>JAHRIG010000037.1:2146113-2340808 GCA_020311275.1 Eira barbara | reverse complement strand
TCTAACGCGGCACATCTGCACCCCAGTCCACACGCAGCATGTGTGCACCCTGACAGCACGTTCGCTCTCCAGCACAAGCCAGGCGCCTCTGCCCTCCTACGCACATACAGCACGTCTCCACTTAGCATAAGGCTCACTTGCGCCCCAAGACAGCACTGTCTCCGGATGCAAGACCCAAGCTAGGAAACCACCCGTTCATCAAGTACGTGTAATAGAAGTGTCTACTTGGGGTTCATTAAGGTTAAACCTTCTATATCATCTCCTCTCTTGAGAACAAAAACAATCCGAATTGTGGTTTCAGTAGGATTTTTAAAGGCTGATTCATTTGAAGTTTCTTTCAAATTATCTTGACAAAAGTGCCCCTACTGATACCTTGCAAAACCGTGTTGAAGGAAAGAAGGAAGGAATGGAGGAAGCTACGGAAGGAGGGTGGAAAGGGGGGAGGGAGGGAGGAAGAAAGGAAGGATGGAAGAAGTCCCCTTTATTTTTGCATCCCTCAAAACCGCAGGGAGGTTCCTCGGTTCTTTTTTGGGGGGGGGGTTGTTTTGGTCACCCTGTTGAAAGGCAAGTGCTCAAGCAGAGACAAACCAGTATGTTCCTAGAACACTTAAAATTTTTATTTTTTTCTTTCAAAATCCCTGGAGTCCAATTCTGCGATTGTTTCAAGATAAATTGTAGTCTAATGTTAACTATGTTCTAACGCATAAAGCTAAAATGTCAGAACCTCTTGTTCAGAATTAGGAGAATTCTCCATCAGTGCTAAGCCCAGGCTCCCTCCGTCACTACCTGTTTGCATTCCGATCTTGGTTATGTCGTAAGTATCTCCCGTGTCTAGTACACTGTATGTACTTCTCTCCCCAGTACTTTAGATTGTGAATTCTTTGGAACTCCCTCACTGTTCCAGCACTACCTTCAGAAAAGAGCTGCTGAATTAATCTGTGATAAAATCCACCTGTTGTGCATGTGGAAGAAAATTTCTGCGTGGAGAAAGCTCTGGTCCAGATACCAGATGTGCTAGTAAAACAAGCAAATGAACAAAAGGCAATCTGTGTCAACACACAGAATTCAAGGCAAGGGCTAGAAGTTTTGAAAACACATTTAGTAACAGGGAAGACCAAATCCTGCACATGAATCTGGACAGCTGGCATGCTGGAATTGGTCCTAGAAAATTCATGACTTTTAAATTAACAATGGTATCATCTGTTTTCAGAAAACCAGTTGTGTAAGGTGTTCAGCCGTTTTTGGCAGCCATTCTACTTTACTCAAGTCTTTCTGAAATCATCAGACCAATGATAAACATAACCCTCTATATAATGGTGATTAAAAATATGATTCCTAGCTTCGCGCAGTGGCAGTATCGTAGCCCATGAGGTTTATCTGAGGAGCGTTTATTGCTAATTGAAAAATATGGTTCGTTTTGCAGGTTGAATATTAAGGTAAAGTAAAAATGCCTGGGAACATTTATTAGCAAATATACTCCCCAAAAGAAAATCCTGTTCCTTTGAAGTGACACCTCCCCAGTCCAGGCCAAAACAAAGAAGTGTATTAAAATTAATGATTCCAGGGGCGCCTGGGTGGCTCTGTCGCTAACTGTCTGACTTCAGCTCAGGTCATGATCCCAGAGTCCTGGAATGGAGCCCTGCTCAACGGGAAGCCTGCTTCTCCCTCTCCCACTGCCCTTGCTTGTGTCCTCTCTCTCTCAGTGTCAAATAAATAAAATCTTCTAAAAATTTTAAAAAATAAAAACAAATAAAACTAATGATTCCAAAGTACCTAGAATGCCATTTCCTAGTCCTTAATGACAACAACCAGAAATGCAGTTCTCAGTAATACGTTTTCTTTCAAGGCCAAATCTTGCAAATTCGAAGTAGAGTAGATAAGGTAGCCTACTGTTTAAGGTATTTCAAGTTTGAGAGAAATATGTTAGCATTTCTTTTTTTTTATTTTTTAAGCACCTCAAAACATAAAATATTTTGTTCACCTCTTATATTTTACTCCCATGGCTTTGAGTATCACCTGTTAAACTAGAAATATAACTCAGAAAAAAAAAATTTAGTATCCCTTTTTGCAACATGCTCCAAAGAGCAGAACTGAAACAACCAAGGTAATTCAATGTATCTTCAAAATTAAACACTTTTCCTTAGTAATATATTTAAATTGCACGGTCATAGTTACGTTGTAGCTCTTGGTGTTCTGATCTTGTTCAGAAAACTGTGAAGTCATCGATATGTATTTTAATAACTTTGTAAAGCTAATACATACAGTATCTTCTGACCTTTTAGCCCCCAAGGTGAACTGTCTTATACAATGTAAGCGCCTCAGTCACTGCTGCATCCCCAGTTGGTGAACGGTAGGCACCTGGTAGGCACTCCTGAACTATTTCTTGTTGAATGATCAAGATAACCCTTTGTTTCTGTGTCTGTGGAGTCCATGACAACATGAAAGGAATCATTATTCAGATAGCATCATGATTTTTAAAAAAAGATAACCTAGTTCAAACCGGCTTGATTATGGTTGGAAGGGGTAAGTTCCTTCTAACCTTTACTCTGAAATTCAAACTCTACTCATTCTACAGCCGATACGTGCAAGGGTCCAAAGGACCTCTCTCTCTCTTGCTCTGGAACTTTGACATTATTTATATGCTCTCGGAGAAAGGGAGATCTTCTTTTCAGCGGTGTCTCTGGATTCCGTAATAAGGTCTCCGTGGCCACATGGCGTAGTACTCGAGGATCTCCTGCAGACCAGTGGCCGGTAAATTCTGTCGTGTAAGATGAAATGAACTTTCATCCACCATGTGCTTCCAGCGGGCGCAGACCGCGAGAAGGGCGAGTCGCTAAGTAAATCGACCGTCCTCGCGACAGCAGAGTGGACGTCCTGCCGCGGGAAGGGAGCAAGGGTCTCACGGGGAAGACCAGACCTATCTGAAGGGCCGCCGCCGGTCGTACCACCGGTCGTCCTTCGCGTCCGCTGGACCGGGAACCACCCGCTGGAAGACAAAACAGCTCCGGGCCGGGGCCTCCGCCCTCCGGCGTCCGACCGCCCCGCGCGCCCCCGAGCACCGCCCACCCTGCAGACGCCGGGTCGGTCGCAACTACTACCGGCTCACTCGCGGCCCCTTTGCTTCTCTTTACGGATTTACCTTTTATTTAAAGATTTACGTAATGTCTGCACTCACGGTGGGGCGGGGCCTCCCAACCCCGACTCGAGCGGGGGCTCCGCCGAGCGAGCCAGCCAGGGAGCCCCTAACGGACAACTTTAAACACCGGCCACGGCCTGGGGCTCGCAGTCCGCGGACCCGCACCCCGCACGCCCCGGGGCACCCGCTCCGCCTGGGCGAAGCGGGCAGGCGCCGCGGAGCCGGCTCCCCCGGCAGAGGCCGTGACAGGACACCTCGACCGACCTCCCGTGGCAAGGGCCGCCGCGAGCTGCACCGCACAGCCGCGCGCCCCGGCCGGCCGGGAGGAGTCCGGGCAGAGCAGGCCCGAGCCCGCCGGACAAAGGCGGAGCGGGCCACGCCCACGGGGCGGGGCCTCGGCCGGAAGCGGCGGGCCGGTGCGCGGGCCCGTCGCCCAGGCAACTGGGACGTCTGTGCCGGGCTTTTCAGAAAGCCGGAATCCGGGAGCGGAGGGCGGGGAGAAAGGCCGTGGGGGAGGGGGAGGGCCGAGACGGTACGGGGAGGGGGTCCGGGACCCCTGGGACCGGACGTCTGCCGCACCCTGCTTTGGGGGGGGTCTTTCGAATGAGAGTGGGTCCTAGGGCAGAGTCGGGAGGGGGTCGGGATCCCCCGCCCTCTGCGGGAGCCCAGTCCGGAAAGCAGCTCCACTCTCGGGCCCCTTTGTCTGCGAGCCGCTCTGAACCGGGCTCCGGCCGGCGACACAAAGGGAAGGCGGTGAAAACCGCGCAGGCGCGCGAGCCGCTGAGGTTGCTGGGAGCGGTGGTCCGGCAGCCTAATGGTAGGTCTCCTCCTTCCCGGGCCGGTGGCCGCCCTGGCCTTGCAAGTGCGCATGCGCCACCACTTCCGCGCTGCACGGCCTGCCCTCTCTCTCCGCCCCCCTCAGGACGCGGGTTTCTCGTAGTCGGAGCCTGGGAGGAGTTGTCCGTAGTCGCCCCGCCTCCCCCTCATCTTGACTGGCCGACTGAGGTGAGGGCGGCAAGCGGATTGGGTCTCGGTGTTGCCAGTCTCTTTCGGGCCTTACTTATGCCCCGCTCTGCGGCGGGGCTCTGGAGAGTGAGGGGCTGGGTGTTGTTAGGGAGGTAGCGCCTCGGGCGAGCGATGGCCTCGGCGGCGGCCGTCCCACGGCTGAGTCGGTTCCGACCGGGTCTTCGGCAGGGCCGGCTGCTCCCCACGTTCCCGGACGGTCCTGCATTCCCGCCCGACAGGCTCTGCTTCCAAGTGCGAAACTCTTAGTAAAGTTCGCGCTTCGCCCGCCGCCCCCGTCCCCGCGACCCCCTCCCCAGCCAAAGTGACAGACAAAGCCACACCCCCGCGCTGCCGGGCCGGTGAGGGGCGTGATGCGGCGGGGGCGGGGCCCGCGGGGAGGGGGCGGTGGGGGGGGCGGGGCGCATGCGCGGTGCGGGGGGCCGAATGTTTCCCAAGTGTTTGAAACTGGTATTTGGGTTCTCCACGTTGGACAAGTGCGGCGCGGCGGGCGGCGCGCGCCCCTTCCCGCGCTCGCTCGGCCCCGGCCCCGGCCCTTGCGCCGGGGTGCGCGCCCGCACGCGCCGCCCGCGCCCGCCCCGCGCCCGAGGCCGCCGAGCGCCGGCCGGGCCCGCCAGGCGCCGGGTCCCCGGGCCCAGGCGGCGCGGCTCGCAGATGTAGCGGCGCGGGGCCGGCCGGAGGGGGGGCGCCGGCGGGCGGGAGCTTTGCATTTTGCAGCGCTGGGCTCCGAGGGGGCGGGGGCTGGAGGAAGCGGAAAGCCGCGCCGAGTCGCCGGGGACCTCGGTGAACCATGTTGAGCCCTGCCAACGGGGAGCAGATCCACCTGGTGAACTATGTGGAGGACTACCTGGACTCCATCGAGTCTCTGCCTTTCGACCTGCAGAGAAGCGTCTCGCTGATGCGGGAGATCGACGCGAAATACCAAGGTACGGCGGGAGGGATGGGCGGGGGCGGCCGCTCCATCCCCGCCGGTCGCGGCGCGCCGCCGGGCCGCGGGGCCGTCCTGTTCCCCGCCCGGAGGAGCCGCGGGCCCGCGGCGGCGGCCCTGGCCGGGCAGGAACAAAAGGTCTGGAGCGTCTTTGATTCGCCAAGGTCCTTGTGCGCGAAGCCCGGACACGGAGGAGGAAGGAGGAACGGGAGGTCTCCATGCCAGGCTGCGCGAGCAAAGCGCTCTTTGTAGTGAAGTGACGAGGCGGGGTGCTGCGGGGGAGGGGGCGCAGGGGGCGCAGGCTAGGGCGCCGAGGGAGGGATGTGCCGCGGTCGCTGGGGCTGAGGGGCGCAGCGACGGGGCTGCGCGCAGGGCTGCTGGGAGGGCGCTGCGGGCGGCGGGTCCCCGGCTCTGCTCGCCATCCCCAGAGCCACCCCCACCCAGTCCCGAATCTGAGTGTTATATAAAGTCCGGGGTCGGCACTCCGCGCCGTGCGGCCCGGGTCGCCGCCGCCCCCGCCCGGCCCCCCGGGCCTCCCGTGGAGCTGGACCGCGAGTGAGGGGCGGCGCGGCCGGGTGTAGTTCGCGCAGGGCGAGGGCTTTATTCCGTGCGTGCGGTGGGGAAGGGGAGGGCAGGGAAGGGGAAGGAGGATGGGTCGAGGAAGTCGCCCATCTGCTGTGCTCGGGGGCGCGGGCAAAGCTCGTCGGCTCGCAGAGGAACATGGCAGGGAAGAGGACCTGTGGGTCGTTCTCTGCAGCCCCGGCTGCCCGGAGTTCCGGAGAGAGGCGGAGGGTTCGTATCCGCTGGGAATTGTTGGCTGTTGGGGAAACTTTCCTGCCAGGCACGGCGCGGGGGGCTGTGTACGGGACGCGGATCGTCGCTCGGAGTTTACTAATGTTTACAGGGCTGCGCAGCAGGGAAACGGAAGCGGGGAGGGGGGAGGTGGGAAGCGGCCGCCCGCCCCGAGCGCACGGAGAAACCCCGCGGCATGGCGCCCCTGAGCGCTCTAGCCGAACCGGGGCTTCGCAGCGACTTTTATAGGGGTCTTATTAGCATATTGCGAACGTCCCGCTTTGGCCTCCTTGTGATTGGTCTCGGCGTCCCCCATGAAATGTCCTTATCAGCCCGCTGCTGAGCTATTGGCTGCTGAGCCGGATGAGGGTGGGCTTTGCGCAGTGACTGGCACAGGTCTCGTTTCCGCTGCCTCCTTGTTTCGCTGGAGGGGCGGGGAGGAGGAGGAGGTCGAGTTGATTTGAATGTCTTCGGGTCGCCCGGCCTCCGGCCTCGGATTGGCCGTTGGCGCTGCAGGGGCGGGCCGTGGTCGGTGATCCTGGGCTGTGATTGGCGTCCCGCTTGGCCTCCGCCCTACGGCCCGGCGAGCCCCAGAGGCGGTGGCTCTCGGGGCGGGGCGCGACGCCCGCTGGCCGCCTCCCCATTGGCTGAGGGCCCGGCCCCGCCCCCGCCCCTCAGGGGCCCGAGCCCCGTCACTTCCGGCCGCGGAGCCATGGCGGCGCCGGCGGCCGGAGCGGGGTTGGCGAGCGCTGGTTCCGGAACTGCAGAGGACGCGGCTCAGGTCGCACGGACCGGCAGGCGGTCCCGCCGATGGCCCGTGGGTGCGGCCGCGCGGAGCGGGGCAAGCCTGAGTGGCCCCGGGTGGGTGCCTGGCGGGGTCGAGCGGGCCCCGCGGGCGCCGAGCCGGGCGGCGACTCCGCGGAGCGAAGACGGGAGGACTCGAGCTCGCCGGCGCCTCTGGTGAGCGCCCCGGGGAGTGTGTCGGCACCGGCGGCGCCCCGCGCGCTGACTGTGTTGCTGCTTCGGGGCCGGCGTCCCGCGGAGCGGCCCCCGCTGCGGACCTCCCGCTGCGTGCCGCACCCGCCGCTTCGGTGCCCGCGATCTGCGCGGGAGGCCGGACGTGGCCAGCGGCCCTTCCTCAGTCTGCACCGGCCGGAGATGGTTCGGAAGGACGCTGAGAGTCAGTCGGCCACGGCAGGTGGCACTCGGGGTCGTGCTTGCGCGGCTGCGTTCGGAGGCGCGGCCGCGATGGCTCAGGTATCGTCGGGACATCCGCGTCTTAACGAACGTCCGGGCGGCCTTCGTGTGAAGGGCGAGTCCGGGTCTAGCCGGCGGGCGGGCCAGACGAGTTTTGCTGGAGGCCCATTCCGTGGCGCCCGTGGCTTCCCTGCAGTGACGTGGTGTGGAGCGTTGTCAGGTGGTGGTCAGCAGCCGCTGGGGCCGCGGGGCCGGAGGAGTCCTGGTGCGCTGGCAGGGCTCCCGCCTGGTTCGCCGTGCGGCGGCGGGGGCTCTGTGGACAGTGGACTCCGCTGGGGCGTCTGAGAGAGACGTGCCGTTGTGCGGGTGACAGGGTTACTCGCTGGTAATTTCGTGGTGTGGTTTTTGTTTCTTTTCCACATGCGAGGGTTCACGTGGACGTAAGCTTGCTTGTGATGTAAAAACCGGTTACTGAATTTGATGTTAACAGGAACTTTTTTTCTGTGAAAGGCTAGCATTGGCTTTGTAGGTTTGGTTACCAGTTAAACCAAAGAATAGCTTTGCAATATGCAATTAACTTAGAAATAAATGGCAGAAACTCATATTTTAACATCTGTGAAAAACAGAATATAGATAAGTTGAGCCTATTTATTTTCAGAATTAATTACTCCCAGACACTGGGACTGTGGCATTCCTCCTTTCTGGGGGTGGTAGATGGTCTACACTGTTCTTCTAGGAAGTATCTTCAGAGCTGTCTTTAGTTTAAGAATATAGCCTGGAAAATAACACATACATTTAGGTAACCTTCAGTGTTGGTCTGTGTTCATGTGTTTATTCCAGTATTAGGTTTATGCCTTATAACTATCTAAAGATAAGATCTGGAAGGGACGAGGGTTACATTTTATACATCCTGCCTCCCACACTTCCTCGCTGGAGAATAGAATTGCCTAATTTTAAGAGACTGCAAATGGTTTCAGGAGAAAAATCTGATACTATTTATTCATTTCTTTTTTTTAGTAATCTCTACACCAAACTCGTGGCACTCGAACTCAGAACCCCAAGAACAAGAGGTGCATGATTTTCTGACTAAGGCAGGCGGGCGCCCCTGATACTGTTTAGATTTGTTACTCTTCGGGGAAAATAACTGGAAATTTCTGTTTATATTTAAGTAGGTTTTTGGCAAGAATATTTATTTTCCTTGTTTCAATCAAGATTATTTAACAACTTTTATATCTTTAGAAACTGCTTAATTATACTCTGTTTTAAAGATTTTATTTGTTTATTTGACAGAGAGAGAGGTCGCAAGTAGGCAGAGAAAGAGAGGTGGGGGAAGCAGGCTCCCCACTGAGCAGAGAGCCCTACCTGGGGCTCCATCCCAGGACCCTGAGATCACCACCTGAGCTGAAGGCAGAGGCCCAACCCATTGAGCCACCCACACGCCCCCTAATTACACTTTCCAAATTACATTTTTAAATCATACACTTTTTTGTTTTAAGATATTATTTTTAAGTAATCTCTACACCCAGTGTGGGGCTTGAACTCAAAACCCAAGATCAGGAGTCAAGTGTTCTACTGACTGAGCTAGTCAGGTGCTGCCCCCACCCTGTACAAAGTTTAAATTTAGTACTGAGGGTTTTTTAGTTTTGGTTATGTCTTAAAATCTGTTGATTTTTACAGATGTGAATGTGTATTGTCCTAAGCAGTAAATGCAAAAGCAAAATCTGACCGCTGTGTTTTAAGGCAAAGCTAGCTTGTCTGACTTAAGTTGTGACAAACCAGTTTTGTTTTTAGTAATACAGAGGAGCAAGGTCAGACAACCGTGGTGTGACTGACAGACAGAGGCCCTGGGTCACTAGGTACTATTTACACACATTCTCTGATTTCATGTGGTATTATAGACATTGGTGCATTAAAATAAAGGGAATAAAGGTCTTTAAGTTGGAAGAATATTTGAGTAAAAACTGGAAATATAGGACATAAACCACTTAGTTTTATAGAAAGGAAAAGTTTGGGTAGCAGCACTCCACCTAATTTAAACTTCTCCCCTCAGTTGTCAATCCTGACAGTAACGTTATCCGTGCTTTTGAGGGCACGGAGTCCCTTGGGGGCTCTGAGGGGCACTTTGCCAAATGGGAACTGTGTTGGTATTTGTGTTTAGTTCCAGAAATTTTTTCCAGTGGGGGCAAAAAAGTCGCTTAAAAGACCTGCACGTTATAGGATCTTCATACTAGGAAATCTTGCATTGATGATTTCTGTCCTTTGCAATTACTTTTTTATAGACTAGAGAATTTAAATAAAAGGCTCTGTAGTGTTTATAGATTGGACGTAATGCTTGTTTTTCCTTTGCAGAAATCCTGAAGGAACTGGATGAGTATTATGAGAAATTCAAACGTGAGACGGACGGCGTCCAGAAAAGGAGAGTGTTGCATTGCATTCAGAGAGCCCTGATTCGGAGCCAGGAGCTGGGCGACGAGAAGATCCAGATCGTGAGTCAGATGGTGGAGCTGGTGGAGAACCGGACCAGGCAGGTGGACAGTCACGTGGAGCTCTTTGAGGCCCATCAGGAGGTCAATGACACCACTGGCCATAGCGGCAAAGCCGGCCAGGATAAGTCCAAGAGCGAGACAATCACGCAGGCGGAGAAGACCAATAATAAGCGGTCTCGGCGACAGCGCAACAACGAAAACCGAGAGAATGCGGCCAATAATCACGACCACGATGACATCACGTCCGGAACGCCTAAGGAGAAGAAAGCAAAAGCCTCCAAGAAGAAGAAACGCTCCAAGGCCAAAGCCGAGCGGGAAGCGTCCCCTGCGGACCTTCCCATTGACCCGAACGAGCCGACGTACTGTCTGTGCAATCAGGTCTCCTATGGAGAGATGATCGGCTGTGACAATGACGAGTGCCCCATTGAATGGTTCCATTTCTCCTGCGTGGGGCTGAATCACAAACCCAAGGGCAAGTGGTACTGTCCCAAGTGTCGAGGGGAGAACGAGAAGACCATGGACAAGGCCCTGGAGAAATCCAAAAAGGAGCGGGCGTACAACAGGTAGTAGGCGGAGCCCGCGCAGCGGTGAGGACAGCGGGCGGGCCAGTGTATTTATTACGTCGCCACCTGTGCTGAGGCGCAAGGACTGTACATTGTATATTTTTCAAGAATGTTAGGAAAGGAGCCATTCCTTTTGCAGGGATGGGGGTGATTCTCTGCCTTTTGTTTTCATTGGTACACACGTGTGACAAGAAAGTGGTCTGTGGATCAACATTTTAGAAACTACAAATATAGGTTTGAATTAAACACTCAAGTGAGTCTCAGACTGATTTGTTTTGCTTTTGTTTTTGTTCTGCTGGGGCGGGGGTGACTTGGAAGCTACCTGACTCGTTTCCTGCGGAAAGAGGTTTCATTTAGCATCATTAGCATTATTTTAATAAAAATAATGGTATTGCTTCGTGAGCACGTCTTTAAATATTAGCCAGATTGCCAAAGTCATAGCCCATAGCACATGTGTTTCTTGCTACAATCATGTATAGCCATGTAACAATCCCACATAGACGTTTAAAGTTTGCAGGTCATCTTTTCAGACAGGTGAATGCTCAAGTTTTACGTGACAAACATTTTCTATTACTGGCCTGTTCCACAAATGGCCTTTTTTAAATGACTGGGATAGTTTTTATTAAACTGCATGGAGGCCGTCTAGTCGTGGAACTCCAGAGCGCGCCTTTTTGCTGTGACACGTCCCCATGTGGTTCCATCTTTCACGCACTGGAGGCGTGTAAACGCACATTCCAAGTGAACTTACACTTGCTGCTTTGTAACCGGAAACCTCCGTAGAACCGAGGTATGTTTTCGACTGTGCCCGAGAGCTGTGCAGGTGTGAGGTCCAGAAAGAAGTGAGGTTTGACCTCTTTGCTCCTCTTGCAGTAGATTTAATTGGGGTGCAATTTTTAAGTTTTTGTTTTAAAAACCGAATACCAGTAGTTTAGACAAAGCCTTAAAGCACATTTCTTTTTATTGTTCTTAATGATGAAGTATCTAATTGCCAGCAAATAGATGTCAAACAGAGTATATATTTAGAACAGGGGTTAGGGAATTACTGACCACAAGCCGCATCAGCCCACCACCTGTTCTCGCAGGGCCTGTGAGCCAAGAACGTGCTTTACATTGTTAAGTCTTTATTTTATTTTTCTTTCTTTCTTTCTTTGAGAGTGAGTGTGAGCAGGGGAGGGGCAGAGGGAGAGGGGGAGAGAGAATCTTTTTTTTTTTTAAAGATTTTGTCAGAGAGAGAGTGTGTGCACACGCCAGCGCACAAGCAGGCAGAGGCGGAGAGAGAAGCAGGCCCCCTGCCGAGCAAGGAGCTCGATCCCAGGACCCTGGAATCAGGACCTGAGCCAAAGGCAGTGGCTTAACCGACTGAGCCACCCAGGCGTCCCCGGGGAGAGAGAATCTTAAGCAGACTTCACATCCAGCCTGGAGCCCCACACAGGGCTGGATCCCACGACTAGAGGTGATGACCTGAGCCAAAATCCAGTATTGGATGCTGAACCAACTGAGCCACCCAGGGGCCCCTGTTAAATGCTTAAAAAAAAAATCAAAAGAAGAATCCTGCTAAATAACACGCGAACGTTGTAATAACATGCAGATTTTAGCGTCCATCAATCAGGTGTCACTGGCCCACAGCCCCCCCCTCCCCCCGCCGTGTTCATTCACTCAAGCGTTGTGGCTGCTTTTACGATGGCTCAGTTGTTCGCATTGGAGCTCAAAGCCTCCCAGAGCTGGAATCCCTTACTTTCCGGCCCCACGCACAGAGGCTTGCTGACCTCTGGTGTAGACTAACTTCCTTTCTAAGCAATAGTCTGGTTCCCGTTTCGAAGCGGTACACGGTGGAGAGAATTTGTTTCCTCCCATAGTCTGTGGTGTTGGTTCAGTGAGGCTGCCGCAAGGAAGCGCTGG
Source organism: Eira barbara (assembly GCA_020311275.1). Classification (NCBI taxonomy): domain Eukaryota; kingdom Metazoa; phylum Chordata; class Mammalia; order Carnivora; family Mustelidae; genus Eira; species Eira barbara. The sequence continues at coordinate 2,328,784 of JAHRIG010000037.1, read as the reverse complement.
GGTCACTGGCATCTGAAGTCCCACGTGGCCTGATTTACCATGAGACACTATGTTGTTTTCGGATTGTTTACTTTATTTGACAAACATTGAGAACTTCATTTGTGCCCGACAGAAATCCCTCAGTGTTTTATAGTGAATTTCCATTACAGAGAACTCCTTGGTAGAGAAATGCAAATTGTAGTTGTATATGCATTAAAATGTGAACTTTTTGCATATCAGGACCTATGAACAGGCATTTACTTTCCAGCAAAACTTCAAAAACATTTAAGAATCTTTTTTGACCTCTGCCTTGGACTCAGGTCATGATCCCAGGGTCCTGGGATCAAGCCCTACATCAGGCTCTCTGCTCAGCGGGGAGCCTGCTTCTCCCTTTCCCACTCCCTCCGTTGTGTTCCCTCTCTCGCTGTGTTTCTCTCTGTCAAATAAATAAATAAAATCTTTAAAAAAAAATCTTCTTGAAGTTTAAAATTTAAGGTTTACCTAGACAAATAATAAAAGTTTTTCTCAATGAAAATAGGTACTAGAATACTTGATGACAGTCCAAAGCAATAAAAGTGACTTAAAAGAATCTTGGCTTATATAAAATTCTGTATGCTAGTTTCTACTCCTGTTTTAAGTAGAGCTAATAATGAGATTAAGTTACAGGAGTGAAGATTGACTAGCTAATATGGATTTCATATTTAACAGTTCTGGTGTCTGTAAGGGTAGAGAGACAGGCATGGAGGCTCATCTTGGCCGGGTTTGAATCCATCTTTGTCCTTTAGGGGCTTGTGCTTGAAGAAATAGCTTAACTCATGGGGTGCCTGGGTGGCTCAGTGGGTTAAGTCTCTGCCTTCGGCTCAGGTCATGATCTCAGGGTCCTGGGATCGAGCCCCGCATCGGGCTCTCTGCTCAGCACGGAGCCTGCTTTCCCTTCCTCTCTCTCTGCCTGCCTCTCTGCCTACTTGTGATCTCTCTCTCTCTCTCTCTCTCTCTCTCCGCCCCCCCCCGTGTCAAATAAATAAATATTTAAAAAAATAGCTTAACTCTTTTTTTTTTTTAAAAGATTTTATTTATTTATTTGACAGAGAGACAGAGATGACAAGTAGGCAGAGAGGCAGGCAGAGGCAGAGAGAGAAGCAGGCTCTCCACTGAGCAAGGAGCCCGACGCGGGGCTTGATCCCAAGACCCTGAGATCATGACCTGAGCCGAAGGCAGCGGCTTAACCCACTGAGCCACCCAGGTGCCCCAACAGCTTGACTCTTGATCTGTGGTTCACTTTTAAAATAATCGGTTTTATAAACGGTGCTTCCGAGAGAGAATTCAAGGTAAGTGAATAGCAGCCCGGCGCGCAGTCACTCAGATGCTGGATACCTTCCCCACCGCTGAGGAAGTTTCCAATAAGGGCAAATGGTGAAGCGTTCTTTGTTCTAAACATGTGAAACATCATAGAGGCAGATTTTGTTGGATTTGGCGGTCTTCAAATCACTTTTAGTATTTCCACTGAAGAGTAAAGTCACACGTGAATACTCGGAACGTCAAGATTTAGGCTCGAGATCGTGATTGGCTGAGGAGTAGGAGGAAGCAGGTGGCCCTGGGGAGCAGCGCGGGGACTGGAGTGCGGGCGTAGTCGGCGCCAGGCCCCCTCTTGCGGAACCGCTGCTTCTCTGTATTTGTTTGTTTATGAAAGAATTTTTTTTTAATATTTTATTTATTTATTTGTCAGAGAGAGAGAGAGAGGGAGAGAGAGTGAGCGAGCACAGGCAGAGGCAGAGGCAGAAGCAGGCTCCCTGCCGAGCAAGGAGCCCGATGTGGGACTCGATCCCAGGACGCTGGGATCATGACCTGAGCCGAAGGCAGCCGCTTAACCCACTGAGCCACCCAGGCGTCCCTATGAAAGAATTTTTAATTGAGGTACGATTGACATGGAACGTTTTAGTTTCAGATGCACAGCATAATGACTGGATGTTTGTGTGTATTGCGAGATGCTCGCAGGAAGTCTAGTTAACATCTGTCACCACGGTTACAGGAACCGTCTGTTGTGGTCAGGACTTGGAAGATTTACTCTCCCAGCAGCTTCCAGGTCTGCCGCGCAGCGCCACCTGCCGCAGGTCACCTCCCCACGCTGACTTTCCAGGGGGAGGTCTGTAGCCTTCCACCCCGTCACCCGGTCCCAATCCCTGCTCTGGCAACCGTGGGCTCTTTGTACCTAATCCCCGAGTTACGACGGTTCAGAGAAAGTCTGAAATGTTTCCATGAGAATGAGTTTTAACCTGGACCTGGAAACGCGGCTCCTTCGGGTAACCAGTGCACGGCCCTGGCATGGCGTTCCCCGGGCAGACGGTGCTGTCCTCCCGACCCCGGCAGGACCCCGCGGCCACCCCCGCAGACGTGCCTTCCAGTGACTTGGACACGGCAGCGTGGTCCTCTTGGTCCCCGAGACTATCACGGGGGGCAAGTGCTGAAGTGAGAAAGCGTTCGCCGATATTGAAGCCGTCTTAACACCACCCGCTCGTCTTACAAAGCGGGTCCTCGAAATGTCATGTATGTCTCGTTCTTCCGGTGTCCCAGGAAACATGTACTCAGGTAGTTCACCTTTGCACGAGGCGGAGTTGCTAGCTTTGGGGCAGCCGTGTTTAAAGGCGGAACGAGCTTCTGCGGATCAGCCTCCGCCCTTTGTCCCGTCCAGAGAAACGTGGGATTCTTGGCGATCCCTCCGGCGGCAGGACGAGCTCTCCCGCGCCGCTCCCGCGTCCGACCGTCCTGCTCCGCTGCCGGGGCCCCGCCGCTGTGGAGCGGCCCGGGAGGCAGACTGCTGGGTTTGCTGCGTCCGGGAAAACGGCTCCTCGGCCTCCATCCCCAGGCGTCCGGAGCGCGAGGGAGGCCACGGCCGGAGGGAGGCCCGTCGTGAACCCGGCACCCTCTTTAGGTCCTCGTGGGGGCCGCGTTTCAGCAGATCCGTTCCATCGTTTTCCTCGCGGAGCAAACACAAGCGCGGTGCCCCCTCCTGCCCAACGGGGGCAACAAATGCGCAGGTGCAGCCGGGACGAAGGCAGGCAGCGGCCGCTTCTCTTGCCTCCGGGCCTGGGCCTTCCCCGGTTTCGTTGGCAAATGCTGCGGCTCTCTCGGCTTACAGAGAGGCCCCCGCCCCTGCCACCCGCTGCCTCACCGGCCGGAGCTTTCCTGTTAAACGAGAAAATGCTTGGGCTTCAGTCAACTCTAAATAAAACTCTCCGGCTGACGTAGAGCCGCCGCTCGTGGCCCGCGCCTGCTTGCGTCCTTGGCATACCTGGTGGTAAATGTCCCCGTGGCCCCGCCTGGGGACACGCTCCTGCCCCTGGAGCGGGGCCCAGACCCAGGTGTGGGGCCCTGAGTCACACGTCCCCCACTTGGCCCCGAGACCCGTCTCCTCGCAGCCCCAGGCCCGCCCAGGGGACGCGCTTGGCTCAGGACACGGCACTGTTGGCCCCGTGAACCGGCGCCGGGAGTGCAGCGACGTGTCTACACCGGTCTCGCCTCCGTCCTCATTGCCCTGTGTGGTAGGGAGTTACCCTGGATCCGTGACTCCGAACCTCACGGGGCGGGGGGGTGGAGCGGGGCTGGGAGCCCAGGGCGGTCAGCCTGGGGTCTTCACGGCCCAGCCTGTCCCGGGACCCAAAGGCCCAGGCTGCGGAGCACAGCACGGTCTCTCCTGCCGGCAGACCAGCGCGGCGGCCTGGCGCGCTCCTCGTTGCGCCTGGCAGTAGGTTTCGGGTGGTCTCTAACCGCTGCGACTTTAACCACGTATCAGGCGCGGAGTACCTGCTGTCCCAGAAGCCACATGAGCTGTGACGTCTCGAGGTCTGAATCGGGACCGGCCGAGTCCAGTCCAGCGCTAGAGAGGTCACCTGTCTCGCCCAGGGCCCTCACCGGCAAAGTAAGGCCAGGGATGGTGTGAGGCCAGGGACAGCGTGCGTGCCACGGTTAGGAGGGTCGGCCCGGCCCACGTGTGCAAGTACTGTACAAACACGAGGACCACAGACTTCACTGTGGTCCACCGTCGAAGGTTCTAGTTGCTGTGTCCTGCAGAACGGGAGTGAGAGTCCTTACAGCTGGAGAAAAACAGTCCAGTCTGGCCAGAAAATAAACTGGCCGCTTCGCCTTCCGTCCCGTGGGCGGCGTGGGTCTGCAGCCGCGTTTCTATAAATGACTCTCTTTCTAGAGCACAGAAGCGGAGAAGTACAGTCATATCTGCGGCAGCCGTCAAAGCCGATTGCGTTTCTTGTTGACTCACCTCTTGGCTGAATTCAAGCAGGCAGAGAAGTAGTTCAGGCCCTTGGTGTGGAGGTGAGGGAGTCAGAGCCCAGAACGGGGCCGTCACTCAGCAGGTCCGTGGTGGGGCTCCCGGGCCGGATCCGGGTGGTCTGGGCTGTCAGGCCAGCGGCCGTGCTGCCCCGCTCTGCTGTCGCACCCGGGGCCTGGGCTCCCTTCTGTGAGCGCTTGGCAGAGCCGCTCTCCGTGGGAAGCAGAGCCCTCAGGAAAGACGTGTTCAGTAGACAATCAATCCGTGAGCTGACAGAGGGAAGCAAAACATTTTCTTTTCTAACTCCTAAATGTTCTAGAACCACACCTAAGAATTTCAAATTTGTTTGTGGGAAGGAAATATTTTTACGACGGGCGTATAGGCCGTGAAAAATGCCATATTTCTAAATGATTACTATTTGAGAAATTGAATTTGGTTAGATTTTGATCACCCCATGCATTCAATATTTTCTACTATAAAATTTTATAAAAACAAATGTAAATAATCATTCACTGGGCTTATTAACAATCCGCCCAGGTACAAAGATGCTTGAAAAGGTTTGCTATCTCCCAGGTTTGTCTTTTCTGTGTGATAAGTTGCTTGCTCAGTATTCTTCTCCATCATCGCATTTAAGCATCTTGGGGCTGCAAGTCCCGGTCATTGACAGACTGTGCCTGAGGCAAGGAGGAAACGTAAGGGCCGCAGCCAGCAGGAAGCCAAGTGGCAAGGAGCACAGTTGTGCCCCGAGGAACGGCCCTGCCTAGCTGGACACAGACGCATTTGGCACAAGGGCAGACGGCGTGCTAGACGCCAAGTGGGTCTGGCTCAGATGGTCAGGTACTGTGCTGGGAGTAAACTTTTCCATTTTTAAAATCCTTCTTGCCCTGTAGATGCCATGTTTCGAGCAGGTAGTGACACTGCCACCGTGGCGGCCAGACCGGATCTGGCTTCATTCTTTCCGCATTCATTGGGACGTGCCCAGGGAATGGAAATTAACTTGTATATTTCAAGGTAAGTAAAAATTAGGTGGTGGTGGGGATTTTAACTATTCCGCGGTCAATATGCATGATTTTCAAAATATTTTTTGACTCTTTGCATCACTCATCTGCTCCCTAAACATAATTAAAACTTGAATCATGGTAAAATATTCTCGGGGACCAAGATGGGCTGCGAAGTCTCAGGTGGTTGCAGGTGGTTGCAGGTGGTCATGTGCGAGGGTGGACTTGCTGGGCGCGTCTCACAACTCGTCACGCAGTGTCAAAGGCGAATAAGGAACATCTCACTCTGCAAACTTTGGAACCTTATTTCTAGACTCAAGAACATTAACAAAAGCAGAACAGGACCGACTGCAGAGAGGAAGGATGAGAACAGAATGTGCAAGGACACTCCTGAAACCGTTTGTGAGGTTTATTCCGGTCACTGTATATTGGCAAGTCGTCTGAACGTTCAGTGTCAAGGACATTATCGTCACTTAGTAACCTCCGACGGGACACACTGGTATGGCACAGATCTCAGACAGAGCTGCAGGTCTTGCCACCGAGTCTGCGGTGCAGCCCACATTCTGAAAAATACAGACACTGAGCAGACCACGGAAGAGTCAATTGGACCAAACAGGCGAAAACGGAGTGGCAAGACCACTGGGGCGGCGGCCGATGTCTTGGGGAAGCGACATACACGGCCAGATCTGCCCATTTTATTTCTTCCTTGACTCCTAGAAAGCTACTTTTTAGTATGAGTCTTAGAACAATTTTATTGATATTTTAAAATATCTGGCATAGGGAGGAAGCTGACAAATGACATATCTGCACAGGTGAAAGGCTGTCCCGTCACCAAAAGCAGTGCGTTCCCCTCCACAACAGGCAGCCTGGAATCTTAACCGTCGAGGGCACCAGGCCAATGTACCTTAAGTGCAGGAAAAGGAAAAGGTCAACCCCAGAAGATGACAATAAAATCAAGCATGATGTTGAGAGAGTTGGTACGCGCCCTCTGGAGAAGCCACGAGGAACTTCTGATTGAGATGCTGGGCCAAGCCTCAAACACTCAAAAAGCTGGATATATTTCATATGAGGGAGGGGACAAGTTTTAAATCCGTACCTAAGAGCAAACACAAGAAAGGAGATTCCCCCAAACAAAGCAACTCAGAGCCGGGGTCGTGAGGAGCTGCCGCAGGGGCGCGCAGACCGCCGGGCCCGGCCGCTCACGCTCACAGTGCCCGCGGTGGGCCCCATGGGGCGTGGGCACCGGTGGGTCCCCCAAGCCCATCGAGATGGATCTTCCCCAGAACCTTTCTCTGCAGCTCCCGGCACGGTGACTTTCCCTTCCGCTGGAACTGCTAAGGCATGAGATCTGGATCTGGGGCTCTGGGGGTTGCCTCGGGCACCATGTGGAGAAAGTCGCCCTGGACGATGGAGGTAAACATGATCCTTGACGCATCGTCGGGACCCCTGAGGTGGCAGAGATGGGAGTCAAGAAACCCTTTTGTTCTCAAGCCCCTTCAAGTTGGGTCTGTGCGCTAACCAGCCCCGCTGCCCAGCCCCACTACCTCCCCACACCACAGCCCTGTCTGTCTTTACAGATGTCCGTCGAGCATGTCATACACACGCCTCTGGGGTGGTTTCGCAACCATACATCTCTCACCCTCCCATCGAAGGCGGGACCTAGTTGCCCTCCCCTGGCCTCTGTGTGGATCTCCTGCCCAGCCTGGGCTCGTGGGGCGGGTACCACAGCCGGGACATGAGACTTCCCAGCTGGCGGTGGACAAGGCCGCACAGCTTCTGGCCGGACCCTGTCCATGGAGGCTCACCCTTGGGACACGGCCTGCCCGAAGGCCATACCAGTGTTCCTTCCACAACCTCAGCTGAGTCCCCTGGGCAGCCAGGGCTGCCGGATGCAGCCACGCTCGGGACGCAGCCACCAGACACACAAGTGAGTCAGCAGGTGGTTCCAAGTCCAGGTGATGCCGAGTGCACAGAGATGAGCAGAGCGCACCCCAAACCCCTCCCAAACTGCGGGTGCCTGAGCAAATTAATTGGGGGGCGGTTGTTATGTGGCCATAGGTAACCCGCGTAAGCCTACGGTGTACCTTGCTTTGGACATAAATGGCATCATCCCCGATGTACTGATCTTACGCTAGCTCATTTTTCCCCTTTGTAACGCTTTGCCCTGGAGATCTTTCCATGTCAATACGTAGAGATTAATTAACCTATAATTAACTACCGCAAATAATTCTGTCCTCATTTATTTAAACACTCCTCTGTTGATCGACGTTTAGATTGCTCCAGCTTTTTCCTTATTGCGAGCCTTTCTAAGATAAATATCTCATCATGCACATGTGTATTTCTCTATGATACACAGAATGAAATTGTCACAGAAAATCCTCACATTTTTATCTTTATGCCAAGCTGCCCGAAAAGCTATGCCCTTCTATACTTCTGCCAGCAGTATATGAGAGTACTTACTTAGCCCTGTCTTTGTTATCACTGGATATTAACAAAATAAATGTTTTTCCTATCTTGAGAAAAAAATATATGTGATACATGTTATAATTATATGTATTATATATTAACTACTTAAATGTTACATATTTTATACATATTATGTAATAGATACATATTGTATATTTTATATGTAAATATATGTATTTAAATGTAATTTGCACTTTCCTTGTTTGTTGTGATTTTTCTGTAACTCTTCAGTGTCTACTGGCCATTCGTATATATTCTAAAATTATTGATTTTCTTATTGCTTTGTTATGTGCAAATATTTTCTCCAGTCTGTTGTGATATTTGTTCATAGCATTTTCTGTCATAAAGAAGCTTTAAATTTTAAGCTTGGTATCTCTGAACTTTGTTTCCCTTACAGGAGTTTATATTATATTACATTTTGATTAAGAAAGTCTTTTCCACCCTAAGATTATGAAATACTCTCCTATCTTCTTTATATTTAAAAAAAAAAAAACAAAACCTCCTTTATCCCTCTGGAATTTATTTATTTATTTTTATGATGAAAAAACCATGGTTAGCTTTAGCCAGCTGGGCTCAGTTCAGACCATCCCGTTTGTCGGCAGCATCCAAAGCATCACGGTCAGGGGCTCGTTGAGCACAAGCCTTCTTCTCTCCACCAGGCCTGATCACGGTGTTGACCTTGGCCACGACAATGTCACAGAGCTTCCGCACGGCCCGTCTGGTCTGGTGCTTGTTGGCCTTGGCATCCGCAATGAACACAAGTGTGTCGTTGTCGCCTGTTTTCTTCACGGCTGACCTGGTAGTCGGGGCGCTCGATGGTGGCGCAGCCACCAAGCTTGTTTGTCCTGGGGGCGCTCTTCCCCCGGTACTCGGGCTGCCTCCGGAGACGCAGTCTTGGGTTGTCGGAACGCAGGTGACCTGCCGATCTTTGTTTTGTGACTGTGGACGCCTTTCAGCACCGCTTTCTTGGCCTTCGAAGCCTTTGCTCTGTCTTTGGCTTTGGGAAGGGCAGGGGCTTCCTTCTTAGCTTTCGGCGCCATCTTCGTAAAAGGTTTTACTTATTTTTTTAGAGATTTTATTTATCTGACGGAGAGAGACAGCAAGAGAGGGAACACAAGCAGGGGGAGAGGGAGAAGCAGACTCACTTGGTCAAGCTGCTGGGAACCCTGTAAAGAAGGTACCAGGCTAGTTCTTCCAAGGGACTCTGTTGGCTCCATAAAGTCAACCTTAATTCCTTAAAGCTGTCTGGTCATATCTGGGTCTCTGCATGTCTCTCTCCAAAGTGACATTCCAGTCAAAGTCTTGGTAATATGACCAATGTTTCCAAAGGTGTCCTGTTGCAAGAACAGATTCTGATTGAACTTATGCAAATAAATCCACAGCCATGAAAATATGAAAATACTGAGTGTTTCTGAATTCTGAAGAGATCACATGGGGAGAAAAAGACAAAGGTTTCATATATGTTTACAAAGGAATCTTTTACCAAATTTCTGTAAGTCATAGGTAGCTTTAAATCTGGAAGAACAAACATTAGAGAACCAGCAGTGTTTCAAACAAGAGTGCAGGACATACTTTTCCCATTGCTTCCAAAAATTCTACTCTTACTTTTATGATCTTGACAGTATCAGGACCTGTACTTCTCATTACAATGCAGTCGACAAGGAAATTCAGTGACACACAACATCTCAATAGTAGCATTACAAGAAATGACGTTATACCAGGATATATAAAAACCTTAGGGGTGCCTGGGTGGCTCAGTGGGTTAAGCCCCTGGTTTCGGCTCAGGTCATGATCCCTGGGTCCTGGGATTGAGCCTCGCATCGGGCTCTCTGCTCGGTGGGGAGCCTGCTTCCCTTCCTCTCTCTCTCTGCCTGCTTCTCTGCCTACTTGTGATCTCTGTCTTTCAAATAAATAAAATCTTAAAAAAAAAAACCCTTAGAAATGTTCTATAATTTCTGGAACAGTCATAGTATCCTACCATATAATAAGGTTTATTACCACTAAGAAGGTTTATCGTCACTTATTTGACAATGCTCTCCGTGTGATTTGATGTACCAAATAAACAAGAAAAATCAGTCAAGAAGACTTCATTGAGAAGTTAAACTTGGGGAAACATTTATCATGTAAATGGATGCAAGAAGAAAGCCAGGATAGCAAAACTTAAGTGTGGACAATATCGATTTTAAAACAAAGACTGTAACAGAGACAAAGAAAGGCAATATATAATAATAAAGGTTGTATCTTCTTGGTGGGTTCAGTAAGAAGACTTAACCATTGTAAATATTTGTGAACCCAACACGGAAGCACCCAAATACAGAAAACAATAACAAACATAAAAGAGATAATCAATAGTAAAATATTATAATAGTAGGGTATATTATCACCCTCTTCCAGCAATGGACAGATCACCCAAACAGAAAACCAACAAGGAAACGGTGGCTTTGAATGACATATTGGACCAGAAGGACTTCACAGACGTTCAGAACATGTCACCCCAAAGAAGAACACACGTTCTTTCAAGTACACGGGGACTAGTCTCCAGAATAGATCACCCATTAGGCCACGAAACAAGACTCAGTAAATTAAAAAAAAACTGAAGTCATACCATGCACCTTTTCTGAAATGTGCTGTGAAACTAGAGATCCACCACAAGAAAGAGTCTGGAAAGAGCACAGAGACGTGAAGTTATTGTACGCGCGTCTACTCAACAATGAATGGGTCAACCAAGAAACCAAAGAGGAAATCAAAGTACATGGGAACAGATGATTATAAAAACACAACAGTCCAAAACCTTTGGGATGCCAGGTTCTAAGAGGGAAGTTTATAGCAACATAGGCCTACCTCAAGAAGCAAGAAAAATCCTACCCTTGCCTTACATGTAAAGGAACTAGAGAAAGAAGAAGAAAACAAACCCAAGCCCAGCAGAAGGAAGGAAACAATGAAGCTTAGCACAGAAATAGGTGATGGACAACGAAAACACAACAGAACAGATCGATGCAACCAGGAGATGGTTCTTTGAAAAGATCGACAAAACTGATAAACCTCTAGCCAGACTCGTTAAAAACAGCAAGCAAGTGAGAGGACCCAAGTAAACAAATTACTAACGAAAGAGGAGAAATAGCCAACCCCACAGAAATACAATGTAAGAGAATCATGAAAATTACATGCCGAAAAATTGGACGACTTACAAGAAATGGATAACTTCCTAGAAACATATAATCTACCAAAACGAAGGCAGAAAGAAATAGAAAATGTGTATATGTGCTGCCGAAGCGAGCACAAGAAATAGAAAATGTGAACAGACCAATCGCCGGCAATGAAATTGAATCAGTAAGGAAAAAAACTTCCCAACAAACGAAAGTCTGGGGCCAGATGGTTTCACAGGTGAACGCTAGCAAACATTTATTTATTTATTTATTTATTTATTTTAAAGATTTTAATTTATTTGTCAGAGAGAGAGAGAATGAGAGCACAGGCAGAGAGGCAGGCAGAGGCAGAGGGAGAAGCAGGCTCCCCGCTGAGCAAGGAGCCCGATGCGGGGCTCGATCCCAGGACCCTGAGAACATGACCTGAGCCAAAGGCAGAGGCTTAACCCACTGAGCCACCCAGGCGGCCCTCTAGCAAACATTTAAAGAAGAGTTAACATGTTTTCTTCTCAACCCATTCCAGTAAGTAGAAGAGGAACTCCAAATTCACTCTGTGAGGCCAGCATCACCCCGATACCAAAAGCTGCAAAGACACCACTGAAAAAGAGAACCGCGGCCCAGTCTCTCTCATGCATATGGATGTGAAAGTCCTCCACAAAATCCTAGCAAACCGAATCCAACAATATATTCTAAACATCATGCACAACCAAGTGAGATCTATTCCTGGGTTGCTAGGGCGGTTTAAATACTCACAAAACAATCCGTGTGATACGTGGCATCAACAAGAGAGAGGGTAAGAACCATATAACCATTTCAACAGACGCAGAAAAAGCATCTGACAAAGTACGACATCCATTCACGATAAAAACCCTCAACAGAGCAGGTCTAGAGGGAACATACCTCAACATAATAAAGACCATAAATGAAAACCCCGCAGCTACCACCATCCTCAGTAGGGAAACACTGAGCGCTCTCCTCGTAAGGCCAGGGACAAGACAGGGATGTCCACTCTCACTGCTTCTACCCAACTCGGGACTGGAAGTCCCGGCCTCCGCAATCAGACAAGAAAAAGAAACAGGCATCCGAATTGGTAAGGAAGAGGTGAAACTCTCACTATTCGCAGGTGACAAGATACTATATATAGAAAACCCAAAAGACTCCACCCAAAAACTACAGAACTGGTAAATGAATTCAGTAAGGTCACAGGATACAAAATCTATGTTGCATTTTTTTCTTTTTTTAAAAGATTTTATTTATTTATTTGACACACATAGATCACAAGTTGGCAGAGGGACGTGGGGGCAGGGCGAAGCAGGCTCCCCACAGAGCAGGGAGCCTGATGCAGGGCTCGATCCCAGAACCCTGGGATCATGACCTGAGCCGAAGGCAGCTGCTCAACAAACTGAGTCACCCAGGTGCCCCATGGAATAATTTTTTTAAAAGATTTTTTATTTTTAAGTCATCTCTACACCCAAAATGGGGCTCGAGCCCACAACCTGGAGACTGAGACCCACAGGCTCCACCGACTGAGCCAGGCAGGCGCCGCTCTAGGAGTAAACTTAACGGAAGAGGCGAAAGACCTATACTGTGAAAAGCATAAAACACTGATGAAAGAAACTGAAGACGTCACAAAGAAATGTAAAGACAGTGCATGCTCTCAGATGGAAGAACAGATATTGTTAAATTGTCCACACCACCCAAAGCAATCTACACAGTTAATGCACTCCCCATCGGAATGCCGACAGCATCGTTCACAGAGCTAGAATGAACAATCCTAAAATTTGTATGGAACCGCAGGAGACCACAAGTAACCAAAGTAATCTTGAAAAAGAATTTGGAGTTATCACAATTCCAGACTTCAAGTTATATTTCAAGGTGGTAGTCATTAAAACAGTATGGCACCGGCATATAAATAGACACCTAGATCAATGGGACAGACCAGAAAACCCAGAGATAAACCCACAATTATAAGGTCAATTAATATTTGAGAAAGGAGGAAAGAACATGCAATGGGAAAAAAATCTCTTCAACACACGGTGTGGGGAAAACTGGACAGCCACACGCAGAAGAATGAAGCTGAACCACTTTCTTCCACCATCCACAAAAATGAACTCAAAATGGATGAAAGATCTACATGTAAGACCTGAAGCTGTAAAAATCCTTGAAGAAAACACAGGCAGGGGCGCCTGGGTGGCTCGGGGCCTTGGGTGGCTCAGTGGGTTGAGCCGCTGCCTTCGGCTTGGGTCATGATCTCAGGGTCCTGGGATCGAGCCCCGTGTCGGGCTCTCAGCTCAGCAGGGAGCCTGCTTCTCTCTCTCTCTCTCTCTGCCTGCCTCTCTGCCTACTTGGATCTGTCTGTCAAATAAATAAATAAAATCTTAAAAAAAAAAAAAAAGAAAACATAGGCAGTAATTTCTCTGACATCAGCAGTGGTGACATCTCTCTAGATGTCTCCAGAGGCAAGGGAGACAAAAGCAAAAATGAACTATTGGGACTTCATCAAAATAAAAAGCTTCTGCACAGCAAAGGAAACCATTAACAAAACTAACAGGCAGCCTACTGATGGGAGAGGATACGTGCACATGACATATCTGATAAAGGATTAGTATCCAAAATATATAAAGAACTGATATGACTCAACACCCAAAAAACAAATGACCAGTTAAAAAATGGACAGAAGAAATGAACAGACATTTCTTCAAAGAAGACATCCAGATGGCCAACGGACACATGAAAAAGATGCTGCACGTCACTCGGCATCAAGGAAATACACATCAAAACTGCAGTGAGATCCCCCCTCACACCAGTCAGCATGGCAAGAATCAACAACACAGGAAACAACAGGTGTGGGCGAGGACGCGGGGAGAGGGGAGCCGCATGCACCGTCTTGCAACCCAGGAATTGCACTACTGGGTATTTACCCTAAAAATAAAAAAAAAAAAACACTAATTCAAAGGATACATGCACCCCTATGTTCATTGCAGCCTTATTTACAATCGCCAAAGTTGAAACTGATGCAGCCCAAGTGTCCATTGATAGATGAAGGGATAAAGAAGAGGTGGTCTGGGGGCGCCTGGGTAGTTTGATCGGTTCAGCATCCGACTCTGGCTTTCGGCTCAGGTCATGATCCCAGGGTCCTGGGATCGAGCCCCGCATCGGGCTCTCTGCTCAGCGGGGAGCCTGCTTCCTCCTCTCTCTCTGCCTGCCTCTCTGCCTACTTGTGATCTCGCTCTGCCAAATAAATAAATAAAATCTTAAAAATAAATAAAGAAAGAAATCTATAAAAGAAAAAGAGGTGGTATATATACACAATGGAAAATTACTCAGTCATAAAAAAGAATGGAATCTTGCCACTGGCAACAGCATGGGTGAGGCTGGAGAGCATTATCCTAAGTGAAGTCAGTCATTCAGTTATGGTTTCACTCATATGTGAAATTTCAGAAACAAAATGAAACGAAAAGGCAGAGAGGAAAAGAGAGAGACGAACTGAGAAACAGACTCTTAACCATAGAGAACACACAGACGAGACCACGAGAGTGAAGGCGGGGGACAGCAGAGGGGCCCCGGGCTTGCCTGTCCCTCGGACACAGCCGGATCAACAGCAGATCGTGCGAGCAGCCGGGAAATCAGTCTGAGGCTCAGGGAAGCGATCGGGACAATTAAAGGGACAGACTGTGGGGCTGCAGCAGATGCATGATCCAGAGCCGTGAACTGGGGAACAGAAAAGCCCCCGGGGGGCAGAGGGGGTGGGAGCCCTTTTTGTGGCGAGAAGACAGGGAGGAAGGGGGCGCGGGGGGAGCGAGAGCAGCGAGAAGGGCACCTGCGGGAAACTCCCCCAAACCCCCTGACGGGGGAACTGAGAGGAGCTGACTAGGGCAGGTCGTTTGCAAACAGAAGAGCTCGGTTCCGGTTCGAGAAGTCCCTGCCACTTGCTGGCGGTGCCGGTGGGCAGCGGAGCTCCTAGGAGCGCAGGGGATGTGGCGTGGGCATGCCCTGGCGGCACTGGGAGGACGGCGCCGCCTCCCGGAGTGCTTTGGGAAGGAGCTATACCGCCTCTCCCAGGACCCAAGACCACTGGGTACCACTGAGCGGCCAGTCAACAGCAGGGGACTGGCGGGGGTGGCGCACAGGGGGCCGATGACTGCTCGCAGCTCTTCGCGGAGTTTTACCGTAGACTCTGGACACCCGGGCAGCCGAGGGACTGCTTTTCTGGGGCACAGAGGTGCGGGGGGTGGTGCCGCAGGTCTGTCCTGCAGGGCAGGGGAGTGGGTCCCCACCTTGCCGGGTCCTTTAAGATTTGGAGGTTTGGGGGAGGCCAGGGCGGCTCAGTCGGTACAGCATCTGCCTTCAGCTCAGGTCGTGATCCTGGAGTCTCAAGATCGAGTCCCGCCTCGGGCTCCCTGCCCAGCAGAGAGTCTGTGTCTCCCTCTGACCCTCCCCCTCTTGTGCTCTCTCTCTCATTCTCTCTCTCAAATAAATAAATAAAATCTTAAAAACAAAACTAAACGAAGCACACCTACTCAAAGGAACGCCCCACTGCAAGCAAGGAAGAACCCGGCAGGCGACTGACCTGGGG
The DNA here is from genome assembly GCA_020311275.1 of Eira barbara. Taxonomy (NCBI): domain Eukaryota; kingdom Metazoa; phylum Chordata; class Mammalia; order Carnivora; family Mustelidae; genus Eira; species Eira barbara. The sequence goes on along the minus strand of JAHRIG010000037.1, from coordinate 2,313,337 downwards.
GAGGGCGGCCGAAAGGGGACGGCTGAGTGCACACGACGCACACCGGGCCACTGCCTGAGGCCCGGGACAGTGCGGGACCCTCTTCACGGAGCATCACTCTCAGGAGCCAGAACACAACACGCTTTCTTAACATGCAGAAGACAGAGGTCTAGGCACAATGGCAAGACCGAGGACTTCTCCCCTACAGAAAGGTCAGGAAGACTTCACAGACGGGTCTTGCTGAAAACAGTTATAAACAATATATCTGAACGAGAATTTAGAGCAACAGTCATAAGCTGCGCTTGAAAGAAGCACAGAAGTTACCAGAAAAACACCGGCTTGCAGGCTCTCGTTCAGAATAGGGGAGACTAAGAGCTTCCCGGACAAGCACAAATTAAAGGAGTTTGGGCGCATCAAACCAGCACTGCAAGAAATACTACCCGGGACCCTTTGAGCAGAAAGAGACTTTCAAAAGACTAGAAAGGAACGGAGATGACCTACGGAAACAGCGACTTTCCGGGTAATTCAGTGGCATTAAATTCATATCAATAACTACTCTGAATGTAAATGGACTAAATGTTCCAACTGAAAGACAGGAAATCGGAATGGATAGGGAAAGACAAAGCAAAACAAGACCCGTCGATAGGCGGCTTACAAGAGACTCATTTTAGACTCGTCACCTCCACACTGAAAGTGCGGGGTTAGAGAACCGTTCATCATGCTCGTGGACATCAAAAGAAGGCTAGAGTAGCAATACTTGTCTCAGACAAACTAGTTGTTTTTTTTTTTTTAAGATTTTATTTATATTTGAAAGAGAGAGAATGACAGAGAGAGAGAGCATGAGAAGGCGGAGGGGCGAGGGAGAAACAGACCCCCCGCCCAGCAGGGAGCCAGAGGCTGGACTCGATCCCAGGACTCCAGGATCAGGACCTCAGCGGAAGGTAGCTGCTTAACCCACTGAGGACCCAGCATCCCCAGACAAACTATATTAAACCAAAGACTGTAGTAAGAGGTCAGGAAGGACACAGTATCAGAATAAAAGGGGTCTATCCGATCTGACAACTATAAATATTTATGCCCCCAACATGGGAGCATCCAATTATATAAATCAGTAACAAACATAAAGGAACTAACAGATAGTCACACAGTAAGAGTAGGGGCTTTCACACCCCCTCACGGCAATGGGCAGATCATCTAAGCAGATCAACAAGGAAACAGTGGCTTTGAATGACACGCGGGACCAGATGGACATCCCAGACATGTTCAGAACATTCCATCCCAACGCAGCAGAAGACACATTCTTCTCTAGCACACGTGGGACTTTCTCCAGAACAGATCACATCCTGGGTCACAGATCAGGCCTCAACCAGTACAGAAAGATCGAGATCATACCATGCATATTTTCTGACCACGATGCTATGAAACTTGAAGTCAACCACAAGAGGAAGCTGGAAAGACCACGAACCCTTGGAGGGTAAAGAGCACCCTACTGAAGAATGAATGGGTCAACCGGGAGATTAAGAAGAAATAAAGAAATACATGGAAATGGGGCTTCTGGGGGGCTCAGTCGGTTAAGCATTTGCCTTTAGCTCAGGTCATGATCTTGGGGTCTTGGAATCAAGCCCTGAGTTGGGCTCCCTGCTCGGTGGGGAGTCTGCCTCTCCTTTTCTCTCTCCCTCTGCCCCTCCCTGCCCTGCTTGTGCCGTCTCCCTTTCTCTCTCTCTTAAAAAAAAAAATAAGGAAGGAAGAAAGACAGACATGGAAGCCAATGAAAGTGAAAACACAACAGTCCAAAACTTTTGGGATATGGCAAAGGTGTTCCTAATATACCAATACAGGCCTACCTTAAGAAGCAAAAAAAGTCTCAAATACACAACCTAACCTTACACCTAAAGTTGCTGGGAAAAGAACAGCAAATACAGCCTAAAGCCAGTAGAAGGGAAATCACAAAGATTAGGGCAGAAATAAATGATACAGAAATTAAAAAAAACAGTAGAACAGATCAACATAACTAGGAGCTGGTTCTTTGCAAGAATTAACAAAATCGATCAACACTTAGCCAGACGTATCAAAAAGAAAAGAACGGGGGAACGAACTGATGGTCACCAGAGGGGCAGCGGGTGGGGATCAAGGAGCACATGTATCATGATGAACAAAATAAGAAAGAGAGGAAGGAGCCATGTCTACCTTATTTTCAACTCTTTACCTGGTATCTAGAGCTGTGATTAGGACATGGTAAAGTTTCAATAAATATTTAACAGATGAATGAAAGAAAAAAAAAAAAAGAGGGCACCTGGGTGGCTCAGTCATTAAGCGTCTGCTTTCGGCTTGGGTCATGGTCCTGGGGTCCTGGGATCGAGCCCCGCATCGGGCTCCCTGCTCGGTGGGGAGCCTGCTTCTCCCTCTCCCACTCTCCCTGCTTATGTTCCCTCTCTCGCTGTGTCTCTCTCTGCCAAATAAATAAATAAAATCTTAAAAAAAAAAAGAAAAAGAGGGGCGCCTGGGTGGCTCAGTGGGTTAAGCCGCTGCCTTCGGCTCAGGTCATGATCTCCGGGTCCTGGGATCGAGTCCCGCATCGGGCTCTCTGCTCAGCAGGGAGCCTGCTTCCCTCTCTCTCTCTCTGCCTGCCTCTCTGCCTACTTGTGATCTTTCTCTGTCAAATAAATAAATAAAAATCTTAAAAAAAAAAAAAAAAAAAAAGAAAAAGAAAAAAGAAGTTGAAATTTGGGAAGTTCCTTGAACTATCAAAAGGTTTTAAAGCACATGCCTAAAAAGATTATAGATTATCACGAAACTTACTTACCTATTTAGCGGAGGTGGCAGTAAGAGATTCTAAAGGCAAATGTGGAGGATTATATAGTTGTTATGAAAACTTAGCTCTTTTAATATTGAGAGAATTCAAAGACCTAATAAGATGAAACATAGAAACTCTGTTTTTCTAGACAGGTTAAATATAAAGAAAAAACTGTGTTTACCACGGAGACCAATAATCTAAGAAAACTCATTTTAACAGAAAACTCAAATTCCCATTTTTTTTTTTAAGATTTATTTATTTGACACAGAGAGAGAGAGATCACAAGCAGGCAGAGAGGCAGGCAGAGAGAGGAGGAAGCAGGCTCCCCGCTCAGCAGAGAGCCCGATGCGGGGCTCGATCCCAGGACCCCGAGATCATGACCCGAGCCAAAGGCAGAGGCTTCTATACAGGTGTACTTCTGATAGTAAAGTACACTCATTCCGACAAGGTGACTTTTCAAAAATATATCCATGCAACCCCTCCCATTTCCTTCCCGTGACCTCCCGCGCTGAGATGTACTTACTGGGACGAGGACATCCGCGGGCCTGCGTGGATCTGTGTTCTTGCGCTCGGGGCGGGGACACGCGGGCCAGCATCCCCATCAGGAAGGAAGGACTCCCAGCTGGGGAAACACTGACCCCCCCCCCCCTCAGTTCTCAGATTCCGTCAGGAGTCGTCTTGATTGAAGACGGCTGCCTGCCAAGGGCATGCCCTCCTCCCCGATGGTCACATCCAAGGACTGTTAAAGTCCATCCCTTTGGGCCAGCTTGGGATGGTTCTGAAGGCGATGCAGCTTTCAGCCTGCGCAGAGTCAGCCAAGGCTCCTGCTGATCACGGCTCAGCTCGCGCCTGGTCTCGCTCTCGAACCTTCTCTTCCCCAGGTGTGGCTCCCTCCCTAATGAACCGCTTTACTCAGTCATCTCCACAGTCTCAGTCCTGATCACGCACAAAATTCCCTTTCCAAAGATTCCCTTCAGGGCCACCTGGGTGGCTCAGCGGCTAAGAGTCTGCCTTCAGCTCAGGTCATGATCCCGGGGTCCTGGAATCAAGTCCCGCATTGGGCCCGCTGCTCTGCGGGGAGCCTGCCTCTCCCTCTGCCTCTGCTTGCCTCTCCCCTGCTTGTGCGTGTACGCGCTCTCTCTGTTGAATAAATAAAATCTTAAAACACACACACACACACACTCACAGAGCAAAGATTCCCTTCTCACAAACCTTCTACAACTTTCATGTTCATTCAGATTTTGTCCTAAGCTTTCTCCTCTTTAAATAACCAGCCTGGCTTTCCTCACACAGCCGCTTCCATTGTTATCTCTACTAGTCTTTTTTTTTTTTTTTAAAGCTGTTATTGATTTATTTGAGAAAGAGAGGAAAAGAGAGAGAATGAGCAGGGGAGCAGGAGAGGGAGAAGCAGACTCCCCGCTGAGCAGGGAGCCCAGTGCGAGATTCAGTTCCAGGACCCTGAGATCACAAGACCTGAGCTGAAGGCAGACGCTCAATGGACTGAGCCACCAGGGTGCCCCGATCTCCAGCAGCCTTAATTACCTTTATTAAAATCGTCCCCACCTGTGTCTCTGTAGATCACCCATAAAACTTCAGGAGGCATTAGACAAAGTTCTAGCATTTTTTTTTCTTTCCTGAAAAGTTTTGCAATGGAGACAACATGAATTTACTTAATTTTCAGTGAGGATAGGCAGAATAATATTTTATATATAATGCTGATAATTCTAAAGACATGTCCAGTTTAATTAAAACATCTTATACGAGTTTTAAGACAAAATATTTTTGGGCACCTGGGTGGCTCAGTTGGTTAATTATCTGCCTTTGGCTCAGATCATGATCTCAGGGTCCACGTCAGGGCTCCCACTCACCGGGGAATCTGGTCGTCTCTCTGACTCTGCCCGTGCTCTCTCTCCCTCGCTCTCTCCAATAAAAAATAAAATCTTAAAAAAAAAAAGACAAAATATTTTCCCAGATCATGGGAACCTGCAAAATGTTTGGGTTCATTTCTCTGTTTCTGAGTTGCAGAATGCCTAATTCTTACACGTGCTTACTTGTCAGCCCAGTAAACAGAGGCTTTTTACAAGTTCACAACACCACCTGGAGGAAGAGAAAATCTCACTTTTACAACATTCCGGGACACACATACAAATACACAGACGAGACGCAGACAAAAGGCCCAATTTCCAAACATCTCCCTTTTACAACACCAATCTAGTTGCAAGACGGTGTAATAATTTATACATCTATTAATTGGTCATTTTTCTCCGGAGCCTAATGAATATTGTGGCCAAGCAGTGTTGCAAAAAAGATTGCCCAGCTCGGGAGAACACGCCCCGAAGGGCAGCGAGTGGGAATGAGCTGCCGTCTCCCCCTCCGCAGCTGGTCTTGGAGGTTTCAGTCCCGCGTCCAAAGCGGCAGCAACACAAACCAAATGAAGCCAGAGCCTCTGGGAGCCTGGGTTCCTCCCCCGAAGGTGAGGCTTTCCCCCACGGAATCAGAGGGCTTCTCAGCTTCTAGCCCCCCACCCCCCCAAGTCGGAGTTTCACCGCCTGAACCCGCCGGCTTCCTGCTCGGCCCTTTCCTGGGCTGGAAGAGGAGGCGGGAGAAGCCCGGCCCGGTCTGGGGGCGCCCCGTGCGGTGCGCAGCGCCCGGAGCGGAGCCCGCAGAGGCCGGAGGCGCCCCCTGCGCTCGCACAGCACGGGCTGGGCCGGGAGGTCCGTCCCGCCGGAACCAGAGGCCGCCTTCCCGCCCGAGAGGGTCCGCGGTGCCCCGTGGGGTGCCCCAAGTCAAGGAAATCGAGACGCGGAGCCCAGACGTCTCCGGACCGGGCTCCCCGCCGCGGCCCGCGCGCCCCGCCTCTCCGCTCCCTGCCCCGGGGACGCGGACCTGCTGGCGATCCCGATCCCGAGGCCCCCGCGTGCGGAGAGGAAAGGGTTTCTGCGCGGGGCCAGCCCGCCGCGCCTCGGGAGCGGAGGCGGGGACCGGCCCAGGCCCTCCGGCCGCCCCTGGCTTCAAGAACGGGGCCATCATCTCAGCGGGGGCCCGGGGCCCCCCTTCTACGCAGGACCTGCCCCTCTCCTGACCCCATTTCCCACGTCCCGGGTTCCCTGTTCCCGCTGCGCTTTGTCTGGAACAACTGGCCTCGCCTAGGTCGTGGGGCGCGGACCGCTGCGGGGATCGCCCGGCTCCTGTCCCCTAACCCGTCTCCCTCCTCTGGTAGCCTACGGGATAATGGTATTTTGTTTCTGAAATAGGGTGGGCGAATATTAGTCTACCCAAAAGGGCGGTATCTGTGTTGTTTTTTTAAATTGTATTTATTTATTTGAGAGAGAGAGAGCGCGCGAGAGAGCGCGCACGAGTGAGGGCGGACCCCGGGGAGCACGGAGCCCCCGGCCCACCTCAGACCCGAGGTCATGACCGCGTGGAAATGGGGTCTGACGCTTCACGGGGCAGCCCAGTATATCTGGTTTTATTGATCAAATCTATGACCATTTTATTTCACTGATGTCCTCTATTATCAGTGGAACGTTCTTCTTTCTCTGCGTTTATTTTCACTACTTTCGTTATTTATTTATATTTCGCCCTCCAGCTGGATGGAGGTGTAACGGACAAAATTGTATGTATCCAGAGCGGAGCACCCAATGACCTGATGCACGTGTGTTTTATAAAGGGATGACCACAGTCAGGTTAACCAACACACTCTTCACCTTGCACAGTTGTCTTTTACAGTTTGCCGGCGCCGCCAAGAATGCCCCCCTCCTGCCCTCCTAGCAACTTCGTGGACATGGCACAGTCTCTATTAACTGTAGTCGCTGTGCCCTTTATTGGATGCCCAGAGCTTGTTAGGTTAGTTCTACCTTTATAACCTTGAGTACCCTCCATGCCGTTGCCCACGACAGCCGCATGCCTGCCAGCCCCGGGCCCCCGCCTCCCGCTCCCCGCCCCGTCCACATTTATCTCATCTCGATGACAGCCATCCCAACAGCTGCGCGGTCCATCTCTCCTTGTAGCTGGGATTTGCATTTTCCTGACGATGAGTGAGGCTGAGCCCTTCCACATGCCTCTAGACATCTGCTTGTCTTCTTTGAAATAATGTCTAGCAGATCGTTTGCCCCCCCAACCCCGTTTTGTTGCTATTGAGTCGTGTACGTTCCTTATATATTTTAGTCTTAACCCCTTACCAGAAAAATGATTTGCAAATATTTTCTCCCATTCTGTAGGTTGCCTTTTCATTTCCTTGATGATTTCCTTTGTTACGCAAAAAGATGTTTAGTTTCATGTACTCACCTGTTTATTTTTGCTTTTGCTGCCCGTGCTTTTGATGTCATATCCAAAAAACTCACTTCCCAGGCCAACATCAAGGAGTCCTACAGCCGCTGTGTTCCCTCAGTGGTTGCTCAGGACTTTGGTGTTTCATACCCAGCATGGCCTGAAGTTCATGAACCTCCATGTCTGCTCTGAAACGATGTAAACACCAGGTTTGTACATTGTTGCCCACGACTGCTGCATTGTCCCTCACATATTAGACACTGTTAGTTTCCTATCGCCAGTACTTGTCTAGACCCGCCTTCACTCATTCCTGTCCCGCCTTGTCACACTTCCTGCGACTCTGAAGGTCTCTCCAGGACTTTTTTTTCCTGTCGGAAATTCTGACCTTAGGGTTTCCTTTAGTGAAAATCTGTTGGTGGTTTACTCTTTCAGATTCAGCCTAAGAATTTATACATTTTATTCTCGTCTTCATAGGACAGTTGCTCGGGTAAGAATTCTAGAGGGACAGGTTTTCCCTTCAACACTTTGAGATAATCTTCCTCTGACTTTGGACTTCTGCTATGACACAGAAGTCAGTCGTGTGTCCAGTTGTCTTTCCTCTATGGTGACCCACTGTCTCCTTCTGGCGGCTTATAAAATACCTTCCTTCTGAATGCTGTAGTTGTACTTTGGTCTGTCCAGTGTCGTTTTCCAAATGTTCTTAGGAGCCACCGGGCCTCACTGGGGAAACACGGTAGCCATCCACAACGTTAGAAGCCACGGAGCCAGCGCGCCTTCCCACTCGGCTGTTCCCCATTCCCGCTGTCCCCATCTGGAACTCCGATCACGTAGAGATCTGAAGTCTCATTCTAGTTTTTGTTCTCTTAATCTCACTAGTAGGTGTATTTTTCTTCCTTGGTCTACACGCATTACATTCTAGATCATTTCTTTGGCTCTATCTCCTAGGTCATGGATTCTCTTTATTCTACATTAATTTTTAAATTGAAATGACATTTTTCATTTCCGAAATTCTTCCTTGCTTATTTAGAGAACTTCCTTGTTCTTTATTGTATCATTAAACTTCTTCTATTTTAAAATAATTTTAATCATAGTTGTTCTATAATCTATGATGTGGGAAACGAAGGCAAAAGAAAAATTATTAAATTTCCTTACTACCTACAACCCACTGGCAGGTCCTTGGAACAGAGAGAGTGACCTTCTTAGAGGAACAAAGCTGCCTCGATGCTGACACTTTGCTAAGGGCCAAAGGCAATCTTAGCCCAACCCCCAGAACCCTGTGAGTCTACTTCAACATATAAAAATTCCTTTGGAAACTTCCCTTATCTCTACCTCCCTGGGTACGTGTTGGCAATCAGCCTTCAACCCTACGGCCCACCGATACACATCTGAAGGGTCTCATGACTGAGGGTTTACTAAGCGATAATAAGTGACTTTTCCCAACAATAACTAGCCCCCTCGGGGTCCTGGAAGTCTTGTTTCCAAAATACTTGCAAGGCTTATGCTATCCCTAACCACCTCCCAACTTGAAAGTGTATCATGGGCCGCTCCTTGTGACTGACCCCAGAGCAGCCCTTTCTGCCCACGGTCCTGTCCCGGTGTTTTGATGGAACCGCCTTCGGCACTGAAGATGTCGTAAGACTTCCTTCACGGCCGTGGGGTCGAGCCCTAACGTCTTTCCTACATCAATCTGTAATTCTATTTTCTATGTAATTCAGAGCGTGATCGCTCTAGTTTGTGGAGCCTTTGAGGATTTTATGCCGCCGTCGTTCTCAGTCGCGGCACCTTGCTCCCTTGGTTTTAAAATTAATTAATCAACTGCTTCTTTCTACTGGGAAACAGCTCATCTTTTTGGAATCTGGTCAGTAGGAATTCTTGAGGCTCCAGCTGATGGTGACTTCCTCCACGGGGGATTTTTTTCCTTCGGCCGACTCAGCGGCGACTGGAAACCAAGTTACCTTAAAACTGCAGTGTGGGGTGGGGGGCGTCTGGGTGGCTCAGGTCATGATCCCGGGGTCCCGGGTTCAAGCCCCGCATCGGGCTCCGGGCTCAGCGGGAGTCTGCTACTCCCTCTCCCGCTCCCCCTGCTGTGTTCCCTCTCTCGCTGTCTCTCTCTCCGTCGAAATAAATAAAATCTTAAAAAAAGAATAATTGCAGTGTGGGGGGTTTCAAACCATAGGACAACTGGTGTAAAGTCATGCCACAAACACACATAAGAGGGAGGACGTCTTCAAATTTCCGACCAAAGCTGAGAAAGGCAACTTTCCCTGCTGTCCTATTTCGCAGGGCAAACAGATTCCCCGTTCTAGTTTTCGGAAAATGGACGATGCTAGACTTGCAGGCTGGGGTGGGCTGTGGGCCAGAGCCTCCGGAGCCTTGGTGAGGCCCGGGAGAGGTGGAAACTCTGTCCCAAGCTCTGTCTCCACCCCACCCAGCCCTGCAGGGAGGAACCCAAGGCCCCAGCTTTGGTCTGAGGGAAAGACAGTTTTGGCACCAACAAGGATTTCTGCTTTCATTTTGGTTTTGGCCTGTGGATCTTTTTTTTTTTTTTTTAATGCCATTTTACCAATGCATTTAAAACATATTTTTAAACATAGGAATCACTTCAAACCTAAGGGTTTTCCAGGAGATCTAGCCTGCTGTATGACTGGGAATGGGTCTTATCAACTCCGTCCTGCATTAAATATTGAGTTCCAAGAAACCAGGAACCACGACTGATTCGTTTTTATATCCTGGGAGCTGGCACATGTTGGTGTATGCACAGGAAATATTATTGGAATGAATGCCAAAAACAATCATTGCAAGTTCAAGTAATTGGTTTGAAATTCTGAGTACGATCAAAGCAATTTCCTTTCTGAAAACTCGCAAGGCTGTAATTCAACCCACAGTATGGATTACAAGGTCCCTGGGAAGCTGGTTATCCCTGCGAACTTTGTTTTAACCAAATTAGCTGGGAATTTGCCCAATTGTGCTTTAATTTGTATCACATGGACAGCAGAGAAGTTTCTGTTGTAGACAAATTGCACAATTAGTGGAATCAGATCCCAAAGGTTTAGAAAAATATTCTCAGCACAAAAATGGTGCAACTCCTGCTGCCTTCCGCTAATGCTTCTCATTCCCTCGCTGGTGCTGACATTCGCCGCCATCGTGGGATTATCTTAACGATCCACTTCTGCATGGTTCAGCCCTCATCGCTCCAGTCAGCTTTGTCTGTTCTGGGGTAAATGGGTTCCAAGAAGGCGTATTGCTGACTCAGTGTTCCCCAGTCAGAGGCGAGTGTTAGTTGTTGCAATGGAGGGAAAAGCAAGTGGCAGTAAACCGGCTGGGGTGCCTGGGGGGCTCCGTGGGTTAAGCCTCTGCCTTCGGCTCAGGTCATGATCCCAGGGTCCTGGGATTAAGCCCCGCATCGGGCCCTCTGCTCAGTGGGGAGCCTGCTTCCCCCCCGCCCCTCTGCCTGCCTCTCTGCCTACTTGTGATCTCTCTCTGTCAAATAAATAGATAAAATCTTTAAAAAAAAAAAAAAAAAAGAAAAGAAAAGAAATTCATACTGGTCACAGCCGCAGCACAACGCAGAGGGTGATGGCTGTGCTCGGAGCACAGGTTTCACTGGAGGAGGCTGCCGTGTTGAGACTGGAATGAAGGGTGAGATACGAGGGGCCTGGTCAGGGGACAGGTGGCAGCCTGTGGCCCCAGCTCCCCATCCAGGTCTCCGCCTCCCTGTCCAGTGCCCCCATCTCTCCATCCAGTGGCCCCATCCAGTGGCCTCCACTTGTAAAGCACCAGGCTCTTACTGCTCATGTGTCCTCAGATTTCCATGGCCCCCAAGGACCCTCAGGGGGTTCTGACCATTCCCTAGGACAGCGTTCACTGGCTTTCCCCAGATGACACTTACCCAGCTAACTGTGCCTCTGGTCCTCACTCTTCCTGGATAACTTGTACATTTTTCCCATCCAAGTACTAACCAGGCCCGACCCTGCTTAGCTTCCGAGATCAGACGAGATCGGGCGCGTTCAGGGTGGTATGGCCGTAGACAACTTGTACATTTTTAAACGCTGCTGACCTCAGTGCCCTTCCTCCTGTCCTCCCCCCTCCCTTGCTTCCTTATGTCCTATAGGATTTTGTTTATTTATTTGAAAGAGTGAGAGCCCGAGCAAGCACAGCAGGGGGAGCAGCAGAGACAGAAAGGAAGAAGCAGGCTCCCCACTGAGCAAGGAGCCCGATGCGGGACTCGATCCCAACACCCTGAGATCATGACCTGAGCCGAAAGCTAACGATTAACCCACCGAGCCCCCCATGCGCGCCATCAACTTGCATTTCTTACACGCTGAATTGAAACGTGGGCTGCGCATCAATCCCTCTAGCACTTCAGCAGACTCCAAGTGCATCAGGACTTGCAGACACAGAAATCAGGTGCTCCAAGAGTAGACAGAACTGTCTCTTCAGAAGGGGCCCGGGTTGCGCAAAAATATGTCTGAACAGTCCTTGCATAGAAAACCAGAGTGCTTCTGGGGGACGGAGTACAGCAGAAGATAATGGAGTAAAGATGAGATTGGCAAATTAAGGAAAATAAAAATATCCCATATTGGTGGCCCTTTCAGAAAAAACAAAAACAAAAATAACACAAAAAAGCCAAGGTGGTTTCAAACTTCTCTAGGTGAACTCGGATACACATTTTAAAAGCCCGAGCACACTCAGGTCATTTGATTCGGCAACCATGTGCCCCGCCAGTAAGATCAGCCGGGATGTATACACAACGAAGCAGGCCGCTTTAGGTGTATTTGTTCATTTAATTTTTCCAGCAACACTAAGAGGTGGGAGTTATCGCTCTGTGTCCTGGTGGGGGAAGTGAAGCCCGGGACAGCCAGACACCTGGAAGGAAACAGGCAAGGGGAGCAGATACCCCAAGGGCCGGTGACTTCCAGACTGGGGTCTGGAAGATGGGAAGCTCCACGCCTTAAGCACGGAGCTGGCGGGAGCTGGGGCAGGGGCCGTGCGAAGCAGAGGCCGGGCACCCGTCCACCCCCAACCCTGCACCTGCCCCTGCAGCGGGAGGCACTGGGGTGGCCCAGCCTGGGTCCTGCTGAACTGAGCGGGCATCGAGACCCCAGCGGCAGGCAGGAGCCCCGAGCTGTTCTCTGGTCCTCCGGTCTCACAGAGACAGCGTCCCACACAGGGGACTTTCCCCAGAGGGTTCATTAATCCAGTTGTCACGGATGGTTGTGGGTTTTTTGTTTGTTTGTTTGTTTGCTCCTCGTTTATAACCTTGCCCATAAGCGCTTGCTTTCTGCTGCCCTTGACTTCCGAGAGAACTCTAAGTTTACCAAAAAAATTTACGTGGTCTGCAGCAAAAGGGATTTTCACGGAAGTCAGTGGCTCAAGGCTGTTCAGTTATTAGCAGCGAGTTGAGGAAGAGAAATCTCAAATCTGGTTCTGAATTTTATGGTTTAGTCACTGGAGGAAGGATCTCTTTCAAAAAGATGCTTTTTTAAAAATAACATTTTAAAGCGTATGTTTGCATTTTGGAGACTGGAATGAAAGCTTAACGAGCCGTCCAATGTGGGTAAGATCTTAGTAGGGAGAATTTCAGAAAGAAATAAGCAGCCGGTTTGTACTTCTGGGTTTGCTTCCCTCCTTCCCGAGTCTGAGGGCGTTAGCCGACTCCAGGGGCTCCAGAAGCCTCTCAGCTCCAAGCACCGACCCTGCCCTCTGGTCACTCTGTGGGGCGCCCCTTGGCCAGAAGAAGGCCCTAATGATTGTGTATCAGGGTAGCGTCCATGCAACTTAGCATTTCTAGCCTCCTAACTAGGTAGCCGTCCAAAAAAAAAGAAACACACAAATTAAAGTAAAAAACGTTTCATTTAATTCTTAAATAGCGGCTACTCCTTGCCGAGTTCTTGCTTTTCACTGCGGCGGCTGAAAGGACGGAGGCGGGTAGCTGCCGTCGAGAGCCGGCATTTCGAACTCCTTCAAGCTGTAGCTCCCGGGCACGTGAGTGTATCCTCTTACAACATAAAGCATCCTGCCGCTGGCTGGGGGCTTGGGGTGCCCCTCAGGGTTCCTCCGTGCACAGTTTGGGAACCACTGGAGCAAGCTGTGTCAAACTGACAGCGGCCACCTTAGGAAGTGTCGTCCCTGGCGGGCCTCCTCGCCCATTATTCTGTGACTGCACTGTTTGTGCATTTATACTCCGCAGTGGCGACAGAGGTCAATCAAGATTCTCCACATTTTCATGCCTCCGCGTGCACATCACGGGGATTAATTTGCTCGGTCCTCCTTCCTTCGTGGGCGGGGAAGGCACGATGACAAGCGCATGCCGAGCTTCTTAGCTGCGTTCTCGTGGGTGCGGCCCCACACCCACCACTGCGATCTAGGCCCCGCTGGCGAGGGAGCTGGGAAGGCGCTGGTTCTCCGGGGCTGCAGAGGGTGGGCATCTGGGTACGATGGTTAGACCCCGAGAGTGGGAAGGGGACGAGCAGGGCTCAGTCTTCCCCGTGACCCCAGGGTGGCTGTGACCCAGTTCCTGTGCCAGATGGAAGGGATTCTCCTGTGTTAAAGGACACCGGGCTCTAGAGAAAGACTTATTCACGATTTTCCTAATTGAAAACCCCAGTGGGGGTGTGGTACATGAACAATGAATTCTGGTCCACTGAAAAGAAATTTAAAAAATAAATAAATAATAAAATTGAGATAAATAAAACAAAACAAAACAAAAAAACCCCAAACAAACCCCAGCGGGCCCCTGTGGGGTTAGAAGGTCAGGGGCAAGAGTCTGACCTTGTGCAGAAGACGGTCCATGCAGAAAAAGGACCCAGATTCCTTGCTCGGGCTTTCTTCTTAAAAAAGGAGATTCGGGGCACCTGGGTGGCTCAGTGGGTTAAGCCTCTGCCTTCGGCTCGGGTCATGATCTCAGGGTCCTGGGATCGAGTCCCGCGTCGGGCTCTCTGCTCCGCGGGGAGCCTGCTTCCTTCTCTCTCTCTGCCTGGCTCTCTGCCTGCTTGTGATCTCTGTCTGTCAAATAAATAAATAAATAATCTTTAAAAAAATAAAAAAATAAAAATAAAATAAAATTCTCTCCTTAGAAGACAACCTTATCATTCTCAACTGGAGGAAAGAACTTAAATTCCTACCTAGACACTTTGTAATTCCAACCAATACTTCTGATTCACAGTCACTGAAATTCAGATGTAACTTCCTACTCTGGCCCTTTGCATTTTAGGGTGTATTATTTTTGGTCCTCCCTCCCCGTTTTCTTACCAGAGCTCATGGTGTGTGTCCTCCGGCCGGGTCAAGATCTCTCTGCCTACTTGTGATCTCTGTCTGTCGAATGAATAAAATCTTAAAAAAATAAAAAATAAAAAAGGAGATTCGGGGCACCTGGGTGGCTCAGTGGGTTAAGCAACTGCCTTCAGCTCAGGTCATGATCCCGGAGTCCTGGGATCGAGTCCCGCATTGGGCTCCGGCTCCACAGGGAGTCTGCTTCTCCTTCTGACCTTCTCCCCTCTCATGCTCTCTCTCACTCTTTCTCTCTCTCTCAAATAAATAAATAAAATCTTAAAAAAATAAAAAATAAAAAAGGAGATTCAGACAGATGGGGCCACTGCTCACATTCTCACTTTGAGAACCGATATTATTTATATGACTTGAACCTCAATTGGCTATAAATCTCTTAGCCTATGTCCTGACTAGGAGTTTTTTCGTATTGGCCAGACTTCTGAGTCCTTTTCAGGCTTGGAAAGCCCTCCTCAACCCCCAAATGCTCCACAATTGCAGGACAAACCTTTCTGCCCCCTGCCCCAAGTCAGGAAGCAGGGGCTCACCACCACGAGGGAAAGGGGGGTCGTGTCTTTGTGTCAACATGTAGAAAAAGCCTCCTATGAATTCATGCATCTGTCGTGGCTCCCAGATGTGAGATGATACATACGTTTCCATGAAATTCCAATTAATACATGGTCCACAGCATTGGGGGAGATGGAGACAAATAGAGTATCTCTAAGTCAAACCCGAGGAGGCTGGTTAATGACATGCAGGCGGAAGAACTAACCTGCTTTGTTTTCGTTTTTGTTAGATTTAATGATTGATTTTAGAGAGGAGGGTGGGGCGGACGGAGGAGGAGAGAAACAGACCCCCCACTGAATGTGGAGTTCCTTGTGGGGATCCATCCCACAACCCCTGAGATCATGACCTGAGTTGAAATCAAGAGTCGGATGCTTAACCGACGGAGCCACCCAGGCGCCCCCTCACTAACCTGCCCTTAATTTCGAATAGCTTTCGATTTCTGTAAAAGTTGGAAAGAGAGGCAAGCAGAGTGTTCCCGCACCGCCATGCCCCACCTCCCCTGCGGGAACAGCTCCCGTTCTCACGCGTTGTCACAGCTAAGAGACCAGCACGACCCGCTACTGTCCCCGGGAGTTCTTCGGTCTCCTTGTCCCGCAAACCGCCTCTCCCGCCGCGTGGCTCAGCTTTTAGCTCAACTCTCAGCCTTCAGGACAGAAGTTCTTCACTCAAATGGAGACCAAAAGATGCATTTTCTTTATGGTAGTGTTTGTTTGTGTTCAGTTCAAAGTATCTTTCCCTGGACTCAGGTCATGAAGATATTTTGCTATATTCTTTTTTTTAATAAAATTTTTTTACTGTGTTAAAATATACATAATGTTTGCCATCTTTTTTTTTGTTTTAAAAAGATTTTATTTATTTATTTGACAGGGAGACAACGAGAGCAGGAACCCGAGCAGGTGGAGTGGGAGAGGGAGAAGCAGGCCCCCCGCTGAGCAGGGACCCTGATGTGGGGCTCGATCCCAGGACCCTGGGACCATGACCTGAGCCGAAGGCAGATGCTTAATGACTGAGCCACCCAGGTGCCCGCCGTCTTACCATTTCATAAGTGCACAGTTCATGGTATTAAATATATTCACAAGGGTGTGTAACCATCACTACCATCCACCTCCATAACTCTGTCCTTATTAAATGACGAATCCCCACTACCCTGTCCCAGCCCCCCTCCCCCGCTGCCAGCACCCACCACCTACTTTCTGTCTCTATGCATTTGACAGCTCTAAGTACGTCATACGAGTGACGTCAGACACTCTGTGTGCTTCTGCATTGGGCTTATGTCACTGAGCGAATGTCCTCCTTTCGTCCATGCTGTAGCAGGTGTCAGAGCATCCTTCCTTCGTAAGGCTGAATAGTCAATACTCCATCATGCGCGTGCCCCACATTTCCCTTATCGCCTTCACCCACCGACGGGCATTTGGGCTGCTTCCACGTTATCACTATCGCGGATGATGCTGTGAGTGTACAGCATCTCTTCGATCCCTGCTTTCAATTATTTTGGGTATGTTCCCAGAAGCGGCATTGCTGGATCATGTGGCAATGCTGTTTTTAATTTTTTGAGGAACCACCATACTAGTCTCAGCGTGGGTTGTACAGCTTTACATTCTTGCCCATTTACGTTCCCACCAACAGTGCCCGAGGGTTTTGATTCCTTGTGAATATTTGCTATTTCCTTCTTTTTCTTGTAGTAACCATCCTGGTGAGTGTGATCTGGTATGTCACTGTAGTTACGATTTGCATTTCCCTCGTGATTACTGATATTGAACATCTTCTCATTTGCTTATTGTCCATTTGTAGATCTCCTCTGAGAAACGTCTATTCAAGTCCTTTGCTCAGTTTTCCCAAAGATTTATTTATTTGAGAGCGATAGAGTGTGAGCAGCGGGAGGGGCAGTGGGGGAGGGAAAGAGAGAACCGCAAGCAGACTCCCGCTGAGCGAGGAGTGGGCTCGGGGCTCGATCCCATGACCCGGAGGTCATGACCTGAGCAGAAATCAAGAGTCAGACGCTTAGCTGGCTCAGCCACTCAGGCACTTCCTTTCCCAAATTTTTTTAATTAATTAATTATTTATTTATTTGTTAGAGAGAGAGAGCGAGCGCACAGGCAGACAGAGTGGTAGGCAAGGGCAGAGGGAGAAGCAGGCTCCCTGCCGAGCAAGGAGCCCGATGTGGGACTCGATCCCAGGACGCTGGGATCATGACCTGAGCCGAAGGCAGAGGCTTTAACCAACTGAGCCACCCAGGCGTCCCCTTTTCCCAATTTTTAATCAGATTTTTATTTTTCCTCGCTGAGTCTGAGTAGTTCTCTATTCTGGATTTTAATCTCTTATCAAATATACGATTCACCAATATTGTCTCCCATCCTGTGGGTTGCGTTTTTACTCTGTGGATCACGTTGTATTTTTAGAATCTATTCTTTTTTTTAGTAGATCATGTAGATAGAATGTGAGATCTATTCATATTTTGAATAGATACATAAACATTGAGTTTGTCCTAACGGCTATATAGCATTCCATCTTAGGATCACGTGACAGCTCACCCCTTTTTCCCATTACAACTGTGCGAGCACACCTTTCTTCGTGTAAACTGTGAGTGTGGTTAGACCGAGGAGTAACTGCCACATTTTATGACACATGCATTTGGACGTTATTACAGACTGCTGATGCACTCCCCAAAATGGCTCTTCAACCTTATGTCCCCACCAGCAATGTACGGAAGTACCGATTGTTACATTATATTGGGAGAAGTTCAGGTTCACAAGCGAGTTTCTGGGTTCAAATCCTAGTTCTGCCGCTTACTATTACAGTCACTATTATCTTTCTGCTTCGTTGATGAACAGTGTTTCATTCTACCTATCCATTCTCCTATAGATAGGATTTTTGGGTAACATCCAGTTTTTGGCTTTTACAAATAAAGCTATTGTGCACATTCTAACACATGCCTTTCGGCAAGCCCGTGTATGCACGTCTGTTGGATCTAAATCTAGAGACAGATTTGCTTGTCCTGGGGCAGGCGTTTGCTTGTTTTCGCAGAAAATGCCACGCTCTTGCCCAAAGATGTTTCACCAGCTTACGTGCCGCCAACAGGGTCCGGGAGTTCCAGCTGCTCCACTTCCTGGCCAACACTTGGTGTTGTCAGTCTTTTTCCCGTTAGTGTCGGGTCTGTGGTCTGGAAGCTTACGAGAAGAATCATGGCAGCAGATGTTAGCAATGTTCCTCTCGCTCTTGCCCGGGGGAGCGAGAGTCCTGGGAAGCCGACTTTGAGTCTGTCTCTCTCCTCCTGGCAAGAGAGGAGTTTTGCCAGCAGGGAATGGATTCCTGGGGAAACTGCATCTCCAACTGCAAATGTGTAAGTAGGCAGCCCTGTTTCATACATCGAGCTTATGAACTTGGTTAACGGGTCTGTTCGATTTGTTGGCTACAGTTCGAACCTGCTTTATGTTTACAGAAATCAGAATAGTAGTTGCTTCTGGGGGTGGGCTGGCTCATGGACTGGGAGGGTGGGTGAGGTGGTATTCTTGGTGCTGAGAATGTTCCAGATCTTGACCTGGAGTATATACATGGGAAACATCACTGAGGTGTACACTTAAGATGAATGCAGTTTTTTACACTGCACTGTTTGCGTAGCTTGTGTAGACTGCCATTAGACAAAAAGGTCACTTACACTTGGTTTCCTCTTCTTCCCCTATGGGACAAAGACCTCTTTCAGCTCGGCCACTGCAGTTCTGACCGGCAAGAGGACGGGGCATCGGGACAGAGAGGAGACTACGTCTTCAGCTCTGAGTGCGGGCGCGGCCACTCTGGGCAGAGGCTCCGAGAGGACAGGTGACAGGCGGCGGGCTGAGCTGTCGGAAGCCCCCAGTGCCGAGGGGCGTCACAGGGCCACGCAGGGAGGGAAGAACACAAGCCCTTCTGTGTTCTGATGTGTCAGCAGAAGGAACGAGTTAAGAAAAAGGTGTTCGTGTCAAATTTATAAGGCGCCGCGCGGGGTTTGCCGGTAAAGAAAACCCAGTTGCTCAGCCAGACTTTGAAAAATATTATTTGGTCCCTGAGTAGAAACAGATGTTGTTTCCCGTTAAGGCGATCAGCTCATCCGTCCTCCTCAACACCTCGCGGGTTTCTGCTCCCCCCCGGGCCAGGTCCCCGGGCCGGAGCAGACGAACAGAATTGCCCCTTCGTCACCTCCGTCGCTTGCTCGCGAGGAGCCGGCTGGGAGGCTCTCCGTCCTGAACTATGCTCCCCTCCCGTCTCCCTCCTCGCCCCTCGCCCCGGCTACAGGGAAACCGCGCTGGGGCCGGGCGCTCCTGTCTGGGGGGCTCTGGAGGGAGGCGCTCGCCCTTCGCCAAGGGTCGTTCTCAGTAGGCGTCCGGTCTGGGCTGCCCACGTCTGCGCCCTCAGCTCCGGCCGATCGGATTTTTCCAGCCGCCTTGCCCAGGTGAACAACAATTCGTGCTGGAGACGGGCCGGTGCGATGGTCCGGGTCCCCGTAAAGCTGCCCGTGGGCCGGCCCTGGGCTAAGGTGGGTTGGGCTCTGCTGGCGGAGTGTCACCGCGTCTGCGCCTCTCGGGTCCTGCTTCTCACATCCGCCTGCTTGTCCTCCAGGGCGGCCCCCGTCCGCCCGCCACACCCCTGCGCCCGGCTCGCTCCGGGCACCCGCGGCCTTCCAGCCCGTGGACTCGCTTCCGCCTTCTAAAGGTTTTCGCACAGACCCTGTTCCCTTGACACCTTCATCAGCTGCCCCGCCGCGGCCCGCAGGCCGAGTAAGACCGCCCGCTCCGTCTCAGCAGCGCGGGCTCTTGTTTTGCTTTGATTCATGGCACCTGGACGCACAGTAGCTGAGGGGCTTTTCAGAGGTTGCTAAGGGCGTGTGGTCCCCAGCTGGTGTCCCGAGCCTGGCTCCTGCACCCCAGCAGAGAGCTTGTGGGGCCTCCCGGGCCTCCCCGGCTTCTCAAGAGGGCAGGGAAGAGAACACCCCAGGGGAGGGACAGGGGTGGGACAGCAAGCGCCCTGGGCTCGGAGGCCTCCCAGCCCCGCACCACGGACACAGCCCCTGCACCCCCGGCGCGGGGCCCGTGACGAGCAGACCTCAACTTCATGCCGGGGTCAGGCCCAGGAGATCTTCAGCGCTACTCGAATGCAGCGAGCCACACAGCGGGGCCCACGGGTGACCGCTGGGTCACCGCCTTCTGGTGGGATTTGCCACGACCTCCGTGCAATACGGTAGACTTGGCTCTTGAGCTCCTAAAATGTGGCTCATGAGAATTCATAACTAAACGTTAATTTTATATACTTTCCACTCATTAATTTGCAGTTTTATTTAAATAGCCAATGTGGCTAAGGCTACTTTGTTGGACATTGCAGGAAACGCTACTTTGGAGAGTAGGGGAACGGTCATCTGAACTTCTCTGAATATTTATTTTCATCTAAAACATGAAGAAGCCACCTTGGCCAGCATTTACTCTTCAGAGTGACACGGGGCCCTTCACGCAGTTAGTCTCTCCAGTGGCCCCTGGCCCGTGAGTGTGGAGCTGTCCTGGCCAGAAGGTCCCAGTCGGTGTCGACAGTGGCTCCGTTCAGAATCTTAGAAACAGCCTAGTTGTGTCTGTTTTATTGGGTTTACCAATGATCTGGTTTTAAAGAAAACTAATTCTTGCAAAGGGGAACACTGACTTCAGAAGAACCCTGCTTCGGACTGTAGACGGATGATCCCGCTGACGACGCGGTCCCAAGCAAATGGAAGGTGGCGGAAGGGACCCTCCCCCCCGCAGCTCCAGCGGACACTCTCTGGGCAGGACAATGACAGCCCACTCAGGCCTCACAAGGCCACGCGATTCCGAATGATCTAGACTGAGTTGTTGATACAGATTCATGATCCCCATCGGTAACCCTCGTCTCGGTACATGTGGTGTCTCGGAATGTCAGCTGATGACACTGTGAGGTCATCAAGATGGGCGCTTAAGGATGAAATGCTTGAAGACGACGACGAAATTTTACCATTTTTAAGATCCTACAGTACAGTACAAAAGTTCACTAAATATTGGATACATTTCCAGAAGTCTCTTTTGAGTGTTTGAACTGAGCAGTGATTTAAGTCAGGTACCACTGAGGAGGACGTCCGACTGTGGTTCCCACAGCCGACGGACAAAGAAAACGAGGGGGTGGCAAGCGGAAGCACTTTCCCTTTGTCAGGAAGGGCCGTCAGACGCACGTCGAAAACACTGGTGAGCACCGAGGGACGAGGTTAGAATCCATTACACAGTGTGGGAAATTTGCTACACAGCTGGAGAAGGGCATAGATGTTCCTTTTTTAAACTTTCCACTTTGAAATAATTTCAGATTTACAGAAACGTTGCAAAGCTAGTACAGAGTCCCCCATATCCTTCACCTCGTGCCCCGAATGTTAGCACTCACGCAGCCACCACCGTGCACGGGCCAAGACAGGGAGATCAGCCCTGATGTGCGCTCTCTGCTGTCCTTGTCCGAGCCGCTGCCATCTTCCCGCCACTGGCCTTTTCCCAGCAGGAGTCTATCGGGATCCACACTGTGCGTTACTGTGGGGGCTCCTCGGACTTCTCCCGTGTGGGATGGTTCCTCGGTCTTTCTTTGATTTCTCTGCCTTTCATGACCTTGACACTTAAAAAAAATAGATTATTTATTTATTTGGGGGGGCGCACGTGGGGGGAGGGGCAGAGGGAGAGAATCCCAAGCAGATTCCACGATGAGCACGGGGCCTGATTCGGGGCTCCATCGCATGACCCCAAGATCATGACCCAAGCCGAAATCAGGAGACTCGCCCGACTACTCCCCCATCCAGCGACCGATGACCTTGACTCTTTGGAAGTGCAGCGGCTGGTTAGATACCTGTTTTCTCAGAATGGACCGAGGTTGTGCATGCTTGGCAGGAACACCAGAGATGATGCTGGGTCATTCTCAGCCCCTCCTCGGGGTCAGTCTGTCTCCTGGCTGGCGGTGGTGACCTTGATCTCCTTGTCAGAACCCTGGAGAGTAACTGTGGCGCCTCTTGAGATTAGTATCTTTTTTTTTTTTTTAAAAGATTTTATTTATTTGACAGAGCTCACAAGGAGGCAGAGAGGCAGGCAGAGAGAGAGAGAGAGAGGAGGAAGCAGGCTCCCCTCTGAGCAGAGAGCCCGATGCAGGGCTCGATCCCAGGACCCCGAGACCACGACCCCAGCCGAAGGCAGAGGCCTCAACTCACTGAGCCACCCAGGCACCCCGAGACTAGTGAGTATCTTGCGGGGAAACACGTCTCTGCGGGTATCCTGTGACTCATCGAGGTCCGCACGTCTCCAGTGTGTCTTGATTCGTGGTGTTGACTGCATTCCGCTTCCACGACGAAATGTTAAAAAGATCCGTTCCCTGCCGTCTATATAAAGAAAGCTGTGCTATGGAACATACATTTTTTTAAATTTTTTTTTAAAGATTTTATTTATTTATTTGTCAGAGAGAGAGAGAGAGAGAGAGCAAGCACAGGCAGACAGAGTGGGAGGCAGAGGGAGAAGCAGGCTCCCTGCGAGGAAGGAGCCCGATGTGGGACTCGATCCCAGGACGCTGGGATCATGACCTGAGCCGAAGGCAGCTGCTTAACCAACTGAGCCACCCAGGCGTCCCTGGAACATACATTCTTAACAGTAAATGGATTTTTATTAAATAAATCCCACTGGCAAAACTGTCCCCTACAGAAGAGGATGTGGGGGGAGGTCAAAGTTTCTACAGCACACGGGGGCTTGTCCTCGTACCTGCGTAAGTGACTTACAGCAGCAAACTCCCAGAGCCACACATCCTGCCGGTGCCCCAGATGTCGCCAACACAGCTGTGCTGATTTAGAAATAAAAACGCAAAAGAATGTTTATAGGGGCACCTGGGTGGCTCAGTTGGTTAAGCAACTGCCTTCGGCTCAGGTCATGATCCTGGAGTTCCAGGATCGAGTCTCGCATCGGGTTCCCTGCCCAGTGGGGCGTCTGCTTCTCCCTCTCCCACTCCCCCTTCTCATGCTCTCTCAATCTCTCACACAAAAAAAGAAAAGAAAAGAATGTTTATAGTACTTTGTGATGAGGTGGGAATGACCACGAAAACTCGCACTACACAGGATTATTGTGGTTAAATTGCAGCCAGGTAACTTAAAGGCTGTTGGATTTAAAGACAGATAATATGGTTTTCTTTTACCAAACAAACAACATCAATAACACAGCTGTTCAAGACTTCTGACCCGTTGCTGGGAAAACCAGACTGTCAGATGGGTGCTTCCTAGCAGGTTTTTTTTTTTTTTTTTTTAGATTTTATTTATTTATTTGACAAAGAGAGATCACAAGTAGGCAGAGAGGCAGGCAGAGAGAGGGAGGAAGCAGGCTCCCCGCTGAGCAGAGAGCCCGATGTGGGGCTCCATCCCAGGACCCTGAGATCATGACCTGAGCCGAAGGCAGAGGCTTAACCCACTGAGCCACCCAGGCGCTCCCCTAGCAGATATTTTTAAAAGAAGAATAAACACTCTTGATTTGTACCTTCAAGATAAAGGTGATTTTTTTAAAAAGAAAGAGTAAGAAAACAACAGCTTTTGACAGGGATCTGAGCGAACATTTGGAAAACAGATGGACTAAATTTTTTATTGTTGCCCAAAATAATGTGTGTCATCTATTAAAATGCTCCTGTCTTCATACTTAAAAAAAAACAGAGACATCTTTATCTTATTTAACAACCTTCCCAACAATAGTGGGTTGTAATTCCATTTGCTAAAAAATGTTAGCCTGTAGTGCCTTATGGTTAATTTGCATGAACAACTAATTGACATCAGGGAAGATGGAAATTTACTAGCTGAGTTTCAACAAAAAAATGTTTACATAACTGGTGGATAAGATTGGAAAATGAATAAAATGATTTGGTAAGGTAATTATTCATTAATTTTTGGATTTGTGTTTCTTAAAGAGTATTTTTTACAAGTTTGATAGCCAGTGAAATCAAGTATCAAAATAAACAGCTTAGAATCAGACCCGCAGATGTCGTGTCAGAAAATGTTAGACTAAGAGTCTCGGAAATAGTCAAGTGCATTCAACTACATTGCTTCCGCTAAAAATCTTATTACGGAGAATAAGGCCACTTTAGTGAGCAGGGAAAGGTTTTCTGGGGGCGCCTGGGGGCTCAGTTGGTGAAGCACCTGCCTTCGGCTCAGGTCGTGGTCTTGGGGTCCTGGGATCCAGCCCCGCATCGGGCTCTCTGCTCCGCGGGGAGCCCGTTTCTCCCTCTCCCTCTGCCCCTCCACCCCCCTCTCCTGTGCTCTTTCTGTCTCTCTCAAATAAATAAATAAAATCTTTTTTTTTTTTTAAGATTTTATTCATTTATTTGTCAGAGAGAGAGAGAGAGAGAGCGAGCACAGGCAGAGTGGCAGGCAGAGGCAGAGGGAGAAGCAGGCTCCCTGCCGAGCAAGGAGCCCGATGCGGGACTCGATCCCAGGACGCTGGGATCATGACCTGAGCCGAAGGCAGCCGCTTAACCAATTGAGCCACCCAGGCGCCCCAATAAATAAAATCTTTTTAAAAAAGGTTTTTAGTAGGATAAATACAAAAACATAAAATTATTTTAGTGCATTTGTGTTTCTTTTTTATTTTATTTCTTCAGTGCTCCAAGAGTCATTGTTTATGCCCCACGCCCAGTGCTCCATGCGGTCCGTGCCCTCCATAATACCCACCACCAGGCTCACCCATCCCCCCACCCCCCGCCTCCAAGGTCCTCAGATTGTTTCTGAGTCCACAGTCTCTCAGGGTTCTTTGTGTTTGATTCTTAACTCACCCTTTCGGCATTTTAATTGTTGTGTCCGTCCTATAACAGGAGTCACACGTTAGCGCGGTAGTGCTCCTGTGCAGTTTATGTATTGACGCGCGGTGAGGGCTTACGACAAGTCTCGGTTATGCAGATGTGAGAGCGACAATGTTCACAGGCCACGGCTCTGCGCCCGAGATGGATGTGCTCAGAGGGAATGTCCTCCAGACTTCGTCTCCTTCGGCTCCCTCGCCGTGAAGTAACGTCGCGCCTGGTTTTAACTCAGGAGACCTGGCACTGAGAGGAGGCACGCCACATACGTGAGTCTTTTTTGTTTTTTTTAAAGATTTTATTTATGTATTTGACAGACAGATCACAAGTAGGCAGAGAGGCAGGCAGAGAGAGAGGGGGAGGCAGGCTCCCCGCTGAGCAGAGAGCCCGATGTGGGGCTCGATCCCAGGACCCTGAGCTGAGATCATGACCTAAGCTGAAGGCGGAGGTTTAACCCACTGAGCCACCCAGGCGCCCCTTTTGTTTTTGTTACATACATGGGTCTTAAAAGCCATCAGGGACTTGCCAGAATCGGAAGCCGGTCCTGTGCCTGTCCAGCCACGGGACTCTGACGCTGCTGGAAGCTGTCCTCAGGGCTTCACAGACTGTTCTAGAATGGGCTCCCCCAGCGTGGAGGCTGGCGTCGGAAAGCCAGCGCTCACCCTCCGGGGGCGTCCACGCTGCCTTCTCGTGCCGGGCGTGGACCAAAGTCTGAAAGAAGCACTTGGACGAAGACGCCAGGAAGCACACGCACGTGGACAGGATTGTGCCCGTCTTTCCCTAGAGGAGCAAAGCCGCTCTCACGAGTGTAGGGACGACATGGGTAGGGTTTGCTCCCTGTGTGGGCTAATGTTATTCTTTGTCACTGGAGCTGTAGAGGACCTTCACGCGGGTCACACATCCCGCTGCCACAAGGCACGCAGGGATCTGACCTCCGTGTTAAGGAAGAAGAGATCCAGGTACGGAGGGGCTGCTCTGCGCAGGGCACAAGAGTGGGAAGCCGCCCAGACAGCACCCCCAGATCTCAGCCTCGGGACCTACGCTCCGTCTGTTGGAGCTCGCGCCACTCCCATCCCTGCTGCACCAGAGCCCCGTGGCCTCTACCAGGTGCACGGCCACAGTCCAGACTCTCCCTTTGCGAGTGAAGTTTGTCTCTGGGAGCACTGTCTTAAGAGGCTGGTGTACTTGGAGGAGAAGGGTCTGCTACCCCCGACTATGCCTAACTATTATCCGTCCTATTAGATCGCTTCCCAGATGGCCGCACGAGAAAGACTGTGTGCCAGAGGAAATGGGACACGAGCCCACCATGCACGTTTCCATCTGTGCGGGGCGGGGAGGGGTGCGGGCTGCAGGTGGCGGCTGCGTGAGGCACTGCAGCCTTCCGTAGGCTCAGGGGGCTTCAAAAGCCATTTCGTGACAGGGGTCACGTTTGGTGTTTACACCAGCTGAGTGAGGAAGGAGAGCAGGTGATTCTGACCCCCCTTTCACAGATGGATTGACTCGGGCTCAGAAGGGGGGATTCCAGGACTTTCTTAAAGTCACACGGTTGGACACGGTTGGACACGGTTGGACACGGTTGGAGGTCTTACGTCCCAAACCTGTTCTGCTCTGACTTCCTCTGTTTACTGAAGCTTCATTTCAGTGGTTCTTAGCAGGGGCAGCTCTGGCTCCGAGGGGCTGTTTCAGATACCTGTGGGGACATTTTTGCTTGTGTCAGTGGATGCCAGCACCTCCGGTCTCCAGGGGGCGTGGACCAGGGATGGTAAAGGTCCCGTGAAGGGCAGGTATCCCACACAGGGGGAAGCGCCTAGCTTTACGGTGGCCCACTGGGCACTTTAAAAAATGCTTCTGTTACGTGTTTGCCATTATCTGAGCCTAGAGCATACTGGTACCGTACAGGTGCCGACTGTAACGTGGGACAGTCCCAGACCCGTGCAGCCCTGGCCTGTGGCTCACAGTCGGGTACCAGAGCCTCCCTGGGAAATGATGCCCGGACCGCCGGGGAAGTGGCTGGATGGCTTGCGTACTTCCCCCTTTCCACATTCTAGGTGGTTCCTGGAACCGCCTCTGCTCTGGAACGGCTTCTTCTTTGCCTCCGGCCACACCCAAACGCACTGTTCAGAAAGCGTCCCTGGCCTCCTGAGAAGTTTTGAAATCAGATGTCCATGGGCTCCCTTCCCGGTTCTTCCCCTTTCTTGGGCAAGTTCCTAAATGGCTGGGCCTTGGCGTCTTTGTTTGTAAAGAGGAAGAGAACGCCTGCCTCAGCTGGTCGTCCAGAAGCGCGATGAGATCTCGCACGTGCGTGAAGCACACAGGCAGACGCCGTTCTGTTCCGCTCTGTTCCTCTGCCCCTTCCTTCAGCTGAAGGACTCCAGTCTGCTCACGGTAGCGCCACCTCATTTAAACCAGAGGAGCGTACTAGCAGCAAACATCTCTCATTCCGCAGCCGTCCTTACTGAAAACAAACAAACGGAAATACACGCGTGTCTGCCGTCCTGAGCGTCTCAGGGGGTGTGGACTGCTTCGCGATTCTAACATAGGCCTCTGCCCAGGCGCACACGCACCGGCCCGTGTGCTGTCCCAGGTAAGCCTGGGAGACAGGAGACAGGGCAGCTGTGGCTCCAGAGGCCGGGGAAGCCCCGTCCAGCCCTGGGAAGGCTGCCCGGTGCTGCTGGGCTGTGGCTGTCCCAGGACGAGGTGGGGAACCGAGGACCCCCGGCATGGGGGGCGGGGGGCGGGCATGGGGCTGACCAGCCGAGGGCACGCGGCGAGGAGAGGCAGGCCGCTCTCATGCAGACCCGAGCACGCCTACTGCCACCTTGATTGCCAGCGTCGATCCTACTGACCTCTGCTACCTAGGTCTCTCCTGAGGCTCCTTCCGGGGCAAACAGGTGCCCAGAGAGAGAGGACGCTGTGCGGTCAGGGCGCGCGGGCGGCTGTCACCTCCATGGGCAGTTCCGCCACTAAGGGCCCTCATTAAGTTAGGCACTGGAGGGTGACCAGATAGCACGATTTCCTTTGGGGATTTCCAGTTGTGTCTGCATCAGCCCATGACAAAAGAAAGTCATGCCAATGACAAGCCACACACTTGAGTTTTCCCATCTAAAGAATACCTTCCAGGCAGAAGTCGAGATGCTCTTTCCAAGGAATGGGTTGTACGATATGGTCCAAACCGCAGTAATTTTCCAAGCGAACACAGGATAGCAGCCGTGCCTCGTGGGCCGGGCTCGGCTCAGACAGGGAAACAAAAGAAAATGTGCCATAGAAATACAGCCGAGGCATAGCTCAGAAAAAGTACCTGATTCTCCAGCGGGAAGGAACCCCAAAGCATGGCTGAGAATCTATTGACTTTCCTAGGTCTTCCCGGGGAAGGAAGCCGAGGATTGAGGTAAGCTCCCCGCCCCGCCGCCGTGAGGCCGAGTTCTTGTTTCTCTTTCGCGTCGGTGTCCGCGATGGCCGCCGCGAGCCTTCCTGGTAGTTTGTAGCACAGAAGGCGCAACGTCTCGGCGGGACGCTGAGCTAAAGGAGCGGCGGCGGGACCCACCACGGACCGCGGCCGCCATCCCTCCGGTGACACTCCCGCGCGCAGTGTGTCGGAGAAAAGAGCTGGGCAAGAGGGTCAGTCTCTCTGGTCCACGGGACATCTCTGGTCAACCGCGCGGAGCACCCTCCTCCAGCGCGCCCTGGAGGCTGAGAGAAGTGCTCGGGGGAGCCGAGCTCCGCCTGCGAGGCCGCGATGCAAACTCCTGACTTTGAGTCACCGGGGTGGAAGCTGGGGGGCAGCCAGACCCGTCCGCTCTGCCCTTCCCGCAGCTTCCACAGTGACAGCAGCTCACGTGACGCTTCGGCCCCGGGAGGCGGATGTGGGACCGTGGAGAGGCCTGAAGTGTGCCGCGTGTGGGTGTGCGGTCTCTGGCAGGTCGGCGCTCCTCCGCACTGTCACCCCTTCTCTCCGGCTGCAACCCGGTGTGGACCCCCGGCTGACAGCCGCACCGGGGGCCGCCGCCGAGCACTGACTTTCTCTACTCTTCATCCTGGACGGCTGCCTTGCGAATGTTCCGTGAGAAAGTGACGCATGTGTCTGGTCTCTGGGTCTTCCTGTCGTAAGGGCTTAGCGCTACCTTTACCAAGACAGGTCCTGGGGTTCCGTCTACTCCCTTACTGCTCCGCACGGTACCCTAGATGTCATGAGAGAGGACGGTCTTAACTGAGTACTCAGGGTGTGCAGAATCAGCACGGTTCTGTGCTCCAAGTAGGAACGCAGAACTTACCAGAAAAACATTCCCATAGTCAAGAAACTGTTCTGTGTGCAGTTAGTGACTGCTCAGTTGAACCAGAGGACTGGCCATTGCCTCGGGTCGTGAAATGACCACAAGCAGTAATTCTTCCACTGCTGGCAAAATGAAAACTTCTCACTAAAAAAACTTCTCACTATCCTCTTGGGGCACCTGGGGGCTCAGTTGGTGAAGCGTCGCCTTCGGCTCAGGTCATGATCTCAGGGTCCTGGGATGGAGCCCCACATCGGGCTCCCTGCTCAGTGGGAGTCTGCTTCTCCCTCTCTCTCTGCTCCCTGTACTTGTGCTCTCTCTCAAATCAACAAATAAAATCTTAAAAAAAAAAAAAACCAACAAAAACTATCCTTCTGCAGGATTTTTTTTTTTTGAGATTTTATTTATTTGACAGATATCGAGAGAGGGAACACAAGCAGGGGGAGCGTGAGAGGGAGAAGCATACTTCCCGCTGAGCAGGGAGCCCAATGCGGGGCTTGATCCCAGGACCCTGGGATCCAGACCTGAGTGAAGGCAGATGCTTAACGGTTGAGCCACCCCAGCACCCCCCTCCTGCAGGATTAAAGACTGTGCAGATTTTGCTTCCAGGTAATGCCAAATAAACACCTGATTGGATGTTTTAACTCATTAAAAACTATTAATTCCTAAGAAAAATACATACACACACACACACACACACACACACACACACATATAATTACTATCTGAATAGGCTGGGTAGTGGCCACAGACAGGCCTATTCTGGAGGGGAGGTGACATGTGGGCAAAGGTCACACTACTTGTAGAGTCTCCGGTTTCCATGGTTTCTGGCCTGAGGACAGGATCCAGACTTTACCATCGGGGGCAGCTAAAACTTGAACACTGGCGGTCTCTTTTGCCTGGACCAAAAGAAGAATTTGGGACAACCACGGGCTCTGGAAAGGAAGGAAAAATTTTGGAAAGAGGAACACAGAAGGGGAAGCCCCAAATTTTGTACATAAATTCTACTCAAGTCTCTGCTGAGCCCTGAACCAAGCGTGCATGGAGCAGACTCCAAGCAACTCAGATAAGAATAAAAGAACTGAACTGAGCTTTGAACCAAGACCCAGGAGACAGCATCTGCAGTTTTAGTTCAACAGAGTGAATCTGTTATTAAAACGTAAAGCAAAAAAATCAACACTCTTCAGAGGACTATAACAGAACCCTTGTCTGCATGACAAAACATTTACAATGTCCAGGATATAATCCAAAATTGGGTTTTTGAAGGGTTCTCATCTGGGGGGAGTTTTGCCGCCGGGGGTGGGACATCTGGCAATGTCTGGAGAGATTTTTTGATTGTTGTGACTACAGGCAAGGGAGAGACGGGAACAAACATGGTATAATGCACAGAACAGTCCCTATAACAAAGAATTATCTGGTCCAAAGTGTCCACAGAGCTGGCATATTTGAAGAAAAAGGAAAATATGACCCATCTGCAAAAAAAAAAAAAAAAAAAAAAAAGCAGTGAAGACTCACATCGAGATAATCCAAAGCTAGAATTAGCAGAAAAAAATAGTTTTAATGATTTTATTTATTTATTGGACAGACAGAGATCACAAGCAGGCAGAGAGAGAGAGAGAGAGGAGGAAGCAGGCTCCCTTCCAAGCAGAGAGCCCGATGCGGGGCTCGATCCCAGGACCCTGAGATCATGACCTGAGCCAAAGGCAGAGGCTTAACCACGGAGCCACCCAGGCGCCCGCAGATACATATTTTAAACAGCTATTATAAATATTCCCAATGATATAAAAGAAAATAGACTCATAATTAACTTTTTTTTAAAAAATCTCAGCACAGAAAGAGAAACTGTAGCAAAGAACACAATGCGAGTTCTAGAAAAGAGAAAGCTACTATCTAAATTTCAAGTTTTTTCCAAGCCTCGGGTCCTCCTGTTCCACCGCCATCTTCCCCTCCACCTTAATTTTCAGAATTTCTATCTGAAACACGAAGTTGACTAGATGGGATTAGTGGTAGGACAGCGATGAGAACGGGAAGGGACAGTGAACGTGGGGGCAGAAAGACGGGGATTAGCCCATGTGAAGAGAGAGAGGAAGAGATTTATAGACAAATCACCCAAGCCTGAAGACCTTGCAGACAATAGCGAAAGGCCGAGTATACGCGTATTTGGGATCCCAGAAGGAAGGAGCGAGAGGCTCAGGAAAATAATCGAAGAAATAGTGGCTAAATTTTTCTTATGCTTCACAAAATCACACATTAGTGAAGTTAAGAAACTCAGGAATAAGTTAAGAAACTCAAGCAGACGGGGCGCCGGGGGGGCTCAGTCGTTAAACATCTGCCTTCGGCTCAGGTCATGATCTCAGGGTCCTGGGATCGAGCCCCGCACTAGCCTCCCTGCTCAGCAGAGAGCCTGCTTCTCCCCTCTCCCACTCCCCCTGCTTGTGTTCCAGCTCTCGCTGTGCTTCTCTCTGTCAAATAAATAAATAAAATCTTAAAAAAAAAAAAAAAAAAGAAACTCAAGCAGAATAAATGCAATGAAAACCATGTCATAATCAAGGTGTGGCAAACCGCGTCCCCTAGGCAGGTGAGCAGGGCTCCTCTGGTCGCTGAGAGGACCCGCGCTCCGTGTGGCGCCTTGCTTTCAGAGCGGACAGTCACAAAGCCCTGTGCTGCTGAGAGGGGCTCGTCCTTGTGTGTCTGCTCCCGCCGCCCCACAGGGCACGTGGTGAAGCCTCAGAACGGCAGCTCGTTTTAACTAGAATTCTACGCAACCGGAGCATTTAAGGAGACTGCTAGGGCCATTAATTGTACAAAATATACATTATATACAAAATGGATAACTTTCATTTATAAATAAGAGATATGATGGAATAAAAATTACATTTACAACAGCAACAACTTTAAATGCTGCTGGACACAGAAGAAAACGTGCAGACGCACAGGGACTGGTGCCCGTGGGTAGGGACTCTGCTCATCAACGCGGCGCCAGTTCTCTAGTTCACTTAAATACTGAACTCCATCCCATTTTATTTCGTTATTATTTTTTAAATAAATTTAACCTTTTTTTAAAAAAAGATTTTTTCCATCCATTTGGCAGAGATAAAGCAAGAGCAGGGGGAGTGGGAGAGGGCGAAACAGGCTTCCTGCCGAGCAGGGAGCCCGATGTGGGTCTCGATCCCCAGGATCATGATCTGAGCCAAAGGCAGCCACTTAACGACTGAGTCCCCCAGGCACCCCTCAATCCCGTTTTAAATACTAGCAGTGTTGAGGAGTTCTTGAAACATGAGGCAAGTAGATTATAAAGCCTGTAAGAAACACACGTGTGAAACTGATGTGAATCGTTTCTGGAAAGATGCACGAGAAACTGAAGGTTGGCCCTGGGAGGAAGGGGTGTGCCCAGATGCTGGAGACTGGAAAAATTGATGGAATCATCTTTAAAGTCCAGAAAATGAACACAGTATTATTACATAATTAAGTGGCATTTCAAAACAGTAGGAAAGTGTGTAATCACCTGAAAAACAAAGTTCCAGCCACCCACCCAGATTTACCAAAGTAAATACCGTAGGAGTGCGAAATGTGAACGTGAGTGATGGAACCTTAGAAGTAACAGAAGGACAAATGGGAGGTCATCAAATCATCTGATTCAGAACGACTGCTTTCACTCCGATGAAATCTGGAAGCCAGAAAAGGAAAGGTGGACACATTGGACCAACCCCACTCGCCGCTGAGTGGTCGGCAAACACCATCACAAACAAAATTAAATGATAATCAGCGAATGAGGAAAAATGCTTGTAGTTCCCATAACAGAAAAATGGCTAATACACTTGGTCATATGAATTCCCCCAAATCAGTATTTTAAAAGGCCAGGCATTTCATAGGAAGGTGGGGAAAGTACATGAAGAGGGTATAGGAAAAAACGTAGCTGGTTCTCCGGGGCTCAGACCCACCATGAGAAAATGCAAACTGGCACGACGCTGAGAGGCAAGTCCTTTATTTCTCAGGGTCGCAAGGATTATTATGAGTAAGGTTCTGCGCTCCCGCTGTTTGTAAAGGTGAGGAGGAGACAGGCAGTTTGCACGCTGCTGCAGGGAGCTTAAGTTGGAACCTCTGGGAACAAACGTTCGACGAGATTTAAAACGTACCGGGTATCCGGCGAGATTTAAAATGCGTGAAGCCTTCCTCCCGCAGCAACGGTCCCCTGTGCGCGAAACCCTCCGGCCCAGGGTGTCGGGCACAGCACTGTCCCTGAGAGCGCAATCACGGAAATAACTTCGTGTCTGCAGGGCCGGGAAATACACGTGCGCGCCAGCATGCGGTGACGTGGAAAATGGGGTTCTACATGGACCCAATGAAGCTGTCTCAGTATATAAAGAAAAAACAAAAATGACACGAGGAAGTGTATTAGCGCGCCCTCCTTTGTCGACAGTGTCCTGTACACGTGTAAGCGGGCGCCGGGTGCTAGGGTCCTGTCCTTTTCACGGATCACGCGTCACGTAAACCCTTGTATTGTCAGGAAACCGTGCTTGTCTTTGGAAAGAAGAAACGAGAGCCCGAGGGACGGAGGTGGTGTCAGGCACACGTTACCCAGTCAGAGGATGGGTGGGGCCTGGGTGGCTCCGTCGGTAAGCGTCTGCCTTCGCTCAGGTCGGGATCCCAGCCTCCTGGGATCCAGTCCTTGCTCGGCGGGGAACCTGCTTCTCCCTCTCCCACTGCTACTCTCTCTCTCTCTCAAATAAATAAATAAATAAATAAAATCTTAAGAAAACAAAGAGTGACACAAACACAGAAGAGCGAAACAGAAGACTTGTGACATTTTCCATTTATTCTTTCCACAGTGTTTACGAAGTACCCCCACTGCTTACCTTGCGCTAAGTGATCACGTGGAGAGAAGACACACGAAGCTCGAAGCCAAAGTCACTTTTCCCTGTGTGGAGACGTTTTCCTGCAAAGCCTGGAGCCCGGACCGGCCTGTGGCTCTGGGATGAGGTTCTGGAGCAGGGAAACGGGGGCCCCCGAGAAGCCAGACGCCACGCAGGGCTCTGTCGCATGTTGGGAAGCTGATGTGTGGCAGACGGGGCGTATCAGTGCCCCTGCTGGGGGCCACAGGGCTGACACGCGTGGGTTTCCCACCTCGGGCCGGTCCACACGGCAGTCCGCGG
Organism: Eira barbara; assembly: GCA_020311275.1. NCBI lineage: Eukaryota > Metazoa > Chordata > Mammalia > Carnivora > Mustelidae > Eira > Eira barbara. The sequence goes on along the minus strand of JAHRIG010000037.1, from coordinate 2,279,228 downwards.
GCCAGGCGCCCAGCGACCTACTGTCGCCCCATCTCTGCCTGCAGGGCGCTCGGGCTCCGGCGTCCAGGGAGAGAAGCTGCTCCTCAGCCTGGGAGGAACCGACGGCTGAACGTGGCACTGGTTTGTGGGCCTCGGGCTTGTCTGGTACAATCGCAGGACGGCTGGGGACGGGGGTTGAGCTGACGAACGGAATATTCTAGCTCAGAGAAAGGCTTTCGTGGCGCGCATTAATTGCTCACTCGCAAAGAATGTAACAAAGCACACGATTCGGAAGGCGCCTCGGGTCATCAGCAGGAACACGTGGGGTTTATGGGTTTGAGAGACGAAACATTTGCCCGGAGATGGGTCTCCTCCTCAGCCCCCGCCATCCACAGCTCGGAGGGGCCCTTTGCCTGGGGCCTCTCGGCTCCCACTGCCGAGGGCGACTTCCTCGGCGGGAGGTGCACGCCCGAGTGCCCAGCGCGCTCCCCCCCCCCCCCCCCCCCCCCCGCCGCCGTCGCTCCAGCCGCCTCACCGCCCGGCGCCGCGGCCCCCCGACCTGGACGTGCGGGGCCGGGCCGGGCTCTCCGAACCCGCGGAGACAGGGCAGAGGTGTCGGTCACGGCCCAGCCCCGGCGCCGGCCTGTCCCCGGGAAGCTCGACGTTCTCGTTTTTCAGCGGACGGAGCACGATTCTGTCACTTCGTCTCACGGGAATTAATGAAGTGAACTAAGGGTTGAGAAGTGCTTGGAGCCCGGAGCCCGCGGGCACCGAAACCAGGGGGCTTTCTCCCCTCTCGCCCCGGCACCCGCTCACCGTGGCAGGGGTGTTTCCTCAGCGCTTTGCCAAATCCTTCCCTTAACCCTCCGCGGTCCGTGCAGGTGGCTCGTCTCCTCCCGGTCCCAGAGGAAAGCGATGTTCGAGGCTGGATGTTCCGGAAGCTCGAGCCCCCGTCTGCGGCCCCTCACCGGCCGCCGGGCCGCGCACCTGAGAGGCGTCGGGAAACGGGTTTTGCTCTTGCAGGTCTGTTCCGTCCTTGACGCCGGCGGTCAAGGTCAAGCCTTTCCCGCTGCCGCCTCTCGCACTGGCTCCAGGGCTGGGACCTTCAGCAAAACCCTGCAAAGCCGGGCTCTCGAGCCCGGGTCTCTGACCAAAGGAGCCGTCTCCCCGGAGCACAGGCTCCGCATCGGGGGCCTCTGGCTCGTCCCTCCGGCTCCTCCGGCCTGCCCCGTCCAGAGTCAGCCCGGTGCCACCATGCCCACGTGGGGCCTGGGCACAGCCAGTCACCAGCCTGTGGTGGGTCCCCTTGGTGGGTGCTGGGCCTGTGGGTTCGAACCCGGCTGGCCTATGGAGGCCAGAGTTCCCCTCCCACCGGCGTCCCCCTCGCACGACATCGTGTTCCTCCACTCCATTCTGCTCTGTTCCGCTCCCTGCCGTCCTCCTCGCTCTATTATGCTCCTTCCTGTTCTGGGAAGGACCGAGGCGGACAACCAACCAGGGCCATTTCCTTCCCGTGGTAGGGAGCCCCTCAGCTCTGAGCTCTGTTCTTTCCTCTGACTCCTGGAGGGCTGGACTCCCTTCGACAGTGCTCCTCCGGCCTGTCCTGTGGGCAAAGGGCAGCTAGAGGGAGCCGGCCAAGGGGAATGTCCAGAATCTGAAACAAAATGGGGCCAGGGCCAAAGGGGAGGGGCCCTTCCAGGTGGGGAGTAGGAGGGAGCAGACTGGGGGCCTGGGTGGGGGCGCATCAGGTTGGGGGGCCGAGGCAGCTGGGAGCAGGGGCTCGGAGGTAGGAAGAGGGGGGCTGAGACACACGGGGCCCTGAGGGAGAGCGACGCCCACCTCCCAACGAGCCCCTGACCCTGCTACTCCCGGTGTTTCTTAGTTGCTTCCCTTTAATTACACACGTTCTTGTCTCTAGAACAAAGTATTTCCAGACGCTGGAAGGCCTTAGGGATCGACTGTCTACGGTTGTGAATCTGAGACTCAGAGACCTCGGGTGACTGCCCGGGTCACCAGCTTGCCATCTCTGGGACTTGACGGCGGATCCCCCAGCTCCCGAGACCCGGGGGCTCAGTCCCAATGCGCAGCTGCTCCCCTCACCCCTGCGGGAGGAATGACTTTGACAGGGTGGGACTCATCTCCTTCCGCTGTGTGCAAAGTGCTACAGCTCATGGCTCGAAACGGCACACACTTCCCACAGTTCCTGTGGGTCAGGAGCCTGGGCCTGTCTTTGTGGGGTGCTGGCCCCTCTGCCACTGGGTTTTCTTAGTTTCTCTCTCCCTCATCCAGCCTCTGACCTCTTGGCATCAGAGGCCTTCTGTTCTCCAGTCCCATGGGAGCTTGCTGCCTCGACGTGCTGGGTTCCCGTGCAGGGACGGCCTTGGTGAGTGTCGGAGGAGGCCCGTGCTCACGGGGCAGTCTGTTATATGCACACGCATTTTTACGTTATTCAACACCCCGCTTCCTGCACAGGACTTCCAGTCGGTTCCTCTTGGGAAGTCTTTAGGGTACATTGTAATTACGCGGCCTTCCAGAAAACTCAAAGGGCGGACGGGATGGTGGATGCATTGCCTTGGGGACCTTCTGTGCCCTTGTTGGTCAAAGGCGGGGAGGCTTTATTTCTGAGGGTCGAGTGTCCATTCCTGTGGCCACAAGAGTGTGAATGTGTCCGCTCTGATTTACTTAAAAGAGGGGATTGCTCTGGGAAATGGCAAAATCACGTTTCAGGCCACATTTTTCAATCCGTCTAAGCTCGCACTTGAAATGAGATTCTCAAGGCAGGGGAGGGCATGACAGGAAAACAAGAAAATCGGTCTGCACGGGAGCGTTTCCACAGACAAGTTACACCAAAGACGCGTGACAGGCTCGCTCCCCGAGGGCAAAGCTTTGCGCAGGGACAGCCCAGACACAGCCCGCAAGGGCCCACCCACCTCCTGTGCCCTGTTTCCCTGTGTACGTATCCAAAGATGGGATATGGGATTACAACGGAAGAACTATGTCCAAATAAGCCAAAGATAGCTGTTTTGGTGAGTATAAAATAGGAACGCTAAGCATTAAGAGAACAATGTTTTGTTTTTTCTTTCATGTAATTGTAAACAGTCTTGTTTTTTCTCAGCTGGATCTAGAACAGCGACATGTCCCTGGTTCTCTGGAGGGCTACAGAGATGTGTGCGGGTGGTTGGTCCCGTCCTTGAACACAGGGCAGCACTGACTAGCACCAGGGCCGGCTCCCGCTGGGGGGACGCAGGGGGAGGTGGTCCCCTCCGCTGGGTCTCCTTCCTCACACCCTAGGGGATGGCCTGGAAGCCCCTTACTCTCCCAGGTAACTGGAGTTGGTTGTGGTTTTGCTTGGATTCTCACCTGGAATTATCAGTGGCGTCCCCTAATTATCGTGGCCAGATTACTGAGGATTTCTGTTGTTTTAAGGACCATACGTATTATTTCCTCAAAAATATGCCCTAGGAGCACTCTGCTTCCAATTCCCTCCTGGGTCGGGGGTTAGCAGGTGGCCAGGAAGGGGACGCGGATGGCACTGCTGCCCCCTCCTGGTGGACGTGCGCATGGTGACAGCCGTGAAGGACGCCTGGTTCCCCGAGCACCGTTCCCCACCGACCAGGCAGCGCTTCAGATGCAGATGCTGGGACTTTTCGGGAGCACCTGACTCCTGCGGCGACTCCCTCCTGGACACACGAGTCCACAGCAATGGCGGCACTGGTACCAGATTCAGGCTGGTTCTGGCGTCTCGCTTCCCCTACTGCATCCCAGGTCTGAAATACTGAGGGAAAATTTGGCTTTCCCTGGATACCCAACCTTGTAGTCATTTCAAGCACATTACTCTGTCCCACACCGCGTACTCACTTTCATTAGAGCGTGTTCATCGATCCGCTTAAAGCCATGACGCCCAAGTCCGGAGGCTGGTTTAGGACGACCTCCTACCACGATCGTGATTCACGGGGTGCCGGCTAGCATGGGTTGAACCGTCTAACCCACCAACAGTCGTGGTCGGTGGGTAGTATTTCCTCCAAGTCAAGACGGGGAAGTGAGCCCTGGTGCCAAGACACTAACCCACGGTCACTGCGCAGAGGGACGCCCTCAGACCGAGCTGCCGGTCCAGGACCCCAGCCACGCACGCTCCTTTGCAACAGCATGTGACACAAGAGGGCGTCTGGGCTTCTCAAATCTCAGCCCCGAGAGGGAGCTCCGGTCCGCAGGGGGGCACCTCTCTCCCGTGTGCCCAGGCTGAGATCGGTCACACTCAGAGGGAGGTCGGCTTTCCAAGTGGTCGGGTTCCCTAAAGGAGTTTTCGTGCCAACTGGGAAGTGGCTCTGGTGGCTGATCCCTGTGACGGTCCCACCCAGCCGGTGGAGGCTCCGTCTTCCGGGGCAGAGGCTGGCAGGCAGGCTCAGCACCCACCAGAGGGTAACGGCTCCCGTAGCTGGCTTCCCGCCAGGCATCAGCGGACTGCCTCTTCCACTGTGTCCCTGAGGGAAAACGGGGGTCCCGAGGCCGGTGGTGAATGATGTGGGGTTTCGTGATTAATCATTCAGAAGGGGTGACTCCCAGTGCCAAGGCCAGCTGGGCGCATGGAGGGGCCGGGCTGCTGGGCCTTCCCTCACACACACCTTACTGCCCGCTCTTCCAAGGGAGGGGAAGCAAAGCGCGTAACATGTATGAATGTGTCCCCCAAATTAAACTGTATTTACACGAACGCTATCTTCCTTCCTTTCTTTTAATTGAACCATGCTGTGTAAAGTCCTGGACCCGATCTAGATGAGCAAACGCACGCCTGGGGAAACCATCTACAGGCCTGACGGGTTGGGGGTGGGGGCGAGGGGCGGCCGCCATTCCGGGACCCATTTCCCTGGCTCCCACGTTCCGCGCAGGGCATCTGCGGGGACAGCCGGCTCCGGGGATACAGTTAGCCTGCCCGGAGCAAGACGAGGGCTCCGAGAGCTCCTCCCCAACGGCCTGCAGGTGCGCTGGGCAGAGCAGCAGGTGGTCCCCTCTGGGGTCCCCAGCGAGTTCCTGAAGCCTCAAGCGTGGCCTCACCAACTCCCCTCTCCCAGACCGGGGGGTCTGAGGACGGAGGACCCTCCCCTGCGGAGGCACACAGGTCCAGTGCGGTCCCCTCCCTGTACAACACCTGGTCTGTGGGAGGACACGCGATGGCAGCTACTGAGGCACGCCTGGTCCTCCGCGGCCCTGCCCACAGCCCCCTCCTGCCGGAGAGCCTCCAGCCATCACTCCCCCTCTGCTGGTGGACGGCGCGGGCAACTCTCCGCACTTCACGACGGGAGGCCAGCCTCAGGGGACGACACAGCAGCCGCTTCGCGCAAGGGCTTGAGGTCAGAAGATGGTCTCTGTGCACCGAGGGGAGTTCTTTGGGACCGCAGGCTCCGGGGACACAGGTGGCCTGCTGCCTCACACGTCCTGGTGCCCGGCATGGGGACGGCACGGACACACGGTAGGTGCTGGATGAGTAGCTGAGGGTCTGCACGCCCTGCGCTCCCCCTTTCCTACTGCAGCTTCCAAACCTCCCGCACGACGAGGGCTCCCGAGGGCGGTGCCCCGGAGGGACTTCAGGGCCCCAGACCCTTGGATTCTCTTCTGGCAGTTTCCCGAGGAGAATTTCTCAGGTTGAGAGGGAGAAGGATCAGGTTTGATAGCGTGTGACTGACTGCATCAATGTCCTCATGCTTCAAGCCGATTCACCGATCAAACGGGGTCTCCCTCAACGCCCCACTTGACTTAAATCTAGTAGAAAACGCAGCCCGGCCGAGGGCGAAAGCTTCAGACCCGATGGCTGTCCGAGTTGCGGTCTCTTCCTGCAGTCCTCCGCACAAAGCCATCGCTGCTGGGCACGAGTTACCCCGGCAGGATTTCTGTCCCGCCTGCCAGCTGCCCTCTACGTCCCTGAGTCCAGGGGCTGCTCTGCTGCCGAGACAACGCGGGAACCTGTGCCCCGATTCCGCAGAGACCTGACGGATAGGCGCCGGCCCAGTGTCCGCGGAGGAGGGACGGAGCCATGTCTAGTGACGATGCGGCTTCCGTCCCCGGGTCTGGGAGGAGCTGCGGGAACACCCGGCGGGTTGGGTGGAGTCCCACCGAGCTCCAATCATCCTGTTCCTTCCATGGACCCAGCCCCGCCCCCACCCTGGCGGAGGGGAGTCCTTGCCACGGCGCTGCCCCCGTGACCGCGGGTGTCCGTCTCCGGCAGATGGCGTGCTGCCGAGCTGCTAGGCGCGTCGCAGTCTGCAGATTCCGCATCTCCTGGGCCTCCTGCTCCGGGCCTGCTCCTTGCCGGTCCTCAGCAGTCGGAATGGATGACCGCCCGCACGGATGAACGAAGGGTCCACTTCCCTTCACATTCTTACCACGAGTTAGAGGGAAGATTATCTCCCGACCCCCCAAATCCAGACTGCTTACCCCTCAGACTGAGGGGCCTTCCAGGAATCAGACCCCCCCAAACCCCGGCACGGAGGACGGAGCGGAAAGAAGGGGTCGGACACACTCGCGCCCTCGGGACCCTGAGCACCGAGGTTTCATGGCGCACCTGGGACGGGCGGGCGAGCACCCGGCAGGGCCCGGACGGTGGACAGCAGACGGCGTGCTGCATTCAGGCCCGCGGGTGCCGGGACATGCCCGTGTCCCTTGTGACGACCGCACCTGAAGTCCACCAGTGGGAGTCGTCCAGGGTCAGGACCCCAGGCCGCGGGGTCCAAACCCATCCCACCACTTACAGCGGGGTGATGTTGGGCCAGTTCCTCTCCTCTATGTGCCTGGTCGCTGAGGCCACTGCTCGCTGTTGCTATAAGGACTGAGTGAGGTCACACAGGGACACCAGAGAACACAGCACGCACGTCATCGCACAATCCAGAGGCCACAGAACTGTCTGTCCCCCGGATGCATGAACTCGGACTCCAACAGGATCAGAGATCACCTGAGGCGACGCCTGTGTGCTGGGAAGCAGCCCCAAGGAGTTAGCTGGAACTCAGGCACCGGTCGGCCTGCACGGCTCTGCCAGCCCCTGCCCGGGAACATGCCGCTGCGGCCCCATGTCCTGGCAGCGCTGCACCCCAGGGCCCACGGCTGAGACGCCCCGAGTCCAGACCCCATGATGCAGTGGATCCAGCGGGAATCTTAATGGTATTTGGACCAGGAACTGGCTGGATTGCCTCGACACAAAATCAGGCTGTTTTCGGGTACGGGCGTTTTTCTGGAACGTCCTCACAGAGGTCACGGACACACGAATCAGAGGGAGGGTTTCTTCTTTTCGCTTCTTCCACTTCTCTGTCTCCCAAGCCTGATGACCTCAGCCACCATAGTGGGTTCAATAGTGTCCTCCTCAAGGTCATGTGTGCCCAGAACTCGGGATGTGACAGCCGTAACCGGTGAAGGTGAGGTCGCAGTGTGTATCACAGGCCTGAGACCCAGTGACGGCTGTCCTCAGAAGAGGAGAGGACGCAGAGGGGAGACGGCCAAGGGACGGTGGAGGCAGAGATGGGGTGACTGTGTCTGCAAGCCGAGGACACCAAGGAGCACCGGGGCCATTGGGCGCTCGAGAGGCAGGAAGGAGCCTGGAGGCTTCAGACGGAGCTGGACACTGCAACCCCATGGTCTCAGACTTCTGGCCGTGGGGCCAAGAGCATGGATACCGGTCGTCCAAGCCGCCAGCTGGCAGGGCTTCGCTATGTGCCCGGGACACAGGGACACCCACAAGTACCTGTCAGTGGGTCATAAAGGACCCGAGGCACCTGCTGTGTGCTCTGCTGCCCCGCGTCCCCTCCTCGGGCCGCCCCGGGGCTGGGTTAGGCAAGATGGAGGCCACCGGCTTCTACGTGTCCCTTGCCCACTGGGACCATGTGGCAGTTGCCACGGCAGCCCTGCCGTCTGTATGCTGGACAGTCGTCTCTCTTTCAAAGACAGAGTGAATGAACCAAGGCTTTGAGGCTACAGACAACTTCCTGGCAGAGGCGCCCCGCCTGGGCGATTTGTCTCGTCGGCGAACCAGCCCATCCCGGACGCTCACTCTGCATCTCCTGCTGGGAGCGAGGGAGTGGGAGGCACACGGGAACAGGTGGCTCAGAGCCCTGCGGGCCCCCGCCATCATGGGCCTGCTGCAGGATGGGGGGTCCCCCGGACAGAGAGCCTTGCCCGCTCACAGGCTGGACACTCCTCTCTCCATGACCCAGCAGCACCTCTCAGCCCGAACGAAACACCAGGTAGCTAACTGCCTGCTGAGCGGGACAGAGAGCTTCGGGCGGGTCCCCAAGGGCACCCCAGACACGCATGGGGGGAGCACCCCACATCCCTCACTTCCGGTGGGGCCCCGGTGCCCCCACCTCACACCCCTGCTAAGGCCCCTTTCCCAGTCTTCCTCACTGCGCAGCCAGCCCGGCATGCAGCTGGACTCTGTCACCTGCCCGTGCCATCCCCGCCCCCGTCCCCCGCCGTGGGAGGCTCTGGGTCCCCTCCACCTGGAGACCAGATGCTCCCGCTGTCCCCCTCTCACATGACCTCAGGTGCTGCCACCAGGCTCCATGAGGTGCCTCCCGCGACCCCGTCCTGCTGGTCTGCAGCAGCGGCCACTGTGTACAACCAGCTTCTCTCCGGCTCACGGACACGGGGGAGAGCCTGGTATCCCGGCCCTGCACAGCGGGACCACCTGAGGACCCGGCCTCCCAGGCACCTGAGCTGCAGATAGGCCGCGGAAGGCCGGGTGGCTGGGCTGAGCCGCTGGGGACACAGCGAGGGGAGAGAGGGCGCAATCCAGAGGCCGTGAGGGCTGGCCTCCCAAGGGGCTGTCCCTACCGAGCGTGTTTGTGCCCTGTAGGAACCTGCTGGAATTGGGCTCTGGGGCCTGAGGAGTCCCCTGACCACAAGGGACATCTCTTCCCGCCCCGGGGTCCGGGTGCAAGGGAGTGACAGAGGGCTGGGCTGGGGGAGGAAGGACAGGCGGGCAAAGGTGCTGGGTCTGGGGGACAGAAGAGAGGTTTCTGTCCGAGTTGGGATCTGGCATGGACAGCTTCTGCTGTGATGGAGAAAGGGCCCCCTCTGGCACTCTGGGGGGAGCCCTGCAAGGTGCTGCTGCTGAGGGGACCGGACCTGCAGACGGGGTCTTCGCAGATGCAAGGAAGTAAAGACGGGATCAGCAGGAAGGGCCCTAAGACTGGTCCTTGGAAGAGGGACAGGCTGTGCGAGGACAGAGCCGCGGGGACAACGCCCTGGGAAGACGCTGGAAGACGTCGGGGTGATGCACCGACAAGTCGAGGAACCCCAGGAGTGCTGGTGATCCCCAGAAGCCGGAGGAGGTGAGGGAGGACTTGGCTGCGGCTCAGCGGGGGCGTGGCCCTGTGACACCTTGGTGTCGCACCTCTGCCTGCGGCACTGAGCCGGGGGGGGGGGCGGGGCTGGCGGGGGCGCTGCGGTATGCACGTGCCCCGGGAAGCCAGAGCAGCCTCAGCTGGGTGCTGGGCTGAAGCGCAGGACCCAAGGCCTCCAGTGGGCAGGGGCGAGGCCCCCCAGGTCCTGTAGCCCCCGAGCCAGAGGGCACTGTTCCTCTCTGGCATCAATTTAGCGGCAGCCGAACCGTGAGCACCGGCTTCCCCGCCGCGCTGCCAGCTCGGCTCGGGGCTGCTGGGGGCTGGGGCAGGCCGGGCTCCCGGGAGGACGCTTGGGCCCGGGATTCTTCCGGTGACTCCCACCCTGGGCCCGCAGCAGGCGCTGGCTTCGGTACGAGGCTCCAACACCAGGATTTGGCCCCTCGTTTCTCTGGCTTCAGTGTGACGGGTGCCCTGGCATGGGGGGCGGGGGGATCCTGTCCTCGGGGCGTCAGTGTGGGAGGGGCGCCGTGGAGGGCGGCACGAGCGGTGCCAGAGCACGGGGTTGGGCGGGGGTGGCTGCCTCCTCCTGTCCCTCGCGGGACGGGGGTCAGCCGGTAGCCGTGCGGCCGGCACTGAGGGGAGGCCCTCAGGCCAGGAGGGGAGTCTCACGCTGCCCAGGATGCCATCAGGGGCCAGTGTTGGGGGGCAGGCGACAGCTCGACCTGGCAACATTCCCTCATGTGTCGTCAGTCCCCATGGACACTGCCACAGCCCCGGGGAGGGGCACAGACCCACGCACCCCCCACAGGCCCCACCAGGGGACACTTGAGTAGCTCCCGATCTCAAACGTGCTCAGTGTTATTCCGCATGGACGTGTTACCCACGGAAGAACTGTGGGCGGCGACTGGAAGCCGTCGGGCACCGGGCGGGTCACTTGGCCACGCTGAGCTAGAGCAGCCCAGAGTGCTGTGCGGCCGGCTGTGCTGTCTGCGCCTCCACGAGGTTCCTGAGGGGCCTCACGAAGGGTCCAAGAACCCAAATGAAGGGGAAACGGCCAGAACGTCTATTTAAACCAGATCTGCAGCTCAGGTCCCGGAGCGAACGAAGAGCTCCGGCGACTTGGTGTTTCGGGCCCGAGCCCCCCACGCGGTTTCACATGCGGCTTCTCCAACGCACGGTGTGTGGGGCATTTTGCCAGAAACATCTGTAGCCCGAGACCCAACGACGGAGGCTCAGTCCTGTCGCCAGCCTCACAGTGAAGAACAGCGATCACGATGAGGAGAAACGGTTCCAAATTCCAGGTCCTCCGGCCGGGTCAAGAGCTTATTCAACGTTTTCCTTTAAAGACGAGGTAATTTCAGATACTGGGGGAGCTGCCTGGGCCGGTCTCGCCGTGGGATCTCAGAGGCCTCTGGGCCAGGAGAGCGGGTGCCACCCCGAGGACGCCGCTTCTCGGCTGTGTGCGCCCTGTGGGTCTGTGCGTGTCTTCTGTGTTGTGTGCGGAGGTCTGGTGTGTCGTGTGTGTGTCCTGTGTCTAAGGGTGGGGTTGTGTGTCTGTGTGTGTGCTGTGTGTCTCCTGTAGGCCTCATGTGCTGTGCTGTGTATCCAGTATGTTGTGTGTCTGTGTGTGTGTCTTATATATGCATGCTGTGTGTAGGTCTCGTGTGTTGTGTATCTAGTATGTTGTGTGTTGCATGTATGTGTTGTCTTATGTGTGTGTTGTATCTATGAGTGTTGCGTGTCTGTGTGTTGTGCAACTAGTGTGTGGTGTGTCTGTGTGTGTCTTACGTGTTGTGTTTATGTGTGCTGTGGGTGTGTGTGTTGTGTGTGTGCACACACGCATCTCGGTACAGCTGGGTTATAGGCACAGAGGCTGCCTGGGTAGAAAGGGCAGAAACTTTTTTTTTTAAAAGATTTATGTATTCATTTATTTGACAGACAGAGATCACGAGTCGGCAGAGAGGCAGGCGGAGAGAGAGAGAGGAGGAAGCAGGCTCCCCGCCGAGCAGAGAGCCCGATGCGGGACTCGATCCCAGGACCCTGGGATCATGACCTGAGCCGAAGGCAGAGGCTTTAACCCACAGAGCCACTTGGGTTTTTAATCATCATAAGAGCAGTGCTCCTTGTGGGCAACGGGGCTGCCGATGGGCCGGATGGCAAAGTGTTGCAGTGGTGCCCATGCGAGCGCAAACACGGGCCACGCCAGAGCCCACGCCCGCCGTCCCCAACCTCCCGCCACGGCCTCTTCCTGGTGGAGGAGTCTGGGGGGACAAGGAGGCTGAGCAGAGACCATGGACACCTATTTCCCACCACCAAGGGTCAACCTTTGATGGAAAGTCACACGGGATAAACAGCTGCACGGACTTGGCGTTCCAAGGAGTTGGAGTCCCATGACTCAACTTCCAATGACAACTCTGGTTTCCACAAATGAAAACAGGCTCTGTGTTAGCCCCTCGTACTTCTGTCCACCCACCCGTCCATCCGTCCTGCTTCACAGCAGAACGGGACCTCTAGAGCCAGACGGAATTTGGGTTACCAAGTAGACAGCAAGTTCCACCTGGAACTGGGTGTGTCACACGGTCCTGCTGCTTGGCCACCGGGGCAGGTGCCTCTGAAGGACCAGCCGGGAGCCCGGCCCCTGTTCTCCAGGCGCCAGCCTGACACCAGGCCTCTGGCTACTCTGGGGGACCTGCCTTGAACTGGTCATGAGCAAAAAGAAGAGGTAAGCCAGCCCGCAGTCTGGCCACGGGATGCCCGAGGGGACATAACCCACGAGCATCTCCCCAGCTGCGCGGCCCGAGGTCTCTCTCAGCTCTTTCTTTACACCCAATGTCAGCTCCCGCACTGACGGCAGCAGGCAGCACGCTTAGAGGTATGTCTGACTGCCCTTGCTTTGTCTTGTTTCAAGATTTTATTTTTAAGGAATCTCTACACCCCTCGTGGGGCCTGAACTCACAGCCCTGAGATCAAGAGTCATACGCTCCTGACTGAGCCCACCAGGTGCCCTGAGTTCCCTAGTTTTTAAGGCCTTTGATGTGTGGGGTGTCCCTTTTGTCTCCTTCCGCCTGCTGACCTCTCTCTCCTTGAGACGTCAATGCGCCCTGCATCCCGGACCCCCCGGGACATGCAGTCGTACACACACACACGTACACACACACGTGTGCGGCATGCCGCCATTCTGGTCACTGCGCCAGCCGGCTCCGGAGCGCTGGAGGTGACAGCAGCCTCCTCTCGCACCTCCCGACCTTCCACCTCTCGTCAGCTGCACCCTGCGTCGGTCCCCTGGTTCGCTAACCCACTGTCGCGACGTCCCCTTCGCCCCCAGGTCTTACCCTCCTCCCTCTCTCCGCAGTCTGGGCTCTGGTGAGCACGCCTGCCTCCCCAAACCCCTGTCGTGGTCCCACCTGCTCCCCCTCCCAGGCCCCCCCGACATGTCTGCTCAACCGCCCCCCAACCGCCCTGCCCGGCTGCTCTGCCTCTGCTGTCCTTCGAGTGACACTCGTCCCCTCCTTTGTCCACACGCCGTCTCCCTGGGTGAACGCGCCCACGCCCATCACCCGCCAGGACTCACAACACAGCAATCTCCATGCCTTCTTAGACCTCCCGGAGTCCCGACTGAAACACTCTTGTCCTCGGCTGTCGCCCAGACATCTTTGCCAACGGCAGCACGCGCGAGCCGCATGGCGAGGGACGGTCGCAGACAGAGCACCTGCAAAGCTACCGTCCTGGGCAGGAAACAGCACCGCCCAGAAGCACCTTGTCTTCCCTCCCCGTCCCTCAGCTTAGATCAAACAAAACAAAACGAAACATGATTATTTTTATGAGACAAAGATATACGAAAGAAATAAAAGACCGGGCGGACGCAAACAGCTGAAAAGCAGGAAGTGGAGCGTGAGGCTCCGGGGGGGCTAACGGGAAGCCGACGGCACCCTCCGTGCAGGTGGTTTGCGGGCGTAGTGGCAGGACTGTCCCCAGGGCGGCCGGGGTTTCGGGGGTGGCCGACCACAGGCTGCTCTTCCGAAGAGCCTTGAAAGTGCTGGGAGGGAGGGGTTCGTGGACCCAGAGGAGAGGGCGGGCGGAAAGTCACCGCCCCGGAAAGGAATGAAGGTCTGCCTGGCCCTCCGCTGGCTGGCGGGGACTGACCCCAGGCTGGCCCGAGGCTCTGCCTTCCAGAGACCGAGGCTGGGGTGCAAGGGGCCCGGAGGGACCCGGGTGGCTGTCCAGGCCTCGGCTGTGCAGAGGGGCGTGTTGTAAAATGAAACAGAACAGTCCGCTTACAGCCATAAGCGGTCCAGGCACCAAAGCCCACACAAGGCGAACCCATCAAAGCTACGAGGAGAGTCCGTTCGAATCCCAGTCCCGCTTCCCCACCCCAGAACCTGACCGGTCAGGAAGGAAACGAACAGACGGACATTCAGAATTCAAGTAGGAATTAAGCGTGTGCGGGCGTGCGGGCTTTGTACACTCTTTCCCTGTGATGACAGAAATTTCCCCACTTTTCCTGTTGTTGACGCTCCCGAGTGCCAGGAGTTTTTCACAAATCGTAAGAGGTAGAGTTCTTACAGATCGCACTTCCTCATCTAGAAATTAATAATAAGAGGGCGAAAACATTTATTCACTTGGAAATTTGAAAAAAAACTTTGAAAAATGATTCTCAGGGGCACCCGGCTGGCTCAGATGGTTAAGCCTCTGCCTTCGGCTCAGGTCCTGACCTCTGGGTCCTGGGGTTGGGTCCTGGGGTCGAGCCCCGCATCGGGCTCCCGGAGCGACTGCTTCTCCTTCTCTTGCTGCTCCTCCCTCTGCGTGTGCTCTGGCTCTGTTTCTCTCTCTCTCGAATGAATAAATAAAATCTCAAGAAAATTTTTAAAAATGAAAAATGATTCTCAGATCAAAAGACATGTAACTTGTGACTAGTGACGTAGAAGTCAAAAAAGTAAACACATTTTAACTCTAAAACTTCTAAGAGGGAGTTAAAGTCATGGCCAGAGGAAAACTGATAGTTTTACCCATAATTACATTCATCGTTGAGCAAGAAAGTTGACGCACGGGGGAGAGTGGCCTGAAGAGCCCGAAAGCCACGGAGTCGTGCGACGGGGACGGCAATTCTCACCCCGTCAGAGATGCAGCTGCCAAAGCCAGACGTCTCTGCAAGTGATTTTAGCAAATTACCAGAGAACACATAATCCCTATTACCCAAACAGAGAAAAAGAGGCAAACTACCCATCATTTCCTAAAGCCTTCCCTACAACCTAATACAGACACCCGCATGTGCAGCGGGTCACAGACACTCCTCCTGGCAGAGCGCGGACGCGAGGACACGGGGGAGAAGACGGACCCAGCAGCACAGCAGAAACATCAGCTGTGGCCAAGCTGCGTGGGCCCCAAGGACAGGGACCTGCTTCGCGGGGACAGACCCCCACCCCCCCTCATACCGTCCAGCAGGCCACACAGCGGAAAGTCACGGGACCTTATCACGCTGTGACGAAAGGCACTGGGTAAAATCCAGCGCTAGCTCGATGTAAACAGACGTGGAAGCGAACCGTAGAGAAGGCAGCGAAGTCTGTTTCCCAGAGCGCAAGCACAGATACGCTCTCACGTGATCAAACACCAGAGCCAGCGAGGGCAGAAACAGCTTAGAAATGCCCGTTCCGCGATACTGCCTCTGACATTCCAAAGCAAGAAAGCCAGGAAATAGAGTATATCAGTATTGCCAAAAAAAAAAAAAAAAAGCCAAACGAGCATTAGTTTCCATTTTTTAAGGGGCTAAGGTTTAATACGTTTTCTTCTAGCTTTATTGAGGTATAATTGGTGCATAAAAATGCACATAATTAAGGGTACAGCTTGGTGACTTGGACATAGGCACACTCCCCTTACCATCACCACCATCTACGCAACAAATACATCCACCTTCTTAGAAAGTTTCCTTGTGTATCTTTTCTTTTTTGTTTTGGTAATAATAAGTGACAGGAAAGTTACTTCCGTAACACATTTTTAGGTGCACAATCCCTTATTGTTAGTCTCTGGGATTTGCTTGAGTACCGAGCTCCGTTCCCCTGAAACCACTTCTCCCCGCCCCACGCCTCCCTGCCCTGCTCCCCAGCTTCGGGGGTCTATTTCTGTGTCCGGCTTATTTCACTTAGCTTACGGGCCTCCAGTGCACCCACACTGTTGCCAGCGGGAGGAGCTCCTCCTTTGCCAGGCTGAATACTATTCCAGCGGGCATGATGCCACACTGTCTCCATCCGTTCATTTGTCGATGGACATCTGGGCTGTTTCCACATCCTGGCTGTCATGAATAACGCTGGAATGAACGTGGGAGTGCAGATACGTCTTCGAGATCCTGATTTCCTTTCCTTTCATACACAGCAGGAGGATTGCTGGGTAAGCCAGCTCTTTTTTTAAATTTTTTGAGGACGCTTTGTACAGTTTACTATAGCACCTGTACCATTTCATACCCCTGTCAACAGTGTACAAAGGTTCCAATGCCTCCACTCCTTGCCAACACTTTAAAAAAAATTAATCATTATTATTCTTTTTAGCGAGAGAAGTGTGTGCGCCTGTAAGCAGGGGCAGGTGCAGAGGAAGAGGGAGAGAGAGGATCTCAAGCAGACCCCCACCGACCGCAGGGCCTGACCCGGCACTCGAGCTCACCACCCGAAGTTTGCGACCTGAGCCGAAACCAAGAGTGCGATGGTTAACTGTGCCGCCCCGGTCCCACCTCCCGTTTCTTTTTAATAATAGTCATCCTGAAGGTGAGGTGAGATCTCATGAGGTTTTGATTTGCTTTTCCTGACGATCAGTGAAAAACGCTGGGCATGTTTTCATGTACCTATTGGCCGCCTGTATGTCTTCTTTGGAGAAATGTCTATCAGGTCCTTTGCCCATTTTTTAATGGGGCTATTCGTGTTTTTGTTACTGAGTTGGAGGAGTTCCTTACGTGTTGTGGCAGCTGTCCTCTCCTCACATACATGGTTCGCAAGCATTTCTCGCCCAGTCTGGGTGTTGCCTTCGCACTCGGCGTGTGCTCTGCTATGAGTTTTTCGGTTAGAAGCGTTCCGCTTGTCCACTCTTGCTTCTGGCCTCGGATCTAAGAAATCACTGCCGACGCCCGTGTCAAGCAGATCTTCCCCTTTGTTTCCTTCTAGGACTTTCACAGTTTTGTATTCTGCACCTAAGTCTTTAATCCATTCTGAGTGTAAAATATTTGTGCCTGGTCCAAGACAAGGTATAAGTAGAAAATTTAAAAGCCCAAGCAAAAAAGCGCTGGGAGAATTCAGCAAGATGACAGAAGACAAATTTACACAATAAAAAATGCTTTTATGCTGACGTTGTTTGAAAATGAAAGGGAGAGAAAGTCACACTCACAGTAGCGGCGAAGACGGAGAAACCGCCGAGAGCAAGCACAGCGCACGTCCACGCGGTGTGTGCGAGGAGCGGCATGACCAGGACCCAAACGCCAGGGAGGACAATGACGTGAAAATGCCAGTTGTTCTCGCGCTGATGCGGAGAAGCGCTGATCCCGACCGTCAGCAGGAAGAACCACACGAGTAGGACAAGAACGTCACAGAAAACCCACGGTGGGACATTGGCATGAATGCCGCAACGGGGACGCTTGGGGGCTGGGGCTGCTGAGCGTCTGACTCTTGGTTTCAGCTCAGGTCGTGATCTCGCGGTCATGGGATCGAGCCCCGTGCTGGGCTCCGCGCTCAGTGGGGCATCTGCCTGAGATTCTCTCTTCCTCTCGCTCCCGCTCACACACACTCTCTCTCAAGTAAATAAATAAAATCTTTTTTTATTTTTAAAATTATTTTTAAAGATTTTATTTATATTTGAGAGAGAGAGAAGATCAGAGGGAGACGTGGACTCCTGGTGGAGCTGGGAGCCTGATGCGGGCCTCGATCTCGGGACTCCAGGATCGTGACCTGAGTTGAAGGCAGACGCCTAACCAACTGAGCCACCCAGGCGCCCCAATAAATAAAATCTTTTTAAAAAAACAAACACGGGGCGCCTGGGTGGCTTAGTCGGTTAGGCGTCTGCCTTTGGCTCGGGTCATGATCTCAGGGTCCTGGGATCGAGCCCCGCATCAGGCTCTCTGCTCAGCGGGGAGCCTGGTTCCCCCACCCCCGCCTGCTGCTCTGCCTGCTTGTGATCTCTATCAAATAAATTAAAACAAAAACAAAAACAAAAAACCACAGTTGCATGAACAGAGGATAGAACCTAGAGGCCCTTCCAGGTACAGAGAGGAATTTGCTATACGATAAAGGTAACACTTGAACACAGTGACATGAAGCCGTGCAATAAATATTTGGGGGGCAGGACCTACATATTTAGAAGAAAATATACATCACTGGCGGCCATAGGCAAAGATATTATAAGTAATTAACAACTATATGTAAAAAGATCAGAAAATAACTAAAAGACTATCCAGCAGAATATTTTTGAAATCCTGTGGTTGGGAAAGCAGTTTTACATAGGAGATTAAATTCAGAAACCATCAAAGACGAGAGAACCGATCTGACAATGACATTCGAACGCCCTTCCTGTCCTCCACCACAGCACAGGATCAAGGTGAAAAGGAGAAGCCCGTGCGGGAACTCGGGCTCTGCAAGCTCAGTGTCTGGTCCGCGTGCGGGGCTGCCCCGGGCTACACCTGTGCCCTCCAGGGCTAGATCCGCCGCAGGTCCTTCGGCAGCAGGAGAGAGGAGACTGCTCTCCACAGAACAGTCCGCGGGGCGACGGTGGGAGAGATCCGGGGAAAGGTCTAAAGGTGCGGGAGTATGAGTTGAAAAAAGGAAGTTCTCTGGTCCTGCAAACTGGTTTTGGGAGCCGGGACACTTGGATCTGGGGATCAAATGTGCCCCAAGCATTGGTATCGGCAGTCTCAAGTGCTGTGTGGGCGCTGGCTGGGCCAGAAACAGAACCAGTGAAGAGGGGGCCCGGCGCTGGCTCCAGCAGGCGTCTGATGGAATCGTCCTCCCTGGCAGATAAATTCCCGTTTCTATCCACAAGGCCAATAAAAACTTTTCAGTGAAATGTGAAAAAAGACACTAGAACAAAATTTAAAAACAAGGGACAGAAAGACAAAACGACGGGGCATGCACGCAGAAGGGCTGACGGTGTACGGAACCTTACATAGATCAATAGGCCGCTCCAGAGGACACTGGACAGAGCAAAGAAGTCGCAGAAAAGTAACTTAAATGACAGTTAGCATATGAGAGATTGTAATCAAAATTTCTCTGCACTGAAACAGGCTTAAACTTATGGTCACACCCTTGTTTAAATCAGGTTGAAAATATTTTGTCCTATAAAAAAATACTGAAACTTTAGGAAACCAATCCTCAATGCTCTGTACTTGGAGAGATGTTGTGCCGCGGCCCACTTGTCCCTGATCCATGTTACCTGACCTCTTCCGTGCCATCGCATCCGACGGGCACTAGCGACCATCCTTCAGTTCTAAAACTTGTGCATCTTTATTCAGTGTGCGCCCTGGGCAGCTGTGCTGTCCCAGCTCCGTAAGGGTACACTTCTGACTTCGGCAGAAGCACCTTCTATCACCTTCCACAGATAAGTTTCAGAGGAAATGTTCCCTTCTCTCCGTACAGAAAGTCAAAGCAGGGCAGGAATGGGGTTGGAGATGTCCCACGTGATTAGGTATGTGCCTTCAGCAAATTTTTTTTTTCAGAGATTTTATTTATTTGAGAGAGAATGAGAGTGAGAGAGAGAACATGAGAGGGAAGAGGGTTAGAGGGAGAAGCAGGCTCCCCGCTGAGCAGGCAGCCCGATGTGGGACTCAATCCCAGGACTCCGGGACCATGACCTGAGCTGAAGGCAGTTGCTTAACCAACTGAGCCACCCGGGCGCCCTTCCTTCAGCAAATTTGATGGTGTAGCTTCAACCGCATCTTGAATTCTTTTTTAGGTGTTTCTGCTTGTCCACAGGCTGCCTCTCTCAAGGTGAAATGAACGACTCCCTTTCCAGTTTCAAGAACAGCCACGAATACTTAAATAGGACCGTTCTGCTCTAAAACTCCGCACACGGTCAGGGAGCCCACTTGGCCAAGGCTGGTTTCCAGGACTGGTGTCCGAAGTGCTTCAGCAGAATGACGAAGTGAGTGCCAGGCAGGATGGCCACGGGCATCTGCGGTAAGTCAGGGACCCACAGCGGCCCCACGGCTTTCTGGGTGGCCCCCTTCTTCGTGACAGCGAGGACACCCCCACTGCTGGGTCAAGACGCAAGTCCTTAACTCTGTCCCTGGAAGCAAATTCTCTTGGCTCCATCTGGCCCCAGATTTCCTATGAAATGCTACTTCTTCTGCCATCTTGTTCCGTCCTCTGCGCCAGTTTTTGGCATCTCTTTAAAAGAGATTTATGACTTGGCTCTATACACGTTTTTCATTAGACTGATGAGCCTGTCATGTTTGGGGAGGAATGAGAAACTCTCAGCCTGTCTTTAAACCTTCAACACTTCTGATCTGCCATTACCCAAGTCACCTGATCTCAACAACAGACAGCACAGGTGCATGGTGGGCGGCTCTGGGTTCCTGGAACCCGAGAAAGGAAGACTCAGCTATTGGCCTCTTAGAGGACCCGCAACCACAAAACTAGCCTTTGTGTAAAACGGCCTTCTAGGGCACCTGGGTGGCTCAGTGGGTTAAGCTGCTGCCTTCAGCTCGGGTGATGGTCTCAGGGTCCTGGGATCGAGTCCCGCATCGGGCTCTCTGCTCAGCGGGGAGCCTGCTTCCCTCTCTCTCTCTGCCTGCCTCTCTGCCGACCTGTGATCTCTCTCTGTCGGATAAATAAATAAAATCTTAAAAAAAAAACAACCAAAAAAACGGCCTTCTGCAGGTGACTACAGTCACCTCCCTGCCCCTGTCCCCAGGCCCTCCCCCGCACAAACCCGTAAGCCAGTGGGCGTGCCAGAGCATACACGCTGTCTCCCTCGCAGAGAAGAAGCTGGTTGTGACGTCAAGAACCCTGCAATAAGCTACGATCTGATGACTTTACTTCCAGGATTCTATCTTAAGGAGGCAGTACGGAATCTGGAGGAAACCACACATTCCAAGATATAAATGTTTCATTATTTATGCAGAAAGATGGGGCTGTCGAGCCTCCTTCCCCGTCTCAGCAGTGCCCACGCCTACCCTCCTACTAGGGACCCAGGTCACACATCAAGGCAGTAAGACGGTCTCCGACATGTGACAGTTCTACTGCGCGATGGTGCGAGCTCGACCCACGTCCACGAGAGGCTGGCCTGGCTCTGAACGCAGCTCTTGGCCTGGGCTGGCATGTTGTGGTTCGATCCTCTCTGGTGATGCTGGGCGGTGGCCTCGCACCCACACAGTCATGTGGTCACGAGGACGAACAGCTCTTTTCTCCGCATACGACAGTTTCCAGCGCAGAGGTGTCCCACGCCTTACCGTCAGATCGGCTTTGTGTCGACTGCTGGCTGATGTGGGCTCTGAGCACACACAGCGTGGGGCCAGTTAGGTGTGTGAAAGGCATTTGGGGCTTTCCGATTTTCCCCATCGGGATGAGATGTCCACAAACCATTAAATCATCTCCCCTGCACTGCTGTGCTCACCAGCCTGTCAGTCCATTTACCCCTCGGATTGTCCTTGGCTTACGATGCGGTTACAGCCAATTTTTTTTTAGATTTTATTTATTTATTTGACACACAGAGAGATCACAAGTAGGCAGAGAGGCAGGCAGAGAGAAAGGGAGAAGCAGGTTCCCTGCTGAGCAGAGAGCCCGATGCGGGGCTCGATCCCAGGACCCCGGGATCATGACCTGAGCTGAAGGCAGAGGCTTTAACCCACTGAACCACCCAGGTGCCCCTGAGCCAATGTTCTGTAACAACAAAAGATACTGTGGCGACCACTGTCGTTCATGCATCTTGTTTGCGCCTGTGAATATTTCCACAGAAATCTCCCGGACGGGGGCCGAGGTTCAAGGTTCTGAACGTGTCAGTTGGTAACAGAGGACACTCTGTCACCAAAGAAAGAACATGCAGCCCCGCCGCCGCCAGAGCGGGCCCTTCCCGCTCCTGTGAACACCGCGCTGCCCGACATCTACATGGATCTAACGATTTTTAATATTTAACAAGTTCACGCGCGCAGCTGGTGGGGAGGTAAAGAACACGAACCCTCCACCCCTCCCCTACCTCCCAGAGACCTTATCACCATTCCTGCTTCTTACTTCCACAAAAAAGTAGGTCTTTGATGGTCTTTATCTCTGTATCTTGATTTGTCAACATCAGACGTGAGCTCCTGACGCTCGGCTACGAAGACGAGGACTCCCCCGTTCCCAGCACTCTGCGGTCCCTCCCCCGCCAGACGGTGTCTTCCCTTCTTTCAGTCACTCTGGCGGACACGCTGGCGCTCTCTTAACCACCTTCCCCCTGACCCCGCTCAGCAGAGGGGCTCTGGACACCACACATCGGGGGATGGCAGGCAGGTGCGTGCAAAGGGAGGTGACTGGGGGCCTGGATCCCATGACACTGAGGAGCAATCATGCCCGTCCTGGGCCACCTTCTCTCAGACTTGTTTTACAGGAGAGAGAAACAAACCTCTGTTTTAAGATTTATTTATTCGGGGAGAGGCGGGGCAGAGGGAGAGAGTCTGGAGCAGATGCCGTGCTGACCACTGAGCACAGAGCCCGACGCGGGGCTCGATCTCATGACCCTGGGATCACAACCCAGCGTCGGACATTGAGCTGACCGTGCCCCCCCCCCACGCCCCTGGCGCCCCCACATCTATTTTACATTGCTCTCATTTGGCGAGTTTGGGTACACCCAAATGGGACCCGACCTGATCTGGTGCCAATGTCACTCCAAGCGGCAGACTTCTAGATTGTTCTACACTCTGTCCCTCCTTCCCAAGAGGGCACTGGCCCTCCGCTTCCCATCAAGCACCCCCAGCCTCTCCCCATCTTGCCAATGGGCCACTCTCCTTAGAACTCTGGCTGGTCATCCGCGCTCTGATCATAAGCGGAGTCCGAAGACACAAAGGCCACGCGCATTACGACCAACTTCTGTTTCTAGCGATGTCCGGAGAGCTGGCATCTGGCACCGCCCCGCAGCGTCCTTTCCCACAGCACCCCACCCCCACCCCTTGTCATAAGACAGTCGGAGACTTTGGTCGCACAGCCACAGACCAATGCACCGCATTTATACAAACAATCATACGGCCTACAGGAAACGTTCCTCAGTCACGCACACTGTTGCTCTGTTATGCATTTTTTGGGGGCTGAGGAGTCTGGCTGAAGTGAGAGTGACCAACTCACCCCGTTTGGCTGGGGTGCTCCCTGTTTTAGTCTTGCTGGCTTGGTCGGTAACAGGATTCTGCGTGAAACACGACTTCCGTTTCAAACCTGTGGGATAATTCATTAGTGGGAGAGTCTGTTACCTGCGGGAAGGTGCTCCAGGCTGCCGCACGCCTCACGCTCCCCACCGTGAGGGTCAGTTCCAGGCCCACCTGGGCCCCCTCCTGCAAATGTTGGCAAGTTTTGCAGAACACACTTAATTTTTTAGAAGTCTTGCATTTATAGGAAACTAACAACAGTATAGAGTTCCCATATAACACTTCTTTTATTAAAAAAAGATTTTAGTATTTGACAGAGAGAGAGAGAGAGCGCGCGAGAGCGCACAAGCAGGGGGAGCAGCAGAAGCGGAGGGGGAAGCAGGCTCCCCGCCGAGCAGAGAGCCCGATGCGGGGCTCGATCCCAGGACCCCGAGATCATGACCTGAGCCAAAGGCAGAGGCTTAACAACTGAGCCCCCCAGCCGCCCCTCGATATAACACTTTTATTATTAAAATCGCTCATTCGTGTGGTCTGTTATAATTAAGCAACCAGTGTGTGCGCACAGTATAATGAAGGTCCGTACTTTATTCAGATTTCCCTGATTTTTAGCGAAATCCTTTCTTTTCCTGTCTCACGTTATGTTACTCGTGTCTCCTTATGCTTCCTGCTGGGAGTTTCTCAGACTTTGGACCACCCTGACAGCCCCGTGCCCACCGATAGCCCTGCTGGGACGCCCTCCTCTTAGCCCAGGGTGGTCGCGATGCTTCGTGTCACCCAAACCACAAAACTAATCTTTTAGCAAGCTTGACGCACGCAGGTAAATCTGGGTGAAACAGTGCTTTCTCTGGACAAGGACAGGCTCAAACCCGCCTGTGCTCGTCCATCCCCACCTCACGCTGCTCCGTCTGTCGCGCTGACTGCGGCCGAGCACTGGCAGCAGGTGCCGAACCCCCGTGGCATAACCATAGTCCACGGCCGCTCACACGGCCTGGCCTGTCTTCCTCTTCCTGCTGCTCCCTCGTCTGCAGCCTCAGGAGTGACGGGTGCCCTCCCTGTCCCCGGTGGAGGCCCTGAGCAGCAGCCATGACTTCGGGTTCAGGGCCCCCTGGTCTGGGCCCTCGGCAGGTGTCACCTCAGCAAACCCACATCTTGGCTCAAAGCTGCCATTCCGTGTGGAACCGAACGCGGCGTGTCGTAGCCTGACGCTCCGGGAGGCCTGGGGAGTGTCGTGTTTCTGGAAGGCCAGCCTCCAACGCGGGCGAGAGTGACCTGGCCGGCTCCATCGGTCAGGGCC
Source organism: Eira barbara (assembly GCA_020311275.1). Taxonomy (NCBI): domain Eukaryota; kingdom Metazoa; phylum Chordata; class Mammalia; order Carnivora; family Mustelidae; genus Eira; species Eira barbara. The sequence continues at coordinate 2,255,335 of JAHRIG010000037.1, read as the reverse complement.
TGGCAGGAGACAGCGACAGCCCTAGTGACCTTAACGGAAGAAATTACCGAAAAGAACGCTGGCCAGGTGGGAACTGTCTCGAAGAGGGGCAGCGCCCGCGGTGGGGGCTCCGGCCGGGCCTCCCTCTGGCTGTCACCAGCCCGGTGTGCCTTCCTTTAAGTTCCTACTGTGGGCACCTGCTGCTGCCCCCCGGCCTCAGACGGCGAGCCTCATGGCAGTGTCTGAGCCGCGTCCACTCTGCCAGCCCGACCCTCGGCCTGTCTTCCCTCCCCACGCTGGTGCCACCTCAGTCCCCTTGGCTACAGGATCTTGACATCATTGCCCCCCTCCAGGCTGCCCGTGGGAGGCAGAGAAGGCAGTGGGCATGGTCAGCGGCTCGTTACCCCAACTCTCGAGAGCGTGTCAAACACTGTGGTTTGCATCCTGCTCCCCTGCCTCCCAGCAGAGGCCCTGCGGTTCCTGGGAGGGGAGCTGTCTCGTTCTACCGGATGCCGTTGCCACCTCCCTCCTCCTCTGCTGGAGAGAACTTCAAAATGACTCAAAGAAAGCAAGTGTCACTGTTCTGTATGGAAACGTCACGTGCTATTTGACGCAGTGGTCCACGCTGTTCAGCTCACAAAACGGGCTTAGATGATCTTGAATTGTATGACCTGTCGGAAAAGCTGCAGCAGCCGATGACGGTCATGAGAAGACATTTTCTCTTTACTTATTTATTTTTAAAAAAGATTTTATTTATGTATTAGAGAGTGCACGAGAAAGAGCAGAGGCAGAGGAGAGGGGGAAGCACACGTCCTGCTGATCAGGGAGCCCGCTGCGGGACTCAACCTGAGCTGAAGGCAGACGCTCCACCGACGGAGCCCGCCCAGGCGCCCCAACAGTTGAACTTTCAAGCAAAAATGACAATTTCCGAACTTGTATCCACCACCATGCACCATGCACTTGACACTTTCCAGCCTGAACTTTTATGAGATTGTTAATGACATTAAGGTGATTTTTTAAAATAAGAAAACGTTTCAACACTTGAACATGTGCAGAACTCAAATAATGTTCTCTGAACGGTTAATGCAGGATGTTATACAGTGACGCGTGGATTAGAGGCCCATTTTGCGGGCAAGATAATGCCCAGTAACCGGGTATAAGAAATCCAGCGCCATGGCCCGATTCAACACGGCAGCTAACCCGAAAGGAACTACCAGTGTGCAGGTCTGGTGTCAAATCCCCGCAGCGGACTGCAAAGGCTATTAAAATGAAAATATCCCCCCCTTTCTCAAGTACTTATCTGTACGAGGCCAGATTTTCTTTACACACGTCAACCGGAACATTCATTTAAACCTCCTTTCTCTTCGGAACGTTTTGTAGTTCTCCGTGCCGAGGTCTTGAACATCGCCCTTTTTCAACGTGAATAGCGTTAACCTACAGTACTGCGCTAGTTCTGGGTGTACGACACAGCGATTCAACAGTTCTATACACTTCCGTGCCCCTCGCTAGCGTGCTCTGAATCCCCTTCCTACGGCATTTTGCTCTCCGATCGACTTCTTCACTTCACATTATACCCTCTAGATCCACCCACGTTGTCGTGAACGGCAAGATTCCACTCTTGATGGCTGAGTTACATCTCACCGTATGGACATCGCATCTTCCTTATCCACGCATCAGTCAGCGGACACTCAGCTTGCTCCCACGGTTTGGCCATTATAAATAATGCTGCAATAAACACGGGGTGAATGTATCCTTTCGAATTAGTGTTTTCATTTTCTTTGGGTAAACAATTACTAGATCATATGGCGGTTCTATTTTTAATTGAGGAACTTCCGTAATGTTTTCACAGTGGCTGCACCAGTTTGCATTCGTACCCACACACGAGGGCTCCCCTTTTTCTACATCCTTACCAACACCTGTTGTTTCTTGTGTTTTTTTTTTTTTTTTTTTAATTTTAGCCCTTCTGACGGGTGTGAGGGGACACCCCACTGTAGGTCTGCTTTGCATTGCCCTGAGTGATGATGAACATCTTTTCACGTGTCCGTTGTCCAGCTGTACGCTTTCTTTGGAAAAATGTCTATTTGGGTCCTCGGTCATTTTTGTTGGATTACTTTCTTTTGTTTTGGGTGATGAGTTGTATAAGTTCTTTATGTATTTTGGATACTAATCCCTTATTAGTGGCAAATTATCTCCTCCCATTCAGCAGGCTGCCTTTGGCTTTGTGGTGGCTTCCTTCGCTTTTTATTTTGATATAGTCCTAATAGTCTAATTTTGCTTTTGTCTCCCTTGCCTGAGGAGATCTACGGAGAAAAAGGTCTCTGGCCATTGTCAAAGAAAGGACTGCCTTTGTTTTCTTCTAGGAGTTCTATGTTTTCAGGTCTCAGCTATAGGACTTTTTAATCCATTTCGAGCTTATTTTTGTGTATGTATGCTCTGAGAAAGGGGTGCGGTTTCATTACTTTGCATGTAGCTGTCCAGTTTTCCCAACACCTTTAAAAAAAAAAAGATTTTATTATCTGAGAGAGAGAGAGAGAGAAGGAGTGTGTGGGCAGGGATGGAAAGAGAAGCAGATTTCCTGCTGAGCACGGAGCCGGATGCGGGGCTTGATCCCCCAGTTAAGGCAGATGCTTAACCAACTGTGCCACTCAGGTCAGGTGTCCCCCCAACAACAGCATTGTTTGAAGAGACTTTTTCCCACTATATATTCTTGCCTCCTCTGTTGTAGATAACATAAGTGTGGGCTCCCGTGCTGGGTTCCCTATACTGTTCCATTGATCTGTGTCCGTTTTTGCACCAGAACTATATCGTTTTGAAGACGGCGGCTTTGTAGCATACCTTCAAATTAGGGATTGTGATACCTTCAGCTTTGTTCTTCCTTTTCAAGATTGCTTTGGCGATTTGAAATCTTTTCTGGTTCCATACAAATTTTATTACTATTTGTTCTAGTTCTGTAAAAAATGTTAATATTTTGATAGGGACTGCATTAAATCTGCAGGTTGCTTTGGGTGGTGTGGGCACATTTGTTCTTCTGATGCACATGCGTGGAATGTCTTTGCTTTCACTTGTGTCCTCCTCAGTTTCTTTCATCACTGCTTTATGGCTTTCAGAGTGAGGAGCTTTCTTTTCCTTGGTTAAGTTTGCTCCTAGGTACTTTATTATTCTCAGTGCAACTGTAAATGGGATTTTCTTAATTTCTCTTTTTGCTACTTCAATAGTGTGTGGAAAGCAACAGATTTCTGCATATTAATTTTGTAACCTGCAACTTTACTGAATTCATTCATCACTTCTAATAGTTTTTGGTGGCGTGTTTAGGGTTTTCTCTGTGCAATCTGCAAACAGATTTTCTCAACCAAAACGTTTAAATCTTCTTTCTCTCTGAAATGTTTTAGTTTTCAGTGTGGAGGTTTTGAACACCTTTAAAAGTATATTCCTAGGTGTTTTATGGTTTTGATGTTACTGTCAATGGAGTTTTTAAAGTTTAATTTTCCATTTGTTTGTGATTACTGTTTAAGTATATGAGCCCCTAAAAGGGTCTTGGGCAAAAAAAGTTAAGAACCAGTAAACTCTTATAATTTAGAATGCACTTAATTTTGGTGAGACAGGCAGAGTAAAATTTCGGCTTATTCTTGGGTCAGTGTTAAAATGATGTTCACATGTTTTTAAAGGACTAGAACTTTGTTTTTCTTTGTCAGGTGCTAAGTATGAAAAACTTCCCCAAATACATACAAGGTAGAACAAAAAACCTTCATGTACCCAGTGTCAACATCGGCTCCTACTCCATCTTGTGTGGGCTTTGTTCCTTCTGCACTCTACCACTCCTGTGTCATTCTGAAGCCAATTCCAGGGACGATGGAATTTTCCTGTAACAATGTTGTTACGATCTCTAAACGGGAACCTCACATGCTCACATCAATGTCTCTGAGCGACAAGACAAGCAAACTGCATCCGTCACACCGCGTACGGCTGGTGCCCCCTGTAGGTTCTACGCAGCAGGTGGTCCCCGAGCAGTCAGATTCTGTTCAACAACTCCCAAGACTAAATGAAAGGTTGATCCTTGAGCATTTTGAGAGATTCACTTAATGTTTTCCAGCAAATATTAACTCACTGCACAGTCTCGGAAATACATTAAGGACTAGTCCAAGCACAGGATTGCGTGGTTTCACCCCTCCTGCAGACTCAGAGCAACCTGGGTGGGTTCTCAATGCAGTCGTTCAGAAGGGCGGCAGCCGCCATCTGGGCTCAGGGCTCGATTACTGATGCCTGCTGTGGGCACAGGATTGGGCGGCAGTGACACAGCAAGTGTATTCGCGCTTCTGTTCTTAGCCTCCAGTAATTTTTGTGACACTTCCAAAGGCTAATACCCCCTCACTCTGGTATGTTAAATTTACAATAATATGCATAAAAAAACCAGCACTCTAAATAACATACAGGGCATGCCAGAAAGATTATTTTGTTGGCATTTACTAACTGTAATTTATAGTTTTAAAAGGCTTCATATGTTCATAAATGTCTGCTGGCCCAACATTCAGTAAATCATGGTCGCTGTCTTTTATGAAAATATGCACGCAGGGACAAGACTGCTAGCTGAGACAACTGATACCCCCCCAAGAGGCTCTGGGAGAAAAGGGTCCTAAGACTAGAGCATATACATCAAGAAACCAAAAGTGGCCAGAAATTACATGGGCAGGACCAGAGGAGTAAAGTAAAATCTTATAAGCAAAATAAAAGGGGACACTCCACTCGTCCCTCCCTTCCTGTCCCCTGCGCGGCACCCCCCACCCCCCTCCTCTACCCTAGAAAGCAAGCACACCCCAGGCACGGCTCAAGGGTGAGTTTTTTATTCAATCTGTAAAGCACAGTTTAAAAACAAGATGTTAGTAACACTCTTAGGACATTGGCTTGTTCAATGGACATTTTCTCTGACTTCACCAATTTTCATTACAAAAATCAGAAAAGTAAAAATTCATTACAATATTTGCACAGTGTGACCACTAGCTGCTTAAACAAAAGCTAATTTCTATAAAACCATAAACTTAGTGCACTTTTATTGAGAGATCCAAAATTCTCTCAGTAGATGGGATATACATAGTGGTATACATTTTAAAGCAGAAACCACTCCCTCTCCCCCCCAAAAAAAACAAGAAAAAAGAAAATATAAGTCAAAATAGTCAGTTATAAATATCCTGACCTGACAGTTCCTACAAATAGTAATTTCCACTACATATAAAGGAAACCGTTATCTGTGGTACAAACCGTAGAGACAAAGCAAGAAATGTGGAATAAAACCACGATAGGGCAGAAGTCAGTCCCGGACTGCAGGTGTTTTCAGTAAAACGCGGGGCAGGGAGCTACGTCGTTGACAAAGGGGCCGCTTCCGCCCCCAAACCACCACGTGTGCCTGGAAGAAGACCCACCACACGGCGAGTTGCAAAGTTTCAATGAAAAGACTTTGAAAAAGACAAATTTTTTTTCAAGAAATCTTTGTAAGGCTGTACTTTGCATAGGGAACGAGCCGTCTTCTGTCATAGATTCTACGGGAAAGAGGAAGCAAGCTTTTCAAAAGGACCGTGGGCAAGGAGTCTGGAAGGATGGCATCCTATGGTGATGGCGTTCAAAGGAAAACACCGAGGCTGGCAGCTGAAAAATTAGACTCGGAAAGAGGCCCGCAACCCGGCAGAGGAAACACCTGGGCACTAAGTCAGCCGTCCTCATGCATACAACAGGACTCACGAGGAACTTCTCAAATACAAGCTGACTTTGTCAGAAAGCCGAAGTATACAAAAATAGTACAAGTCGTGACATTCCCTTAAATGGGCGCTACGTGAGTATTCGTGGTCGGCTACTAGGAGGGATGGGCGCGTCCGCCCGGCCAGGCTGCCGGTCTCTACGAGCCATGGTACAGGTGCATGGCCCCCAGGGCGGCACCGCCGTGTCTCTCTGCTCCTTTTGCAGAGCTGGGGTGCTCCGCCACGCTACTAAGCTCGGGGATGCTTTCCGCGGTGTCCCCAAACCCATGGTAATGCCCGTAGTGGAGGTTCTCCTCAATGCCCTCCACCCAGGAAGGTCTATTAGCCACGCAGCTACTTGGGCTCCCATTCAGGTGCAGAGAGCCGCACATCTCGGCGTTAGCGCTCATGGTCTTTTCCGGCTCCTCGGTCCCATTGACACAAAGCAAACCCTGGCTACTCGGAAAAGGCCGTCCTTGAACTACGCCACTGCTAACACCATTAGCTCCTGATAAGCTCTGGTCACTCCTGCTCTCCGTCCCATTGAGCTGTGTCGTGGAGGGGAAGTCCAAATGTCCATTGATGACACATCCATTTGTCAATGTATCCGACGCGGGGCTACTGTTTTTCATATCTGCATTGAGAAATACACCTGTCACCAAAATTCTGAACCAGAGGGGGAGGAGGAACTAGAACAGTTTCACTGCTGCCACAACTCTAAAGGATTTATTTAGCTTCTTTTTTTTTTTTTTCTTTAAAACATACCAGTTCCTTTTCCGGAGGTAAAAAACTGCATAGGCAGATTTAAAAATAGAACCAAGAGCAGCATGTTCCCGGTGAGACAGGACACATCTCTGGCTTTCGGCTGCACCAAGCGACTGAATGCAAACGCCTGAGCCAACAGATCTGCGGCATGAAAACGACCAGCAGCCCCGGAAAGCCGCCAGCGACACCCAGAATTGAAAAAGTGCTCTCGTGTTAAGACTACTTTCAGGAAGACATTTTAAAAATCACCTGCGAGACAGTCCAGCAGAACGAAGTGGGACGTTTCCCACAGGGTTAAAATAAAACCCCACCCCTCTCCAGCTCTTAAGGAAAAGGAGAAAGAAAGGCGGCCGCCGAAACGGGGACCTGGGGGCTCCTGGGACTGGGCGAGGCAGCGCCACGCGAGCTCTGGGGACGTGGCCCACCGCTCAGGCCTGGCGCTCGGACATGGAAGCTCAGATCTTAGCGATCCTCGCGTCCGCGTGGCGCCTGCGTGGCTCGGCGAGCAGCCAGCGAGGACGGGACACTAAGCGCGCTCACGCGTGTGGCCTGGGACCAGCGGCGCAGCAGCGCGAGCCCTGGCAGGGCCTTCTGAGTTCGCCAGGTGAGTGGACTCTGATGTCCAAGGCTTCATCTAATGAGGCTATGGTAAAAAAACGCTTAGGCTGGGAAAATGTTGCTTAACCTGCATAGGCAGACATCCACCAAGAGGAGATGTATTAGGGAGAACGACAGAGTCAATCCCAACACACCAGGGCCCAAGGGGACAGTGATTACACGGTACTTTTCTGTACAAGGAAACCCGGGATTCAATATTCATGTTCACAGGAGTTCACAGGACAGTACAAAGAATGACTGAGAATTAGGTCTTGCTTGGTAATAGGAAATTTTCTCTCAATGTTCTGAGCTGTTAAAGCAAGGTATGGTATCAAACACATGAGCGGAGTCCCACGACCGTTGGAACGAGGACACGTTTCCGCACCCACGGGTCCTCTGACACACAGCGTGGCCCTCCCCCAGAAGGGCTGGACTTTCCACCTCACCAGCCAGGTGCCTCTGATTTGCACTTGGACATAGGTTTCTGTGTGTCCCGCAAATCTTCCTGCCAATAAAAAATCATGGCTTGTTCAATGAACAAAAACACCTTCTACACATTCCATTAATCATTTGTCTGGCAGTTTAAGTGATAATCATACTTTATAACTGCTATAAATTCTTCAGAGGATAAGGGACTTTTTTTACCCCCAAATTAAAGGACAGCTCTTTTATTTAGTTAAAACTCAAGGCTAGAGAAGAAGTATTTCAAGAACCAAACATGAAGGAGAATAAAGAGAAATAAAATGAGCTAATCCCAGAGAACTTTTATCAGTGTTCCTGGGTCGTGAAATTCATGAGTATGATGGTGACCTTGACGGTCACTAAGACAAATAACTGTGTCCTAGTAACAGACACGGACATGAGGTTTCCAGGGGATCAGCCCTGAAAAGGTCCAGGAGCACGGGCTCAGACACCAGAGTTCGCCTTGACTCAGTTCTCCGTTCGAGCTCCGTGTGTAGGCGTCTCTTCTAGCACCCAGGGGGGCAAGGACGAGCACCGGGACGCAATGTCAACACCAAGGCTACTTGATGACCTCATGTCCTTGCGGAAAATCTAATCCAGCCGAGCACGAGAACGGGGGCATCCTAGAGACTGGCTATTTGTGACCCTGCCTGGCCGCCTCCAACATCATCCTAGCTCCTTGCCCCTCATGCTTCTCTGGGCCCGGGCTCCCGCACACCACCTGCATGCCCATGGCACAGCCCCCAGGAGTTCAGCCTGTTTTGTGCACATGGGCAGACGGTGCTGTACGCAAGGTGACCAGAAGTATGGCGCCTGTCACACAGGACGAGCTGGGCTTGAAATAAAAGTGTGGCCTTTTCAACGCGACACCCGCACTGGCTATTAAATTTGGCCTGAAAACGCAGGATATTAACGCTTGAAGTTTAGAGGTTACTTCTGCCTTTTAAAGCATGTAGCTATGTCATTTGTTTTGAAAAGCTTTGAGTTTTGTTACTTGTCTTTAGCCAAGGTCTTTAAATTATTAATGTATTAGAATTTTCCATAGAAAATCTACCCATTTAATTATCTGGCAAAAAGGTGATTCCATCTGTAACCCTGTAGCTTCTAGAAAAAGATGTACACATTTTTCTTCCATTTTTAGTCACCGAAATGATTTTTCTTGTATGTTTGGGAAGCATAATGCATAATCTCTTACCCAGTGAAGAATTTAGCATAGAGACATAATAAAACCTTAAACAAACCAGTATCTATTTCTACATATATTAACACAGTAAGAAAACGGCTAAGATGTTTTCACGGTCACCTAAAGAGAAAATTGGCAGAGAAAAGTGTTAACTCCAAGGAAAAGTCTTGAGAGATTCTGAATGCTAAAAGAAACAGCCTTTAACTATCAACCGTGTGGAGACATTAACACCTGTAGCGTGTACGTGTCTGGGGGCCCCGGCGCTCAGCACTTGGCTGGACTTGGAGTTGTCCCAGAAACCACAGCAACCAGCAGAGGCGAGCGGGAGGCCCCACGCTGGCGAGCCCAGTCACAGGTCAAAACCATCCACCCGTCCTCCGTGTCCACAGCAAGCCATCCCTCTCGCTGCGCACCAGGTGGAAACTACTAACAACAGATGTCTGATGTGTTCACCCAAAGGTTACATGTCAGGAAAGTAAGCATGCGAAACCTCTTTGAAATTAAACAAGGCACGTTAAGCGGAAGCTTCAAACCAAAATAGGAAGATTGCACTTAAACATCTCAGATCTACAGAATGTACCCGAAACACTTATTCTCGTATCTACAGACTCGCCCAAGATATGCAAACTGTAGTGTAACATTCTTTAAAACGCCGGACAACAAAGCGCAACGCTGGGGAGGAGACTCGGGTCAGAAATAGTACGCACACTGGTTCCTGCAGCGACAAGGCGTTTGCATCGCTGAGACCGTGTATACTTCTATTTCTCTGGGTCCGACAGAACCACCCTCCTGCTGTCTGGTGTCTTCAACCATGGGGCTGCTGCCGCAGCTAACAGGGAACTGTCCACTCCCACCTGTGACAGCTGCGAGCTCTCTGTCGACCAGCATTTTGTCAGCTTCGTCGTCTGCGTCGCTGTTCCCCAGCGGCGTGCAGGGACCCGAGCTCCGAGCTGCACAGAACACAAAGGCAATTTTAGATCCCTGCAACCGCAAGCTTTTAAGACAATGGTTTCTCCCTCCTTTTTTCCTCTAAGAGCCCTGAATGCTCCCAATCTGTGAGAACAACGGAATAATCTAGGGATTAGCAAGGAGCCTAGAGCACGACTGGGAAACTGATTCCTCCGCAGTAGAAAAACACTTCCTGAGCTGTGCAGTTTCAAGGAAAAGTCATGGGATTTCGGACACTTACTCTACATGTACCCAATGGCACAAATTCTCCTTCATGGCTGGTCCCTGGAGGAAATAAAGCAGTTCTACAACCCACGGAGGTTTCTAAATATGTTTCTAAGTTCAGCTGACTCTGTATTATGCCCTGAAATGTTCCTTCAGTTATTTTTCATAAAGAAATATGAAGATGGGGGTGCCTGGGTGGCTCAGTGGGTTAAGCCGCTGCCTTGGGCTCAGGTCATGATCCCAGGGTCCTGGGATCGAGCCCCGCATCGGGCTCTCTGCTCAGCAGGGAGCCTGCTTCCTCCTCTCTCTCTGCCTGCCTCTCTGCCTACTTGTGATGTCTGTCTGTCAAATAAATAAATAAAATCTTAAAAAAAATATGAAGACAATTCTTGAATATCATAAAAACCATTAAAATTATCCTAAATTAAAAAGAAATTCACTAATTTCAGTAGTAGAAAGGAAAGTAAAAGCCAAGATTAAATACTGTCCTGGGGGCGTGGGCCCATGCACCAAGATACAGTAACACCGGAAACAAACATTACAGTCCTAGTTCCAAGATCTTTGGAGCTGAAGCTGAGCACATTCCTCAAAAAAGGATCATTCTCTGGTTCTTGGAGGAAAATGAACATGCACATTTAATCACGTTTCCTGCAAGAATCGCACTCATTGTGTGGAAACACTTCCCTGGGCGCCCCCGCCCCACCCCCAGCCGCCACGTTCCCGTGATTATGTGGCTCTCTGGCCTCAGCACGCATGTGCTGTTACAAAACCGGACCCCCAGACTGCCTTCGTGCTTTGCTTTTCTTCATCTACCACGGCATGAATGCAGCTCACGAACAAAGTCCACGAGAACCTTTTAAAGTCAAATAATCTGCTGTAGGGTTGCATTATAATCCCCCGCAACTCCCCGGCTGTCCTGTCGTGAGCACCACAATCCACATCCTCATCACGGCACCTTTGTGTGTACTTCTGGGTCTTTAATCAGATAAATTTCTGGGTCAAAGTATATATACAATAAACAACTTTCGGTGCTAAATCTTTCCAATAAACATTTAAAAACAGACATGAACTCTGCAGCTTCAATTACTTCTGATTTGGAGGCAGGAGTCATTTTTTACAGATGTAAAGGGAAGGAGCGAACGTACCAGCTCCAGACTGCCACTAACCCTAAGCCAAACCGCGGAGACCGGAGAGTAATGCACGGTCTTCACGAAGAGGAATGCAAGTCCCGGACGACCGGCATGTGGGAGAAACAGAGCAGTGTGACCTGCGTAGCTGGTCTGCACAGGCAGGAGGCCAAGGGCACTCACGACACAGGTGCTTTTAAGCCCGAGGCATTAAGCCATGGATTCCGGCTTTCCCACTCACGGCTGTCCTTCCTCCACGGGCCCCCATCAGCGACAGGCAAGCTGCCACCCCCCCCCCCCCCCGGGAAGCAGGTACTTTCAACAAGTCCGTGGCAAACTAGCCACCTTCATGAGGGGGCGGGGGTGTTCAGGACCTTCGGGGAGACCCCAGCCGGTCATTTCAGAAACGAGGAGCCTGCGGTCTGCGTGGGCTCAGGTCCTGCTCCTTCCTCTCCTACGCCTGGTAAGCCGCCCTGGGAATCCGGTGGTCCGCGGAGAATGGGCGCACGCACCAAACCAGCAAAGCCACGGACGGACGCCTCTGCGAACGGGGGGCTGCACGGGGCTACAGCACGGCGCTCAGTGTCTGTACTCGTAAGGTCAGCTTTTCAGGATTCGGGGGCGGTGAGCCCTAAGCTAAGTGTGCCATTTCGCATGTCTGAAAAGGAAAGCAGGTTACAAAAACCCCGACAGAGGACAAATCCGAAAGTGCTTCCGGAGAGCAGAGCTACTTATCTTCTCGTCCCCTAAGCCCAGTGCTCCAAAGGGGGACCGTATCCGTGAACGAAGCCCCCTCCAGCCTGAAAAGGCACAAACACAGAAAGCAAACAAAAGGACTAGTCCTGGAACGACCAGTAACAGAATCAGGAGACTGGCCTCCCAGAAAGGCCAGCTATGAAGAGCAGTGGGCCCCGGTGGGGCCACAGGCAGAGGAGTCTGGGGACATCCAAGGTCAAACGAAGAGGAGGAGCCGGGGATAAGGCCAGTGGAAATGACTCCGGGAACGAGAGACCCATGCAGAGCACGGGGCCTACTCTGAAACCCTGCCATCTCGCAGGTGCGCCGTCAATGCCCACGGCTCCTCGTAACAGAACGGGACAGAAACAAAACGGACCAAAGGCTCTCCTGTTCGTAGTCAAGAAACTCTTTAACGGGGGAGCATATGCTAACACACTCAGGCCAGGGTTCTCCACAGACAGGCCGTCTTTGTAGAGCATCGCTGCCATGAAGCACCTGCAAGGCTTTTTAAAAACTCCGTGGCAGAGTCCAGCGGCCCCAGGACCCTGGGTCATTTCAGCATCTATGAATCAGCAGCACAGGTGCAAATAATTTACTTTTTCAACCTGTGTTTTATGAACCGAGATTGACGCTGGCCCCTCAGAACTGTTGGAACATTGGCTCCGACCAGACTCCTCTCTCCTACACCCGTTGGTCTCTGCCAAAGGAGCCAGAGACGTGCCACGCTGCGTCTGAGGAAGGCAGCCTCGCAGACAGAACGCGAGGTGTCTCTCCCCAAGCTGTCAGTTTTGATGCTCTCTGGGGTTCAGAGCAGTAGCACCTTCTCTTCCCATCTCTCTACCCACCTCCACAGGAAGCCGAGACGACGACACATTTCGTTAAAAGAAGTCCTTACCTCCTACTCGGCCACAGGAGGCATTTGTCGAGGACACAAGATTCTAGCGCGCGTTAGCCGCGGACCATCTGCGGCAGGACACTGCCTAGCGGCGGCTCAACAAAAACCCTCCCGGCCTCCTTCCTGCAGAGGCGACTTTGCAAGCATGACTGACCATGGTCCAAACGCAGAACTGGGCACTGGTACGGCCGTCGGAAGCCCGCGGCCAGCTCTCAGCAAGATTCTACAGCCACATGTTTGCTTTACGTGCGAGCAGTCTGAAAGCCCGGGGGAGGTATCCCTGGGCTTTTGGAAGGCAGGGAGCACTGGAGGGTGCTGTCGGGAAGAGGATTCCTGAGCTGGCTCCGTACGGCCGGGAAGGAGCACGTGCAGGACAAAAACGAGGTATGTTTGACTTTTTAATAGTGAACTCTATGCCCAGTGTGGGGCTTGAACTCATGACCACAGGCTCCTACTGAGCCAGCCCGGCACCCCCCAAACACAAGATTCCGATTGCTAAGGACACCTGCAAGCTTACCTAGGGCTCCTGAAGAATGCCCACTCAGGCTTATTTTAACGTTCAAGGCAGAAACGTCTCTTATAAAGCGAAATTCAATCTCTATGGTCACATCCTTGTGAGGTACCAGTGCTCTGGCTGGCTAGCAGGGCGCGAACCCCTGGACCCAGGACAAGGGAGCTGTCCGGCACACAAATACTGCCAAGTAGGTTTGCACGATGGACCTCGGTGAGGCTGGGCTCGTGACATGGACTAGTGATCCCCCGTCGTGCATCTTCAAGGTGCCAGTGTGTGGGGGGTCCCAGGTGTGGGTCAGCCCCCAAGGGTAGTTGGCCAGGAGCCCCAGGATGCTTTGCACGCCTGTGGTCTCCCCGCGGAACTGGGAGCCCCGACCACTGGCAAGCCCTCACGTCCCCTTTAAAGAAGTCGGGAAAGAAAGTCTCCCTTGGGGGCTTCCCACCAGCCTTAATTAATCGGAACGATTTCTTAACCACTTAGCACATTTTACCTGGATAACTACTTTTTAAAGAAAGGTTCTGTTTAAATCAAAACAGGACCTGAGGCCGGAATGAAGATGGTTCCACCGTGGGGGAACGTTTCACAGACTCTGAGCTCCCGCCACGGCCCCAAGTGCAGCAGTGAGAGTTCTGGAAACACCATGGGAGGCCTTGGGGTTCTGTGAAAGGACGCAGGAGGGAAGGTGCAGGGGACGGCTGACTCTGGCCACGGCCGCTACATGGCTCTGGAAACAGAGGAGCCTCCAGAGGCTGGAATTCGAGACGGAAACAGTGCAAACCACAGAGTGCTTGGTTCTCAAGTGTCATTCAGATCACCTTTACAGGATGCTAAGTCTTCAGGAATTAAGATAAAACAATCCTTTGTTATTCCAACTGCACTGTTCTCTTACTCTGGTCAAACACTTAAACTCTGCACCTGAACTCAGTCCTGTGTGTCTCTAACGTATGGGATCAAACCCGCAGGAGCCACATTTTTAACTGGGGAGGCGGCAGATCTGCTGAGGCTCTAACTAGGCAGACGTGTCACTCCCCCCGCCCCATCTCCGCATGTGGTCCGGACGGATACCGAAGACCAAAGTGCAGATTTTTTAATGTGAAGTTTATCCAGGGGGAAAGTGTGCCGAGAAACTTCTCATTGCTGATTTTAAACAGAACCATAATGCTGCAGTTTTCCTAAAAGGTGTTTCTGTAAGTTAAATACCTAAACATTATGTATGAAATTCTAAGATCAGTACTATATCCATCTGAATTAAAAACTGATTTAACGAGATCTGGTATCAACACAGGCTCCTTCCTATGGCAACTGTTCCCAGTCACAAAACCCCAGCAGCCGCTGGCTCAGTCTGCAAATCGCACTGCCCCTCCCTGCTCCTGACGCGGGAGCTGCACCCAAAGCAACTCCTGATTAGAACGAGAGAGGTCTCCCACGGGCAGGACGGGCGTGCTTTCCCAGCCAGTCTCCCTGGTATCTGGGCAGGTTTCCAAGGACCACACACACGAGTAACGGTACTGCTACTCCTGAAGGTTAACAGAAACACTAACAGAACCGTTACAGAGCAGCTGTCACTGAAGGACATCTGTCATCCCACCTCGAGCCAACGGTTGATAAATGGGGGAAAAACACCCCCAAACCCACTTACACATTCATGCTTCCTTGTGCCACCCCAAATGAACAAAACCCCATTTTACACCAAAATACCTTTAAATAGAATCAACCGTTGAAGTGACTTTGGACTTGACTTTACGCTCGAGTTCATGGCCCCACGGACTAGGTCTGCACTCTGACCAGGGTGGAGGGGATCCTGGTGTGAATGGTGGGGCGGGGGCATTTCACATAGGACGCGCCCGAGGTCTAGCCCACTCCCCCAGCGCAGCAGATGGTCAAGCAGCACGGACAGCCTGCGGCATCATTAATCCTTCAAGTTCTTTTCCATCCGTAGTTTCCAAGTGAAAATCACACCAATGACATTAAAACATCTGAAAATAGTTTAGTGGAAGCAGGGACAGAGGCTACTTTCTGTGGAGAAGAGTAGGGAACTTTCAGTCTCAGGATTCCAAAGTAAAAAAAAAAAAAAAGACAAAAAAGTTAAAAAAAAAAAAAAATACAAGGCATGCTTTAAAAAGTTGGCTTAGTCAGAAAAACTTCTGGAAATAACTTTATGAACATAAAGTGCACACTAAAAACATGAGTGTGTGTGACTCTTAAGTTGCAGAAAGACTGGCCTGAATCTCATTGATAAGGTCTAAGCTAGGCCTTCACATGGCCCAGACAGCACTCCTGGCACTTAAAAGAAAAGACTTGTACTGAGGGAAGAATGGAGACAGAAAATTTTAAACTCTTAAATACGCTGACATGGGAAGTTATCGAAAGTATTTTATATGCATGTATTGTATAAGGAAAAAATGCTTATTTTTGCTCTGGTGTGAGAGCCAAAAACTTATTTGCAAAATGAATAATTCAGAATGAGCAAAACCTGAAGCTCAGACATTTAAATAGCAAATCAAAATGAGATGCCAGATATTAAGTGAAAATGAATTACAAACGTATATTGAATCGCCTACTGTAACCCGAGCCCGGGGCAGAAGTCCTCACACAGGCAAACACAACTTCCTTCCGAAAACCCAGGCAGCTGGGGCAAAGTCGTGAGACCCACCCCCCCGGCCCCCACTCATGGCGAGCATGTAATGATAAAATGCAAGCGGTTATCGCCACTCATCCCCCACCCCCCAAGGAAAGAGGCGCAGGCTGCAGGCCTGTCCGTGCTCCCATAGCCATGACCAGAGATTCACGCACACGCTCAGGGACGTGGGAGATGCTGCCCGGGACCAGCACTGCCTGGGGGACGGGAGCGAGGACGGTCTGACTCTGATGTCTCCCGCGCTGGTTGACGGACGGGACCACCGCCGGGGCGGGCAGCAGAGCCCAGCGTCCGGGCCGTGTGCCTCAAAGCCCAGACTCCAACCGCATCTTCTTCCGAGCCAGTGCCCCGGCCGAGCAGTGAGAACGGGCTGCCCGGGGAGTCTCAGGAGCAAAACATGCATCTCTCACCTTGTCGACCAAAACAAACCTGCCTGGAGAAGGGAAATAACCCCCCTCCACATCTATCCACCCGCCCAATCCTTTGGATCCGTCTGTGTGGTGACAAGGTCTAGGAAACGTACGGTCAGGTCTTTTCAGGGGCGTCAACAAGGAGACGATGGCAGATCCGACGGACCTGAGCGCTGCAGAGCTTGGTTGGAAAAACTCTTTGGCCCATGTCTGAGTCTTGTTAGAACGTCTGGGGACATCCGTCTTAGCCTACTAGCAGAATCTAAGATTTCTGCTGTGAACCAGCACACATGGACACATACCGGTCTGCTGCCCGAGGGCCCACGAGGCTGACACGTCACGTCATTCCAAAATACGAAACCAGACATGAAGCGGACGAAAAAAGACTATTTTTAAAAAGTGGATGCTCCTAAGGGGCTTTTAGAATACATGAAGACAGACTCGGCGGGAACACGCACACATCAGTGGCCGCGCTGGACGATAGCTCACCGTTCAGCCCCCGTGAGGGCAGACACCCGTTCGTGTCGTTCGTGCTTATGCCCTTCCAGCATCCTTAGAGAGTTCTGAAACTCGCAGAAGCCAGGAGTTTCGTAAACCACCACCTCAAGTTCATACATTCATTTCCACAAAGTCCAAAGTTTCCACAGTCACTAAGTATTTAAAAGCAGATAATACAATTTTATCAACTTTATAGTAAAAGAACACCGTTTTCATCCACTGTCCGGTCAGACTGAAAATGTGCAGCGCTGGAAAGAGGATCACGTTGGCCCACGCGGGGAGCAGGCAACGGAGGCCTTCGGCCGTCCGGGTCTTCCGCCTCCTCTCCTTGCGCAGCTGTTTTTATTTTTTTAATCAAAGGGCACAACTTTGTCCTTATGCTCAGCTCTCTTACCCGAGCTCCTAATTTCAACGTGATTCTTTTCACCGCCACCTCTACGTGTCCCTCTCTGTGTCACTTTGTTAAATACTCTTGCCCGGCCACTGGTCTGTCTGGTAAGATCTCTTACAGACAGGTGCACACACACATTTTTCTCTAGGTGAAGGGGAGGTGTTTTCATCTGAAACTGACCAGAGACTCCGCTTCACCATGAACTCCAAAGTCATCTGAAGATAAAAAGGCGGGAGAACACTTATAATTCACCTACAACTCACTTACCTTCCAGGCGTATCCTTGGGTCTCGCCAAAACACACACCGCACTGCGGGTGCAGAGACCAGCCGACCAAACCTCTCCCTGCCCAGACGTGAAACCGTGTTTTGCTACCAGACCAGCAATGTTATTCATAAGCTCAGGGACACTCACAGAAAACAAACAAACAAAAATCAGGCACGGTGGCGGATGTTTTTTAATAGTTATTTTTCAAACAGGTACAGGAAAGAGAAAAATCTTTCTAATTCGCGGCAGAAAACCCTGGGTGTGCACAAAGGTACACACGCACTTCCATCTGAGCTGTCAACACCGCCCTCTCACCGCTCCCCTTTGGTTAAAGGGCCAATCTTCCAGGGGCCACAGGGGGAAAACACCACCACTGCACCAGGCTCCTCCGGGCACAGGACCCTCAAGCGAAGGTCTCCTCTCGAAGGCGCCGCCGGCCAGAAAAGAGAGCACACGTTACAGGAAAGAGGAGAGCCCCCCTCCCGTCCACCAAGGGGTCTCACCTTCGGTTCGAGCCTTCTTCACTCCAAAGGGCTCCGGATCTTCCAAGCATCTCTTGCGATTGGCTCCCGCACTAGTATGATTAGGGAATCGGCTCTGATGGCCCCTGTTTATGGGGCCGTTATCATAGAAACGGCTCAGGTGACAATTCTGCAGGTTCAAGAGAAGCTGGGTACACTCTTGGAAACCCTGGGTTTGGGCAATGTCTGCTGCTGTCAGGCCGCTGGCGTTCCTCAGGCTGTGTGACACAAAAACACCGAATTACACCCCGCCGGGCGCTCACCTGTCTCTGCTCCTGCTGACCTGACTGACTAGCTCAAGGGGCGGCAAGAGGACACGGAGGTACCGCGAGCCTCCCTTACGGGGGAGCTCTGGTCCTGCTGCCGTGCTAACTGGGCTTTTGCGCACATCTGATCGCTAAGCGA
The DNA here is from genome assembly GCA_020311275.1 of Eira barbara. Classification (NCBI taxonomy): domain Eukaryota; kingdom Metazoa; phylum Chordata; class Mammalia; order Carnivora; family Mustelidae; genus Eira; species Eira barbara. The sequence goes on along the minus strand of JAHRIG010000037.1, from coordinate 2,237,047 downwards.
GGTCGGGAGATAGGCATTTAAAAATCAACACGCTCAACTTTAAAAAAGGCATCTTCCTATTTAACTTCTCAAAATCATTTCTTAGGTCAGTCTGAAGAACCTAAATTTATGCTGACTTCAGACTTAACCTGGAACTGAGTTCTACGTTATCTGCATAACTGTAATAATCCATTCCTTTAGCTCGAGTAAAATCGTAACAAACAAACATGTACTGGAATTGCCCATGGCATTTGTAACGATCGGCTTCCTCAAAACAGCGCACCGACAAGCCAGATTTGATGCTAGCCTGTGACACTGTAAGTGGAGGTCTAGAAGGAGGTCCTGACGACAGACAACTTACCACTGGGGGAGATGTGAGAGGCCAAGTTTGTGTGTCTGATGCAGCTCTCTGGCCTGCTCCGGAAAGCCTGCGGTGGGAGGACGCTGGCATCGAGAGCATTTGAGCGGGGAATTCCTGGGGTCCCGTCGTGGGGCGAGGGGAGTCCTATCACTGCTCAGAGTGTACACCGCGGCAGCTCGCGTGGCCGGCCACGTCAACAGATGAAGGTCGGGGTCCCCTACAGCAGCCAAGACACAGACTAAAGTAGGAGGTGCTGGCAGAAGGCGAAGGGAACCACCTCAATCCCACGAATATGAAAGAGCCACCTGTAAACCTCCACTAGGAAACTAAATACTAGCGGCAAGACAAGAAAAACACCCTGCCCCGTGAGGTCAAGTGCAAGCCAGGGAGACAGACAGGACGATGGAGTAAGAGTGTGAGCACCAGACAGGGGCCGGCTCCCGCATGTGCTCGGCTGAGCGAGGCCACCGGCCTGCGGTCTCACCGAGGGATGAACGCAGCACAGCGAGGCCGGTTCCCGGCGCGGCCGTGAACGTGGAGTAGCGACCGCCCAGCAGGGACAGACGGTGGTTCTCACCGCAAAGAGAACAACGAGCCTTTCCAGCCCTCACGCGCCTAACGCTCCAACTCAGACATGAAAAACCTGTACGGATTTAGAGAATCGCTAACACGTCTCTGCTCTTTAAAGCCCCAGATAAAGAAATGTATCCTACGTGCCGGAGACAGGCCAAAGCCCAAACTCGGTTTGATCAGATATAAAAAAGATAAGACCTGAGAATCGCAGAAACCCAGCAAGTTTCCTACTTGAGCACAGAACCACGGGGGCCCAGACCTGCCACTCTGAGTTTGTGGCTAGGAACCCTAACAAGTATTCTACAGCGGGGTATTATTTTGATGGTGATGGAGGAGCTAAACGGAAAGGCAGCGCCGACATTAGGGCAACGTGAACTATGTCACTTCCTCGTACATAAAGTGACCACACACTTAGTTTCCGAAGCTGTCACGCTCCTGATATGACAACAGTAAGCCGGGTATTTAGCTGAGTCAGTTTTTTAATTTTCAGGGGCTGCCCCCAGTGCCGTCGCCCAGAAAGGTCTACTCTGTCAAGAATGTGGGGGCGCCTGGGTGGCTCAGTGTTAGGTTAAGCCTCTGCCTTCGGCTCAGGTCATGATCCCAGGGTCCTGGGATCGAGCCCCGCATCGGGCTCTCTGCTCAGCGGGGAGCCTGCTTCCTCCTCTCTCTCTGCCTGCCTCTCTGCCTGCTTGTGATCTCTGTCAAATAAATAAATAAACTCTTTAAAAAAAAAATGTGAACAGGGTAACAGGTAGCCACATGGAAAAAAAAGTCTAATGCTTCAAAATTTGGAAAAATGAAGACCTGGAACATACGCAAAGTTTATAAAATGATCACTTCTACACAGAAATAGGGACTTGCTCTCCAGCATCCGAGAACACGGAGCCAGGCTGACGGGAGGGAGGACTCTCAGGCAGCCCAGAGGATGACGGAGAGCAGCGCCCACGGTCTGAAGCGGCACCTGCCGCCACGACCTCACGGAGGAAAACAGAGCCGTTGACAGAGCAGCCAACAGGCTCGAGCTGTGGAGAAGAATTTCCAAAACGCACTCAAAGCCTTCGCTTTCCATTCAGAAACAGAACACCAGACCGGACTTAGGTGAGAATAGAAAGTTAGACTGTTTTCCCAAGGAAATACAGCCTTAGAGAAAAACAAGCCCCGACCGGCACCGACCTCTGGGGACTCGGGACCGCCCGTGTTTGGGTGGGGGTGTGTGCCGGGACCTGGGGCAGGAAGGCAAGGTCCCCCCCAGCTGTCGAACACTCGCACACACAAGTTACAGACTTCGAAACTCAACAGAAGGACTGGGGCTAACCCACACCATGTGTGCCCCACGTGCGGACCGAGCAGGCAAGAAGGAACGGTCATGGCTCAGACCGGACGGACACTGGTCCGCATACACCTTGGTGGGACGAGAAGTCAGAGGGACCCAAAAGGGAGATCAAGACATTCTAGAAGACAAAGGAGCAGAATCTGGGACATAAGATGACTGTGGAACAATTAATTAGGAGCTAATAATTTTGGCACTGTCCCTACAGGATTATCAGAAACGGGGATACACACTATCTTCTCTCTCCTCCCAGTAAGCTAGACTTCCATCGACATGAGCAGACCCTTGAACAAGGAGGGGCTGGGGGGTACTGACCCCTGTGCAGCCGCAAACCCACCTGTAGCTTCTGACTCCCCAAAACTTACCACTGAGAGCCTACTGTCATCCAGAACACCTACCGATAACACAGTGTTGATGAATACGTATTTTATATGTTATACGTATTATATACTATATACTTACAATAAAGTAAGCCAGAGAAAAGAAATTGTTATTAAATCCACGTATGAAAGGACATGCACAGTTCAGGCCCCCGTTGTTCAAGGGTCAACCGTATATTCCTTGTCACTGAGCACTGAATGTACACGACATATGGTTCACGCTCCTCTCCAGCCAGAGGATCTCCGAATACCTGATTCGGTCACATACCAACAGGCCTCCCCACTTGCTTACCGTCACCTTCCCATCGTCTACCCTGCCAAACGTCCGACCCCCGAATTCTGTTCTGCTTACACTGTAGAGCGCACGCTAAGACACTGCCTGGACAGGAGCGCTGGGGCATGCTGATCCCGAGGCGGGTGCTTCCCCTTCGGAGGGCTACATGCTACCGACCGCTGGCTCTCTGGGCCACGCCTGCTCACAACCACTCAGGTCTGTCCTTTTGGCCTCAAGGCGGCCACGGACGATACAGAGCAACAGAGCAAGGCTAGATTCTAGTGAAATTTCATTCGTGGATGTTAACACAAGAATTTCATGTAATTTTAACTTATCACAAAATAATTATTCTTCTTTCAATTTTTGTTCAACCACTTAAAAGGGTACAGATCATTCTTAGTTCACGGGCCACACACAAACCAACAGCAGATGGGATCTGCTGAGTAACACTGACCGGCAGATGATCCTGCTAACTGGTCCTCTCTTTTTATGAAACGTATCTGTCCGTGGGTTCCTCAAAGCTCTCTTTCTAGAAGTTTTATGTACGAGTCAATTCAAACAAACAACTTTTAAAAAGCGGCCAAATCGGTTAAATCTCAGAATGTTAAGTACCAAGAAAAATATCCAGAGGGAAAGTACGAGCCACCAAGAGCACACGGAAAGCAGCAGGACACTCGGCCCTATTTCCGCTGTGTGTTTTCTGTTAGAAGTTCTGGTGTTGGGGCGCCCGGGTGGCTCAGTGGGTCAAAGCCTCTGCCTTCGGCTCAGGTCATGATCTCAGAGCCCACGTCGGGCTCTCTGCTCAGCGGGGAGCCTGCTTCCTTCTCTCTCTCTGCTTGCCTCTCTGCCTACTTGTGATCTCTCTGTCAAAAAAAAAAAAAAAAAAAGTTCTGGTGTCTTACGATCAGGCCATGTGCTTAAGATGAGGGAGGTGAAAATGGCCTTCAGCAGCCGCACTCCCTCAAGCCACCTTTTCACAGCTCAATAAGCAGAGGGGACTTTCAAACGTGCCTCAGTCTGAAAATCACATGGGTTTCCACATCAAGGACTAGAATAAGGAATCATTAAATGGAATCGTTCTCAAAACCTGGACTTTTTAACAAGAGAGGCTCAGCTCTTTCAATCTGTTTTCCACATATGCTTTTCCACCTCGTTCCAGAGTGTTTCAATTTTTTTGTTGTAAGAGCTGAAACAGTGACCCTGGTGACAATGTACCATCAATTTATCAAACCAAACTTTGGTGTTCCGAGTTGAAACAGAAATTAAAACTCAGCTCCCTCCCTTATCTTCCGGTCAGGGGCTGTGAGACTGTGACCTGCATGGGGGCAGGACGGCTCCCCATCCCCGTGCCGCGCCAGGTCTGAACAGTACTTTTTACTTCATTCATTTTAGAGAGAGGAAGACAGAGTGTGCGCAAGCAGGGGGAGGGACAGAAGAGAGAGAGAATCCCAAGCAGACACCCCCCCCGGCCCGGCCCCCGCTGGCTGAGTGAGGAGCCTGTGTGGGGCTCAGGGTTCGATTTCACAACCTGAGCCGAAACCAAGAGCCTGGCCACTCACCCGACCGCGCCGCCCCCGCACAGCACTTTTCACCCTGCGGTGTGCACGGGCACGTGGGGCATGGCTGCACCGCACTCGCCACTGAGCGCTCCTCTCAAGGTCAGGTGCGGGGCTGGGGTCAGTCTCAACTAGTCTACACATGCTAGTCCAAAAGGAACGTTCTACAGTATCTGGAAGAAGTTATTCAGAAATACTATCAAAACCTATACTTTACATGGAAACTGGGATAGTAATGGCAGCATACACATTATTTTTAGCCAAATCTTTTAAAAAAGCATATGGTTTTGAATTTCGCATCTTCAGTGTGATGCACTTGGGTGAACGCAGACTACGTGTGATCCGAAATTCACCTCTGTCCATTTCGGAAGACGAGGACCCCGTGGGCGCGCCGTGAGGTCGTTTCTAAAAGCTCTCCATTCACCCGCTCTGATATCCAGCTGAAAAATCTTTGAAACTGGGCAGAGATTTTAAAAATTAGACATCGATCACCTTATGTTCAAAGTGGGTCTAGTGTGTTGAATTTCCCAAGTCAACGGTCTTAAAGAAAAAAAGAAAGAGTTGACAGGATCAAATTTTTGGGGGGGTGGGGGGTGGGGTCACTCTGCCACAGCGCCAGCACCTGTGGCTCCTGGGACACTCACAGAGACTATGAAAGTGTTCTCAGAGCAAGCCACCCATGTCCTCCCGGGGTGCCTAGCATTGTCCCCGAAGTGCAGTGTGGAAACACGGAAGACACGGAATAATCGTCACCGTGAGTTCGATCCTCCGTCTTCCACTGCAAAGAAACTGTTACTTTTTTAAGCTTTACTGACTAACACGCAAATGCTGAGATACTGTGCTTTCTGCGGTGACGTTCTGAACAGACAATTCAAGTGTCTCGTACTGAGGGACCCTCCCTAGAGCACCTGGAGACAAACGTCCCCCGGTGGCCAGCTAGTCCTTCATTCTCCACTTACAGTGTCACGCCCCTGGAAGAGATGAGAAGCCGTTCCGGTAGGAACAGTTTTTTCTTTAATTTGAGAAGCCACGGATCAGGCAATCACCGAAATATCACGTTTGGCATCTGAGCCGTCACATCTCCTTCAGGATGCTTTCCTTTTGTTAATGCCATGGGACAATGAAAAGATAACCACAATTTTTCTATAAATAGTATTTCTGTTAAAATTCTGATCTCAGCTTAACTATTGTTAGTTACAAATAAAAGGTAGGTATCATAAATTAGGGTAAGCAAAGCATGCAAATCTAGACTCTATATCTGAATTCCTAGATTAGCATTAAAACCAATCACCGCAACAAATACCTCAACCGTGTGGAGAGAGGAAGCCATACTGAGCACTCAATGCCACAACCGTAAGGTTTTCGGAGAAGCACCTGTGGCAGTTCTCAGCGGTTTCTATATGGAATGCTCCCCCTTTCTAGGATTACTTGAAAAAATCAAGTCAATTCGAATTACGTAGCTGTAAGACATTGACACGTGTAGGTTTTACAGATTCAGAATCTTCTCTGTGATTTAAAACGGGCAATGGTTCATGACACAGGACACTGAAATAATAAGGGATCACATATTCGCAGGCAACATTTGGATTAAAAGTACACAGACACACGCGGGGTGCAGAGGCGCGGTCGGCGCGCGGGGCCGCTGTCACGGGGACCGCCCGGGCCGGGAGCCGCCGCCCTTTCACCTACGGCCGCTCCAGCAGAAGCCCATTTAAATACGTCAATATTTCAACACAAGTTTCACAGGATGGACTAAAAACCATTCACTCACGATTCTGGGTACTTTAAAATTTGGTATGCTGAATCTCAAATACATTAGTAACTATTCCTAGATGGAAATAAGCAAATACATGGAATCGTTAAAAAAAAAAGATTAAAAAAAATCACTAAATGTCCATTTGTACAGACAACATTAGCAAACATCTAAGATTTCTTCAGTAAAAGAAAAACATGTATTTTTAACCCTTTGGTATCCGAACTCTTAAATTACGAAGACTTTAAGTACAGTCTTCAGATAACAAGAGGAAGAAACTATTTTTTAAAGTATTTACCTGAATACATTTGGTGCCAAGTTTTCATTTCAAGGTCAACATCGCTGAGGGCAGTTTTACTCTGCAAGTGAAGCCCAATCATGTTTGCATACGTTAAACAGAAGAAGAGTGTTATTTCAGGGGGTTGATAAAAGGCTTCATGTGCTCCCACGATAATTTAGCGGAGGAAAGAGAGATTTGGAAATCACTGGCTACTCGAAAGCACTGTTTAGAAAAGCAGTGATTAAACAATTATCCGAGTCCACGTTACTCAAGGTGTTATGAAACGAATCAAAACTCCACAGGTGTCAACAGCTCCAGGGGCTCTGGGTGGGCGGAAAGCGCTTCAGAGCTGTCTGGGGAAGCCCCTCCTGCCCCGGGCCGGCAGCTCCTCCGGCACAAGGGGAAGAGCCAGGCACCAGCAAGACGGGACACATCTGCCGGAGTGACACCGAAGTAAGGGAGGCAAGACTAGGGGGAGGAGGGTGCGAACGCAGAGCCCCAAAGTCAGAGACGAGTTCCGGGTTACAGTTCCAATAAAATCCACAGACGATTACTCTTAGGGGCAAATACATGAACCAATGAAATCACAAATTCCAAACACAAGTGAAGAAACGGCCACCACAGGGAGCGCACGCTACATCTGGCCTTGGGCAGGAGCTATGAACAAACTCCCGAGGGGACATGACATGTGCTCGAGGCAGGCAATGCCCTAAAGGGAGTTCTGCCTCCAGAGGGCTCTCTGGGTAAGTGCACGGGGCTGCATTGTAAATGTGACCACCAACGACAAACCGATCTAAACCTACTCAATTTCCACTGAGAATGGCTCAAAGTTCAGTAGTGTAGATGTTTTTGCGACATGAAAACAAAATCCATTAAGATCACATTTTAGACGATTGTGACTCCAGCCAGCTGTGCCTGTTTTCTAAATTAGGCAAGAAGGATGCTTCCAGAGCGAGTCACTGAACTGGCTTACGTCAGGCTACCAATGCTTCTCCGTTATCTGATGACGCGCTGGATCCGCGGGGTCAGACCAGTTCCGCTGGAATGCAGTGGCCGCCCACCTGGAGAGCCGGTCGCCACAGAATCGGTGGCTTCCACTGAAACGCTCTCCCGTTGGCTGCTCTGAGACTCTGCCACGACCTCACTCAACAGGAGCACCTGTGTGGCGTGGCACGAAATGGGCCAGCAAATCTGCCCGAAACCCCAGCCAACGGTGGTTTCACTCCAAATCCCACTGGTCCCTGTATTTCTACTCAGAGGCATGAAAGAGGCAATTTCAATACCTGGTTGATACGGAAACACTCACTTTACCGTCAAGAAAACAGAGTAACCGAAATTAAATGGTGCCCAGATACTGAGAATAAAGATAATCTGAGGCTTGGAATCTGCAGTTTACCATGTCACTACTTGGACAGTCTTAATTATCAGCAGACAGACAGCAAGTCTTCTTGCTTTCTCCAAAATCACAGGCAGACTCTTACACTGCTACTTATTTAATCATCGAAAAGAAAGAAGAGGCAACGGCAGTTTACAGGTTAGCCCGTGCCTTTCCTCTGATGCAAACCCCTGAGAGGGGGCAGCACTCGGCAGTGGTTGCAGGGACAGACGGAACCGTCACACGAGCCAAATGAAGGACGGGGACAACCTCGCTTTCAAGAACTCGAAAGCTGCCAGCCGTGCTTGAGAAGCACGAGAATGACAAGAGTCTGCAGAGGTTCCGGTAGTTTAAAGTATGCAAACACTGAACTCGGCCACAGAAGGACCACTCCATCCTCCGGAGCTTTACTGTGGGATGTCAACAATGGCAAACGACAATCACCATCGTAGAAGCCAGAAACAAAACCTCACGAGAAAAAGAAAACTTGGCACCAAAACTCGAGATGTAAAATAAGAGAAGGAAAAAAAACTCCATCAACATACTCACGTGTGGTGCTAGAAAATGTTACACATGGTGCCCAGCGGCTGACATGCCTCACCGTACAGATGCGGCCTATATCGACAAGTGAGTTACACAACAAACCACTCTAGCCACAGACGCGGGGCACGCTTGCCCTCATCATTATTTACCCAGTGACCAAAAAAGCAGCAACTTAAGATTTTGGCCACTTTATGAAGCTGATACATTAAAAAAAAAAAAAAAAAAAAAGCAGGAATTAATAACAAAATTAATAATCACCACCAAGTGTGACAAAATACTGATAGGAGACAGCTTTCGATCTCTTCACAGGAAAAGGAAAGGTTCACATTATAGCATGTAATATGAAGAATTAATAATCTGGCCCATTGTGAACTGGAAAAAACATAAATCACTTTAGGTAAGTAAATTAACACTGTGCTCCTCGATCCTCTTAAGACACAAAACAGAACAAAACAAAAGGCATTGTATTCGCTAGGACTACTCTTTACCATGTGAGCAGTAAAAGACAGATCTAAGTAGCTAATTTGGGGGACGCAAACTATCACCTGTAGGTAGGCTAAAGAAGTGTTAAATTATAAAAATGTACAGAACAGACATAAAAAAGCAATTTACAAATTAGCTTCCCAGCAAAACTGGCAATTTCTCCAGATGTTAAAACTAAGTAACCACTAAGTAAGCACATATACAATTGATTCTTTGAGCTCTGTCTCCAGGCCAAAGACTTAGAATTTTAAGAATCGCTTTTGGCTAGGTGGCTCAGGCTAAATATTTCTTCTAAAAAACATCTGAAGGTTCAGGCAAGGGAAATCACCATAGTGCAGGGTCTCGAGGGAGTGGCTCTCATAGTGAGAAGGAAAACCAGCCCGGCACTCGAGGCCAGGCTCAGTCACACTTGGTGGGAAAGAGACACTCGAGGGTCCTGTAACCAAGGACAGAATTGTAAATAAAAGGTTCTTATTTTAGAAAGACACCTATTAAAGGATATAGAGATAAATATTTATTGGCTCAAAGCATTAAGGTAGTCATTGAAATGAAGAGAGCTAATATGTCGTAGTAGAATGTTCAGGATCAATTAGACTACTGTTTAGAAAAATAAGTCATTAAAAAGGTCAATTTCTAATTATTATTTCAACAAATGACAAGCGATTTAATTACTGATCTTATATGACTCTGTATTTCATAATCAAAGCTCCTGTTATTAAAATTAAAGATTTTTTTGAGTTTTTAATTTAAACGCAGCTAAAAAAATGCACATATAACTTCACTTTGAAGCAATCCATTGAGAATCATCTCAAATTGCATCATACATATTCGTATTATCCAGCGTTTTTACATTACCTGAAGTCAGAGCTATATGAAATCACGAGGTGCCCTGCAATGTAACAGTTAACACAGGGCGTGCTTACAGTACCAGATTTCTACAGAAATAAAAGATCCAAGCCCAAACTAATGACTGAACGATATAATACTTAAATGAAACAGAAGCTAAGATCCTAGGAGCCAAAGACAGCCCCTGGCATTAAGCGTGGCATTAGTTAAGCTACATGGTTTAGCTACCCAGGATCTGTTTTCAACGAATCTGTTATAACACAGAGTCAAAACAATGAAGTGGAAACCAAAGGGTTAAACTAGGTTAGTTCTGGGGGTTTACTTCTCCCAAAGTCTAGATTTTCACATTTCCAATTAGAATAGCGTGGTCTGTAATTAATCTTTAAGAAATATTCAAGACACTCAAAACAGAAAAGCTGACATCATAGTTACTCAGGTTATCACAGCTCTAGAGCTTACATCAACATTTAAGGGTAAAAACCGCATCCACTGTGTTAATGCCGTGAACTGCAGGAGAAAAATGTTTACAATATCAATCTTTCAGATAAAGTTAATACAAATGAACTTAATACCTAAAATAAACGTTTAATGCCATGGCTAGCTAATGACTTCTGCACACAAACCCACATCTTTAAACTAATGCCCTGAAACAGCAACACTTTTCCATCAAACCACACGTAACTCGCTCACGTAAACTGGATAAAACAAGACTATAGTAGTGTCACCGGCCTCAAGGGCTCAGAGGGAGTCTGAAGTCTCTAATGTATATGGCTCTGTTTTACAAGTAGTGATAAATCATTAAGAGCCAAAATAGGCTCTGAAACATAAGGTTTTCACATCTGCTAAGAGATGAGAAAATCGCGACTTAGCGAAGCTAACTGCCTGCCAGGCCTGGGCCAGAGAGGCCCGACGAGATGTTCTAATCCAGTGAAAGGGCCTCACTGCGAAACGAACACTGGCAGGAGTAACTCTGACGACTTGCCCGTGGTGACACAACTAGTTAGCGGCCGAGTCAACAATGCCAGGTTCCGACGTACTTAGCTCACTGCTCTCTCCCTCGTTGCACACTGTCGCGGCAACAAGCCTGGGGTGCTGAGAAGCAGCTCCCCCCGCCAGCCGCCAGCCCGCACCAGAGTCTGCACCCGCGCCAGCGGACCTACCATGCGGGGCTGTCCCGCTAATGGAGACACCGGGGGGAGGGCTGCCGCTTGCTCAGGACGAGCCGCCTGTGAGCACAGCGCCCCGACCGCGTCTCTGCGGGACGGATACGTGAAGGCACTTACTCGATGTGGGCCCCGTTGGCCACCAGGGCACTGACGCAGTCCAGGCTCCCGGAGCGAGCCGCCTTGTGAATGGGGGTCTCGCCCTCACAGTCCTGCAACAACAGAAGGACACACGGCATCAGATCCAACAGGAGTCGGACGTTTTCAAGTAAGATAACGGACACAGACCGAGCACCTCATCCGTCCTGGAGACCAAACAGCACGCAAGTCAGATTTGACGTGGCCAGAGACACGGGGCGGAAAATCAAAGTCGGTCACGGAAGGGGCGCGTTCTCCTGAACCCCTGCATCAAGACCAGAGAGTCACGGGGCCTCTCCAGCAGGGACAGCACGGACACACCACAGGGACGGCGGGAAATCATCTTATGGTGGATCTCAGCACAAATGAGTTGTACACAAAACCCAGAACAATGACCCTCTAACAGGTTAAAAAAGGAAACCGAGGCCAAGGGCCAGCACACACTATCCAGTGTCTGGTCTACCCACACGGGGTGCCCCCCTGTACCTCGAGTCCTAATTATGCCTCCACTTTAGACAAGGAGGGTTGAGGTCAAAGGACCACGAACGAGGAGGAAGAGGACTTGGGGTCACACACAGCCAGCTTCACCCAAAGACCCCGAGGAAGGCTGCAGCGAAGCGGGACTCACACTTCGGAACACCGCCGGAGAGGCAGGGAAGACGAGCGACGCTGGGAAGGACAGCAAAGACGGATTAGTTCACGCTGTATGAGCGGGACAACGTCCGAAACACGCCGCCATTCACGGGCGGGCGCTCTGGTCTGTAAGCGGGAGGGGGATGCAGCCATCGAGGAGGAAGTCGTTTCTGTTGGGAACGAAGAGGCAGGACCTCCCGCCCGGCCCCGCAGCACCGCTCCCGAGTCATCACACCTCCCGGTCCCTGGAAGTCGAGCCTGGCAGCAGAGCGGCACCCCCGCCGCCCCATAACAAAGTGGGGGGGAGGCGGCGGCGCGCCGCGCACGGCACCGAGGACTGTTCACTTATAAACCAGCACACAGCCGAGCTCCTTCCCCTGCGCACCGGAGCTCACGGGCAGGTCCCAGGGAGCCAGCCCAGGAGCAGAGTGCTAGCGGCTTCTCCAGCAGCACGAAACCTGACACTCCAGCGCGCCGCGGACAGAAAGGTGCGAGTCCCGACTGGACGTGCGCTCAGAGTAAGAATGAGCCCATTTCTGAAGAAAGAAACAGAATTCCACGTGGCTACCCAGGGAGCCATCCAATGAATGAACTCAGATTCTCTTTTTTTTAAAGGCTTATTTATTTATTAGAGGGACGGTGAAAGTGAGACAGCATGAGCAGGGAGAGGGGCAGAGGGAGAAACCGCCCCGTGGAGCAAGAAGCTGATGCAGGACACGATCCTGGGACTCTGGGATCATGACCTGAGCTGAAGGCAGACGCTCAACCGACTGAGCCCCCAGGTGCCCCTCAGCTTCTTAACAAAGCAAAAACCTACCCCATCCTCCCAAACAGGTGCGGAGGGACAGGAGAAATATAATCAGGACAAGTGACACTTGTACCTGAGAACTGCCAGGAGGAGTGGCAAGGACACTGACGGGAGGTGGCAGAGCCTCTGATGTCCCCCACCCCCCAGAAACAGGAAAGGGTTTTAAAAGCTATCTTTGGAGCAAGAAAGGGACATCAGAGTCTCTCTATCACTTCAAGAAGATGGTGGGACAGTAGCAGAGGACAGAGGAGGAAACCAAACCCGCTCCCGCACGCCCTCCAAGAACACCGTCAGGCCGGGAGGGGAGGGACAAGCACCGAAGAACACGTGGCCCAGACGGCGAGGCCAGGAGCCATTTCAATTACTCACGTCTCCAGCCCAGGCAAGTCACATTCCAAAAATACCAACTACTTTGGAGTGTGATTCCAGAACTACTGTGGGCAAACTGAGTAACAGGGGAAAGCCGGAGCTGCGCCACGAGTCTGAAGACAGGCAGGTCACCTTGAACGGCGGTTACAGAAAAGTCGACTTCTAATCTGGCTACAAGAAGCTAGAGGAGGGACCAGTGTCGCCAAAACTCTAGAATTCCGGGGAGTAAAGAGATGATGGCTTGTAATCCTTGCAGGACTGTGGCCCGTGGGTCGTGGCCACAGACCCGCCGAGAATAAATCACCTGGAGACGGACTTCCTTTCTCTGGGGGTAAACGGAGGCTCCAGACGGCACAGGTTGAGTCTCAGTGACCCCTCGCGCCAAGTCTGGAGGCCGCAAACACAGTCTCTGTCAGACCTGAGAACAATGAACTGACGATAGTAACCACTGGGCCAGAAGATGGTATCTGGAAGGCGGGTGGAAACTAAAGCAGGAGAAGAAATGCTAGGGCAGGTCCGGAAAAACAGCATGCACGGAGACGGGTTTAGGAAATCTGGATCTGGTTCTGGAACAGTCTGCATGGGAGAAGAGAAACTGTCCGCCTCAGGCTGAGTCAACACTGGGGGTGGGGGAACTAACACAAGGGCTGCTATGACCTCCGAGGTCAGCGGGGGCCTGTCCCAGCAGGCTGGTTGCCATGCCCCACACAAGATGACAGCTGACGTGCGAACCGCAGCCGAGACCCTGTCAGCAGCCATGCTCGGACGCCCAGTGACCCTGGGTGACAGCCTCGGATGCCAGAGGGCTTGGGGATGCTGGGAGGGGTGGGGTCTGGATACTCCTGTGCCAGGAGCAGAGTGCAAAGGGCCCCATATGGGACGTCCCAGAGCGGCAGCACCTAGTCCAGAGCAGAGACTGGGCTGCTGTCCCAGGGCACGTGAGAAAAGCTTCTAGATTTAGATGCTCTGAAAAGCAGAACCATCAGAGGGGTACCTGGGGGGCTCAGGAGGTGAAGTGTCCGCCTTGGGCTCAGGTCCTAATCTCAGGGTGCTGGGATGGAGCCCCGTGCGCCCTGGGCTCCGCGGGGAATCGCTTCTCCCTCTACTCCCCACCCCTTACCCCACCTGCTCATACTCTCTCTCAAACTAATAAATAAATAAATAAAATCTTAAAAAAAAAAGAAAAAGAAAACCAACAGACTATTCTAAAGGTCCGTATCATTTATCCCTACCATTCGGGCATTATCCCTACTTCATTAACAAGGCCACCGAGCACGAGGACTTGCCCCAGGCCAGGGAGCGGAGCCAGGTGAGCACAGCACCCCTGGGGGCCCCAGGTGCTCTGCTAGGCGGACGGGGCAGAGAGGAGGCAGCGCCAGGAAGGGGCAGGTGCGGACAGGCACGCCTGGCGCAGGGATGGTGTGGGGCCGAGAGCCCGCAGCCCCTGAACACAAAGATCACGGTGACATGCGCTTCGCCCTGTAGGGGGCCGCTGAGTGACCTGTGGGGGAGGGGCTGGTCACCAGCAAGGGGTGAATCTTGGGAAAGACGGCGAAGCGGAGAGGAAACACAGAGAGGACTGCTGACAGAAGAGGCAAACGCAGACAGGTGAGAGGGAAAGAGGAAAGTGGGGCGGCCTGAAGGTGGCCCTGCAGAGCCGCGGGCACAAGCCCCTACAGAGGTCCACCCTCGGGGCGGGGTCTCCGCGGGGACCCCCCGCCACACGTTCCCAAGTCCTCTATACCCACACACGTGTCCACACAAGAGTCCCCAGGAAGCGAAACTCTCTCCTTGAGGTCTTTTCGAGGAAGTGAAAGCAACAGTGACACGCCCTGGGAGAAGCTGGCGCACGCCCAGGGCGCACACTTCCACGCCAGGAGCCACTGTGCTAACCGAGGCAGGCAGATGGGGGCCGACGCTTCTGCCGGCATCTGGGCGTCTTGCGGCTGCGTGTGCAAGGGAAGCACAGCCGCTGTGTGGGCAGGGGAGCCAGGAAATCGGGGCTCCGGGCCAGTTGCCTTCAGTCACCAGCAGCGACGCGGGCAAACCACTTTGGGTCACCGAGGATCTCGCTAAGTCATGGAACGGGCCAAAGGGCTCTCGGAGCAGAGAGCACGGCTGCGGGAAGGGCCTCCTGGCCACAAGTGACTCCGTACACACGAATCCCAGCTAGCCCAGAGGTTAACATATCAAACTCTAATTAGGGCCTCCGTTCAAAACTCAACACCATGTAATTATAACTGGAAAAAGAAAATAAAGACCGCATTAGTCCTCGGCACGCCCTTACCGGTTTGTTAATGCTGGCTCCGGCTTGGATCAACCAGAGGAGGCACTGGGGGTGTCCCCCGAAAGCAGCGATGTGGGCAGGGGTCTGTGCATAGCGCGTAGTGGAAACGTCCAGCGTGGCCCCGGCTCTCACCAACTGGATCAGGCACTCCAGCTATGAAAACGGCAGGAGGGGGACGACACGTGTCAACGTCGTACACTTGCACACGCTACCCCAACAGTTTCAAGTCTATGATGAAGACAAGTGGCATTCTTTGTTCCCCAGCATTTTCTCTGCTTAAGGGAACAACAGAAGTCATTCCTTCCCAATACAAATTTTAAAAAAGCATTAAGAAAAAATATTTTTCCTTGTTCTGGTTAAAAAAAAAGTTGGTACACAGGAATAGAGAGTCAAAAACACTGATGCCACAGATGTTTAAATATTCCGTTTTTCCTACAACTGAAAAAGTCGGAAGACTGAAATTCCAAGACTTCCATCAAAACTGGGTCTTGGAGCCACCTGGGTGGCTCAGTGGGTTAAGCCTCTGCTTTCGGCTCAGGTCATGATCTCAGGGTCCCGGGATCGAGCCCCGCATCGGGCTCTCTGCTCAGTGGGGAGCCTGCTTCCTCCTCTCTCTCTGCCTGCCTCTCTGCCTGCTTGTGATCTCCGTCAAATAAACAAAATGTAAAAAAAACAACAAAACAAAACAAAACAAAACCGGGTCTTGCCACTTTCACACACCATGCCACAGGACAAAACCAGTGACCAGTCATTAAAAAGTGGTGCAGCCACAGTGAACACCTCAGTGAAGGCCCATTCTCGACCGTACACGAGGGCGCTCTGCACACCTTTACACATGCTGCGTTCGAGGAGAGCTCGGCCGAGGCCCATCCTCTCGTCCCCACGTGCAGAGTGAGGGTGCACGGCCCCCCACCCCCGGCCCCGAACACCCCTGCCCAGGGAAGAAAAGGCCTACAGCACATCCAAGCTGTGGCCGCCCGGGGGACTGAAGGGGACCATGCATGCGGTAAGATGAGTTTGGAGCCAGGCACCGATGATAAGCCGGCCTCCGGCTGGAGGAGCTCCGCACACTCCACAAGTGTCCCCCGCAAGCCAGGAGCTGTCCCACGAGACCCGCTGTCCGCAGACTGACACTGCTCCGCCCATGCGTCCTCAGATGGCCCTCAGCCCATTTCCCCTCCGGGGGCACAGAGCAGTGGAAAAGCTCCAGTGCCAACAATCCTCTTCCAGAGGACAGAGCTTGGAGGAAGAACAGACGGCCACACCCTCATGTCACCCGGCATCTCTTATCCTTTTCGCAGTTCAAGCCTTTCCTTGCAAGGGACAGGTCACCGCCATCCCTGCTTGTGGGAGACAGACTCTGGCGCCGGGAGCACGCAGGTTCAACACCATCTCCAGCTTCAGGAACTAGAATCTGGGAGGGACGGCTGACACGGAGACCCACCTTCTGTGTGCTTTTGCACGTCGCCGTTACTCCCGTACTGGGGGGCAGTGAAAGTGCCCACGGTAATGACAAGGCCAACGGTTTCAAGTCCAAAATAAATGAAACAGGATCAAAATCAGCGGGCTTGCCAAAAGCTGGTACTTACTAAGATCCAGCAAGAGCTCCCCAGACCTCGATCTGGTGCCCGTGGGCTTGCTTTAGGAAACTGGGGGAGACGCTGCTCTGCACAACAGCTTGGAACAACAAGCGTGATCAGAGACTCTAAATAACGCCTCGCCCGGTGAAGGGTCAGGCGAGGTGCCGCCGGCACATTCTAGGAAAGCCCACCTGAAAGATGGGAACGGCTCATGAAGGGCTACACGCCAGCTTGGCTCCGGCCCAGGCCCCAGCACAGGGCAGGCCTGGCGCAGGTACACACAGGGGAGCTGGGCCCCGGGTGGGAGGGGCTGCCCGAGATCTCGGAGCCCCACTCCCGGCCCAATCCCGAACAGCCTCTGGGGACATCTGGTGCCCACAGCTGACCTACTCCTGGAGACCCGCAGAAGTAGATCCGCCGCCCTCAATTCGGGGGGCTCGCCTTACTGGTGCACCGCACTCGGCAACCGCGTTCAGGCCGGTTCCGGCTCCAGCCCCGGCGGGACCCGCAGGCACCCTGGGCCGGTAACACCCAGAGGGGACACTGCAGTGAGGCTGCGAGCGCCGGACCGCACCGTCCGACCGCACCGTGTCGCGCTCCAAGGGAGGACCGAAGGCAAAGTGCGGGCCTGCCTGTCGGGACGCTGTCGGCGCGCAGCACGCGGGACCGCAGATGCTGAGTCGCCCCGACCTCAGGGACGAACACCCCTCCTCGGGGGCCTGGAGGGGGGCGGCCTGCGGGTCTCGCGGCCCCGGCCCTCTCCCGCGGCCTCCCGGACCGGAGCGCACGCGTCCCGAGACACGCGGCCTCCCCGACCGTGCGGACGGCAGCGGCGGCCAGGCAGCCCCTTCCTGCCGGCGCCGCGGCCGCGGCCGCACGGTCCCCCAGGGCGAGCACTGTTCTCAGAGCCGCGGGGGCCGCCGGGAACGGCCGCCCGAGCAGGACGGCGCTCCCGAAGCCCGTCGGCCCGGACTCCCGCACTCCTCAGACGCGGCGGCCCGCACGGGAGAGCCGCCCGACTCCGGCCGCGGCCGCTCCCCCGCCCGCAGCGCCCGGCCTCGCACCCGCCGCCGCCTCGAGGGGCCGCGCCTCCGCCCCGCGAGCCAGGCCGCCGCAGGCGCCGACTGCCTCCGCCGGGGCCGGCGCGCCCGCGGGGCCGGCGGTTTGAAACTTGCGCCGCCGCACATGCGCCCCGGGGGCCCCTTGGGCCGCCGTCGCCGCGGGGCCCACTTCCGCCCCGCGCTCCCGGCACGCTCCGCGCGCCCCCCGTGGGCCCCCCGGCCGTCCGCGCCGCCGCACATGCGCCCCGGACCCCTCGCTCGGGGCGCCAGGGCCGCCGACCCCGCTTCCGCCCCGCGCTCCCGGCAGTCCCCGCGGCCCCCGCGCCCCAGCCCCCGCCCTCCGCGGCCCACCACCGGAAAGCCGCGGAAAATGGCGCCTTAAAGCGCCCGCGCCCACCTTGCCGAAGTGCGCGGCCCAGTGCACGGGCGTCCAGCCGTAGAAGGAGTCCTCGGCGGCCAGGTGGGCGCGCGGCGTCTGCTGCAACAGCGAGCAGAGCGCGGCAAGGTCCCCGTCGCGGCAGGCGCGGTGCAGCGGGAAGCGGAGCGACAGCAGCTCCTCGCTGGAGAAGCCCGCCTCCACGCCTGCGCCCGTTCCTGCCGTCGACATGGTCCGCCACCGGAGAGCTCGGGCTACCCGACCGAGAGGGAGAGGACGCGCGGTGAGCACCCGAGAGGCCGCCGCCGGAGCACAAAGGAGCGCGAGTGCCGCCGCCGCGTCCCGCCGGCTGCAGAGCGGAGCCGAGCGCAGCGCGCGCAAGGGGCGGGGCGGGGGCGGGGCCTGCCGCGCGCCGGTCGGAGGCCGGCGCCCGTGGACGCCGGGGCTGAGGGCGGGGCCTAGAGCGTCGGGGGCGGGGCCTGGGCCAGAGGCGGGGCCTAGCGGGGCGGGGATGCGGCGGACGCCTGGAGCGGGAGGCGGGGCCCGGGGCAGGAGGCGGGGCCCGGACTAGGAGGCAGGCGGTAGCGCGGGGAGCCGGGGGAGCCGGGGTGAGCCGGGCGAGCTCGGGGATCTCGGGGATCCTGGGCATCCTGGAGCCGCGGCGCCCGACCCCGGGCCCGGCCGGTGGGGTCGTCTCGGCCGCGTGCGCCGTCCAGACCCCCGCCGCGCACTGTCCCGCCCGGCTCCGCCCTCGCGAGGCGCCTGCCTGTCGGCCGAGCCGCGGGAGCAGCCGGCGGAACGGGGGAGCATCCTCCGTCGGTGACCGAAAATCATGGTTTTCTAACAGATTTTCTCGTGGTTAGGATCAGTCTTCCACTGTCGAGGAATAACCGCCGTCGACGCTCGCGGTATTTCCTTCCGGAACTTTCTGCCGCGCGGTTTCGCCTGGGCGGTCCCTTTCCTCCCGCGGCGCTTCCCTCCGGTCTCGCGCAGAATTCGGGGTCCCGGCGATTCGTCGGGAGCCGGAGGTCTGGCGCGGCGGAGGCCACCGGGCAGCGGTCGCTAAGAAGGCAGAAGGGGACGGCCTGGTGCCTGACGGAGGGCACGGCCGACTTACGGTGTACGCGTCCGGCACGGTCCTCTAGTCGTGCGACAGCCGTGCTGGCGACCGTGGAGTGCGGCACCTGGGCAGGTGCTCCCGGTCCCCTAAGTGAGCAAAAGCAGGAAGTAGTTCAGTGCGTGGCAGGTGTGAATGAGGCGGACTCTGTCTCAGGGGGTTACCGTCTATTAGAGGAGGCAAGAAAGAAAAATATCTCAAAGAAAGAATACTTCAAGAGTTGAAGCGATACCTTCCTCCTTTGGACCGGAAAAAGGTGGAACTACGGTGTCCACGCCTGGCGAGCCCGGTCCACTCCAGAAGCCGGCCGTCTTTTTTGCATAGACCGTGGTGATTCTCATCCGCTTACCCCTGATGATGACTTCCGTCCTTCCTGGCAAAGAGGCACCCCATTTTGAAAAGGACGCCAGCACGCCTTGTCATCTGTCAGATGGACGGGGAGGGACGACCCCTCTTTATTGGGCCAGCTGAGGTGTACAAAACTGAGACACAGACAAGCTGAGCGCTTGCACAAGGACAAACCTGGTGCCTGGGGCAGAGCTGAGAATAATAGCCAGACCTAGTTTCCAAACCAGTTAGATTTTCTTACCCTTGGAATTTAGTTTGCATTAAGAGCCTTAAGGCTTAGCAAAATAAAGTGGGTTAGAGTGGCACCATATGTAGAATGCCGTGACTTTCTGGCTTTCTGAGTACTAGGACTGAGTAAGTGCTTACGTAGCTGAAATAGATCAACACAGATACCGTGATGGGTCCCTGCATGATAACTTTGGATATGAGGGTTATAAGGGCTTCCAGACGCCAGTGTTCTACTTGGTTGGCCCCAAGTTCTGCCCAGTTCATTATTATTACCAATTACAGATTTTCTTTGAGATTCTTGCTCTGGGGAAAAGGCGAGGGGAGCTAGATTCATTACTTACGTGCTTCAATTTATTTGGCAAAACAACCATAAATATGGAGAGAACATTCTCTCCTTCACCAAACTCTACTCCGGTTTCCCTGAATTTCAGCTAGGCTTAGACTTTAGGCCTTAGGTGTTTGTCTCTGCATTGTCCAATTTTAGTAAGATTCCCGCTAACTTGGTTTAGCTACAATTGCTATCCCCAGTACCCCACAGTCCTTGGTATCTGATCAAGTCCCTCACCCCTCCCAGGCTCCCCAAGGTGGGGTCAGCTCCCCGCCACCTGCCTTCAGCAAGACCCCTGCCGCATGGGCTTAGCCAGATCTAGCTGGTTTGCGGGCCCTGGTGTTTTGTCTTAGTAACATTCCACCCTGGGTCACCATCCCCCGCCCGCCCCGGCCCAGCCCAGGGTAAAGAAGTTGTCCGTGCTGCACTTAGAGCCAAGTCCCATCTCTCTCCCCACTGCAAGGACAAGTGGGTTTTCCACTCCCACTGCCATAGTCTCTGAGTAGAGTCCGCTCTACTGTGCTTTCACGTCTCAAGGAGCAACGTTTATTGGTTTGCGTCTAAAGGTTTTATTTATTTGTGTGTGAGAAAGAGAGCACACAAGCAAGCAGAGTGGCAGGCAGGGGAGGCAAGCCCTGGGCTGAGCAGGGAGCCTGGCGCAGGACTCGATCCCAGGACCCTGGGATCATGACCTGAGCTGAAGGCAGACACTCAATGGACTGAACCGCCCAGGCGTCCTTGAGCAAGGTTTTTGAATAATAGTCTTTTTCTTTAACATAAGCGGACTTTAGTATTTGAAGATATGATTCAGAGACATGGAAACGGGAAGGCGCAAAACTCAATGTATCAAAATCCGTGGAACCCTCAGCATTGGGGGTGGCGTCACGTGAGGAGCGGCTCGAATGCGGCAGCGCAGGCTCCGGCATGTCCCGGGCCGAGACGCACAGAGGGGCCCTCACGTTGCAGGGACATCAGCAGGGCTGTTGTCACACGTGGAGCAGGACACAGTCAACGCTGTGACACCAGAGCTGAGCCTGGAGAAGAAGGAAGGACCCAGGCTACGTGCCACGCTGGGAGCTGCATGGGACTCGGAGGGGGGCTTTGCCAGGACGCCAGGTGGGTGGTGCGGGCTCCAAGGGAGACCCCCACCCCGCCTGCAGCTGGCTCTGCATGGGCAGCCCGCTCTGATGGGGCCTCGGGCTGGACGACACACGGCTTTCTCCCCTGCCCCTCCAGCCCCTTCGCCCACAGGGCCCGGCCCATCTTTTGAGAAGGCCAGTCTACTTAAAACTGGACACGAGAGCAGGGGCTTGGTCTGTTCTGGCCTCCGTCACACACTAGCACAGACTGGCAGGTTTAAGCAACAAAAATGAATTTCTCACAGTTCTGAAGCCGGGAAGTCTGCCATCAGGGAGCCAGCCGGCAGGTTCGGGGGGTCGGGGGGGGCGCTCCTCCTGGCTCGCACAAGGCATCTTCTTGCTGTGACCTCGCCTGGTGCAGAGGGAGCCACATCTCTGGTGTTTCTTCTCCTGCGGTCACTAATCCCATCACTGGGGCTTCAGCCCCACGACCTCATCCGACCCTGATCACCTCCCAAAGGCCCCACCTCCAGACAGCATCCTGTCAGCATGAATTTCGGGGAGACACAGACATTCAGTCCATAGCAACTTCCCAGACGACCATGATTCAGATGCCACCCCACGGGGGTTCTCACTGCATCTAGGTGGATTTTCGTATCCCACAGGATCTGTGCTATTAATAATTTTCTTAAAATTGGTCCAGTTTTCAAAATTACCAACCTTATTCATGTTCTCTTCATAAAGAAAACATCAGTAAGTTTATGGTGCCAATTATGCCTTCTCCCTATGCCTGGGGACAAACGCACCACAAAATAACATGAGTTCACATGCTTCCCACATCAGTTGTCGTGGCTGGGGGTGCCACACTGCGCTTTGGAAACTCTCCCTGAGAGCCAAGTCCTGAATCTGTCCCTTGGCCCGTTGACACCCTTCCTGCCAGGGCCTGCCCACGGCTATCCACTCAGCCCTTGAAACCAAGGATGTTTCCGCTGGAGGCTTCTCCACCCTGTCCCCACCACTTACTTCCCCTTGGGCGGCTGAATTACACCCCCCCCCCAATCATGTGTTATAGGCCTCACTCCCCAGGGCTTCAGAATGTGACCTTATTTGGAAAGGGGGTCATTGTCCATGTAACTAGCTAAGGTGCGGTCATAGTGATTGAGCAGGACAGGCCCTAACCCAGTGGGACTGCTGTCCTTCTAAAGAAGGGACGTTTGGACGCAGGTGCACTCGTGGGGAGAACACCACGGGAGGGCGGAGGCAGAGACAGGGTTGGTGCAGTTTAGAACCCAAACAACACTGAGGATGGCCGGCAGCAGCAGAGGCTGGGGGGCCTGGAGCCGGCCCTCCCTCCCAGGCCTGCCCCCACCGGCCTCCAGCACGTGAGAGCAAAGACGCCAGCGGCCTCAGCCCCGTTGGCTGGGCTTGGTCACGGCGGCCCCGGGACACTGGCCCGGCTGGGCTGGGGAGGCCCCCCCGCGGGCCCAGCCCACGCTGCCAGGACAGCCCCGGACTCCAGAGCTTCTCCTTCCCAAAGCCTCCGCAGGAGCCTCCCCCCTCTGCTCTGCAGGGGTTCCCAGGTTTCTAGCATTTTCCTTCCTCTCACCCTGATACTAAAGAAAAAGCCGGGCACGTGAACGCTACTTTGCTTTTAATCATGAAACCTTGATGGTGAAGCAAGTGCCCTGAGGTGGCCTCTGCACGTCCAGCAGACCTCTTGACAAGTAGGAACATGCCCAGACATGCTTCTGGAGGCTCCAGGAGGGAGGTGGACCTTTGTCGGCAGAGGTGGCCCCTGTCTGATTTGAAAGGGAGCCCCCGGCAGGGCCGAGAGCTCACTCACAAACGGGTGCTCTCTTGAATAGAGTACATCGGGGGCCTCCCGCACCTCTGTCTCTGCCTCCCTCTGCCTGCCTGCCTCTGTATCTCTACCTCTGTCCTTGTCTCTCACCGTCCGTTGTCACCGTACCTCTGGCAGGAGGACAGTGCCCGAGCCGCACCGAGCCTACCACACCAACTTGTTGGCAAGCACCAGACTGGAGGCTGAAAGAGACCGGCTGGCAGCCCCTTCTCAGGAAAGGGGGACCTGCTACGGACCGGGCACTTCCGTTCTAAAGAGCATACGGGGCGCCCCGGGGGATCCGTCGTTGAGCGTCTGCCCCTGCTCGGGTCATGATCCCTGGGTGCTGGGATCCAGCCCACGTTGGACTCCCTGCTCAGCGGGGAGCCTGCTTCTCTTCTCCCTCTGCCCCTCCCCCTGCTCGTGCCCCCCCATACATAAATAAAATATTTTTTAAAAAATAAAGAGGTCCAAGATTCTGAAATCTTACTGATTATCCTGTATCTTACTTGTTCCTGTGAAAAAAGTTAAAAACTCAGATTTTTCATGGAAAAAACCCAATTCTTTCCCACTGTGTTTCCTCCCTGTGTATCTCCTTCGCCTTCATGGGGAACACTTCACTTCTGACACTTGCGGTCACCAAATGTGTGGCAGTGTCTCTCAGGCAATTCTCTGTGACACCAGCTGGGGTCCTACCAATTAGATCGAACCTGATACCATCCACCTGCAGACCCCACAGGTTACGGGCTCAGTCCCGCAAGCTGCCCCCTCTGTCATTGCAGACACCAGGCGCCAGCCCCGTTGTTTCCTGTGCGTCTGACTGACCCCCGAGACTGGAGGCTCCCACAGGCTCCTCCTTGGGTTAATTTGCTAGAGTAGCTCACAGAACCCAAGGAAACTCTTCCCAGTTTATTAAAGGAACTTTGTCTTCAGAGGTGGCCTCTTTCTGATCTGGAAGTCTGACAGGGCAACATAATCTTTGTTGTCGAGGGGTGCCTGGGTGGCTCAATGGGTTAAGCATCTGCCTTCGGCTCAGGTCAGGATCTCAGGGTCCTGGAATCGAGCCCCACATTGGGCTTCCTGCCCCTCGGGGAGCCTGCTTCCCCCTCTCTCTCTCCTCTGTCCTCTCTCTCTCAAATAAATAAATAAATAAAATCTTACAAAAAAATAAAACTACTGTCGCTCATCACCGTCTAACAGACAAGACAGACCCCACGTGAGGGAATCCTGTGGCACTGAGGTCTTCTGGAAAGGCCAGGTTGGAAGCAAAGAACGCACAGGCCTACCAGGAGGTGATCCAGGAGTGAAAAGATTCCCACTCCTTCGGTCCCAGTATGGTCTTTGCCTGGGAGACAGATGGATGAGTGCCTTCTCTGACTGCTCTTGCTGGAACCCTGTGCCCTGATCCCAGCCCCTTCTAATGTGGGGTCCATGTCTCTGGGGACCTCCTTTCCCCCTTGCTCTATCTCTAGGGACTGGACAGGCATCAGGGTCTCCCTAGCTGGGGGAGAGGTGGCATTTCCCTGTCTCGGGCTTCAGCTCCTCATTCATTAAAGGAAGACAGGGTGTTAGATGTAGCTTACTAATTGTTCTCCAAAGTATCTTTATTATTTACCACACCCCCTGCCCCCCCACCAGCAATTTGTAAACATTTCAGTCACCAGTTCTTCCTGGGGGAGGTACTGCTGTTAGATGTTTTGTTTCTCTTAAAAGTTAAAGCCTCCAGGGGCATTGTCAGAAACCGGCCACTCAGAGTGCCTGCCAGCTGCTGAACGCATCCCCAGGAACTGGTCCTGCCTGTGGTCCATGGCCGCTCAGAGGATCACCCCTCCCACGTGCTGCAGGCCACAGGGCAGCTGGTGTGATGGAACACTGACCCGTGGCCAGGAGACACTGCCGTCCATTGGTCCCTTCATCCCAAATGCAGGGTGGCCCTTTCCTGTTAACTCAGAGCACAGCAGAGAGCAGGCTGTCCCTTGATCAAAGGTTTGGGTAGACCGGCAAGGACTCGCCACCCTACAGGGAATAATGGGGAACCAGCACAGGGAGCAGAGACCAAGGGCTGTCCTCGTCATTCACCTGACTGGCCTTGCTCCGCTCCCCGCCTCTCTCCATGGAGCTGGGGCAAGAAAACGAGGATAAATCGGCACTCTGGCTCATGCCATACTCACAGATCTGCTCTGCATGGATTAGACATAAATGTGAAAACAAGACTGAAAAAGATTTGGAAGGAAACATAGACCGTCTTTATGACCTTAGAGCAGCGAAGGATTCCGAACGAGACACATGAAGCCCAACCATAAAAGAAAAAAAAACAGACAGATTTGATATTACAATTAGTAACTTCATTTGGACAAAAAGCTCCAGAAGGAAAGTAAAAGATAAACTACAGACCAAAGGAAATAGTCTGTTAGTCAACTGACAAATAAAAGATTCATATTCAGCATATATGAAGAACTTCTACACATCAACAAGAAAGAGATAAACAGCAATAAGAAATGGGCAAAGATATGAACAGGCAATTCGCTGGAAGGAGATACAAATATCCAATAGGCAGGACCCTCGGTAACCAGTGATTTCTCCTTTCCTACTGGATGGACTAATCCTGTTCATGGGAAAAAAGTTAGACAAACTCTCTTTCCTTTACATATCTTTCCAGCTACCGTGCATCTTTGTTTCCTTCATGGCCTAATCAAAGAATTTCTATACGGTTGACCCTTGAACAACGCAGGGATCTGGGACGCTGACCACCGCAATCGAAAATCCACACGTAATGTTGACTCCCCCCAAACGTTAACTACCAACAGCCTGCTGTTGATCAGAAGCTTAACCAGTGACACGAACAGAGGATTAGCAGGGATTTTGTAGGCCGTATGTGCCATATGCTTTATTCTTACAATAAAGCAAGCTGCGGAAAAGAAAATGTGACTAAGACAATCCTAAGGAAGAGGAAATACATTTACAGGGCGTGCTGTACAAGACCCTGTGTGTCGGCGCAGCTGGTGGTTCTAGGTTCAAGTGGCAGCTGTGCTTGTCGCCTTGCACTCCAGCTGGGCATCAGTCCCCAGCGCTCCGGTGGAGCAGCTCCTCCCCAACTCTCTGCAGCCTCCGTGTTTGCCAACCCACAGTCTCTGCTAGTCTTGCGTGCCGGGGTGTGGCACCGCCGGCCGCTGGCTCCTCCTGGGAACACAGTGTTCTGGCTTCTGCCGCTCTGCCCTCTCCTGTGCGACCTCCAATGCTTGAGGGCCCCAGGCCTGGGTCCTAGACCCTCTGCTCTCTGTGCTTTCTTCCCAGGCAACCACGACAACTGCCATGCCTCCAAATACTATTTATGTGCCGATGATTCCTAAATTCATGTCTCTGGCCCTGACCTCTCCTGCAGCTCAGACTCGTAAACCCAGACGCTTAGTCCCCGCCTCTGTTAGGATCTCTACTAGGCATGTTCATTTACCCCAAATAAAATTCCCAAGTAACCCCCACACCTGCCCACCTGCTGCCCCTGCCTGTTCCCCATCTTTGTGAAGGATCCAGAAGTGTCTACCCCGGGGCTCAAGTCCAGCACCCAGGGGCAACGCTGTGGCT
Organism: Eira barbara; assembly: GCA_020311275.1. NCBI lineage: Eukaryota > Metazoa > Chordata > Mammalia > Carnivora > Mustelidae > Eira > Eira barbara. Next base: position 2,210,377 of record JAHRIG010000037.1, on the reverse strand, counting down.
CAAGTCCAGCACCCAGGGGCAACGCTGTGGCTCAAGTCCAGCACCCAGGGGCAACCCTGTGGCTCAAGTCCAGCACCCAGGGGCAGCTCGCTCCCACAGGCAGATCCCAGTGGCTCTACTGTAAATATGTCTTTGGTGCACACACAGCTTTCCACCCCTGCCACCCTGGCCACGCTCTCCTGCTTAAACCAGTGTGACCGCCTCTCGGCTTTCCCTGCCCGAGGCCAGAGGATGCTCCAAAGACGTCAGTGCGACGACACCCCCGGCTCAGAACCTACCAGTACCTCTCCAGCGGCGGTTAAAGAAAACCCAGCTGGCATGGGTGGGAATGTGCTTGGTAAAACTGCGGAACTGAATTCCACACTTTATTTAATTTTAACTTATTTAGATTTGGATTTAAAAACTTACACTTGACTCAGTTATTGGCAAAAATTTAAGCGTGTCTAAGCAAGTTAAAAAACAACGTGGGTACGGGTAGCTGCTCTTTGGGCTGTAACTGTTGTGAAATATAAACGCCGGTCAAATATTCCCAAGGGAAATTCAGTGCTCCGATCGAGACATGCTGTCCTGAACTGCCAAGGCTTAGTGACAATAAAATAATGTGAAATATCTCATGAATGATTTTTAATATGGAGTGCATATTCAATTTGTAATATTTTAGATACATTAGGTTAAATAAAATCTATTATTCAAATTAATCTTACCTTTTTTTATGTGACTAGTGGAAAAATCTTTTTTTTTTTTAAGATTTTATTTATTTATTTGACAGAGATCTCAGGTAGACAGAGAGGCAGGCAGAGAGAGAGGAGGAAGCAGGCCCCCCGCTGAGCAGAGAGCCCGATGCGGGACTCGATCCCAGGACCCTGAGATCATGACCTGAGCCGAAGGCAGCGGCTTAACCCACTGAGCCACCCAGGCGCCCGAGTACTGGATTTTTTAAATGAGCATTTTTTTTTTTTTTGCAGGGGAGGGGGTTAAAAGTAATGGATATTATAATGAAGTTGGGACCCCACAGAAATCCGTAGTGTAGAAAGCGAGACAGAAGTCCCAGGGACGGTCACACGAGTTGTAGGTTCACACACACACAGAGCTCAGGATTGTTACATACTAATCTCCTCATGACTTCTCAGGTAAAGTGGAAACACGCTGCCCATGGGACACACGAGGACACACGGGAGCCCCTGGCAAGTTTTGTGCAGCTTCCATGCAGGCAGTGGGCGTCTCCACTGTCCTTTCGGCGAGCTGCGTGGTGTGTCAGTGTGCGCCTGAGGTGTGACTGATCTTCCCATCCTTTACAGAAAACTGCGTCTTTTTCTCGTAGTCAGAAGCGATATTGCGGCGAGCATATTTATATACAGTTTTTGGCACACTTGCCCAGTTTCCTGAGATGGACCCTCTGGGTCAGTTTTTGGTACAGTTTAATGGCTTTATACGCACTTCCAAGTGACCAGCCAGAGACTTTGGGCTGATTCTCACTCCCAGCAGTGATGCTTGGACACTACCCCCTTCCTCCCACTGTGGCCGATACCAGGTGTCCATCAGTTATGTGAACTTAGGAAACCTGACGCACAGAAAAGACTCATTCAGCGAGTCTGTACCAAGCACCGCTGGGCGCCCTCGTCACCCTGCAGTTCTGGGATCACTGGCGAGACCGTCCCCGAGAGTCTGTGTGTTTCAGGTCCCCGACGCCGCGCTTTCCTGCCGAGTTTGCCAGTTGGCACGCTTGAGCATCTGCGCATGCGTTGCTGATTGCCGGCGCCCGGACAGTTGGCAGCGCTGGCTCCGGCCCGTTGCAGGCTGTCTTAGGTGTGTCCATGCCTCCCTGCGCTTCGCCACGCTGGTCTGTTTTACGGACTCGAGTGTGACATCATGTTTTTCTTCACAGTGCCTGTCCTTGGAGCCACGCCGAGAGAAGTCTGCTGAGATTATAAAATTACTTCTGTGCTCACGATCACTTTACCGCGTCTGAGCTTCTGCTGTGGCGCGGGCTCTGCCATGAGCGACGGAGCCTTCTGACATTTCTTGTCACTGTGGACGGGGCCTGGAGCTTCAGTGGTGGGGACGCTGGGGGTGTGGCAGGAGGACACTCCCGCTCCGGGTCTGGGAGTGCGTCATTGCTCCTTCTCCCTCCTTTCTTGGAGTCTGTGGTGGGGGTGGGGCATGCTGGGGACAGGCAGGGGGACTTCGTGGCTTTGTGGCCCCTCACAGCCCCAGCCGGGACCATCTTTCCAGGGACTGTTCCCTGCTGCCTTGCATTCGGGGCATCTCTGGCTGGGCGTCTCCCCCCGCCGAGCCTGGACCCTGGTCTCAGGGACACGCCCCTCTGAGTTTGTCCTTGGGCACGTCCCTCCGCCCTGCGGTCCCTTCCCTCTTCCTTCTCCACCCTCGCCCCCACTCCCCTGACCACACCTCGCTCCCCATGCTCAAGTCCCTCTGTTTGCATTACTGACTGGACCCGAATTGGTCCAAATTCCCTTCTGTTTTCTTTCGGGTATCGTGGTGCTGGGGTTCTTGATGTTTAAATCTTTAACTCACCTCTGCCGGTTCTCGTGTGTGGCGTGCGTGGAGGCGCCGACTTCGTGCTTTCCTGGTAGGTTCACGCGCTGCCCCACTCCTCCTGCGCGCAGTGGCGAGGGCCGCGTGTCGTGCGCTCAACACCGCGACTCGGAGTCTCTGACCGCCTCGCTCCATCCCTCCGAGGCTCCGTGTGGCTGAGCCATGCGGTCTTGTTGGCGTCGCAGTGGCTTCGTAATATGCTCACCGGATTCCCTTCATGTTCGCGTCCCAGGAGGAAATCTCGGTGACCACAGCTCAGTCCCTGTCCCCCTGATACTAGATGGCCTATGTCCGCACTAACGTTTTCAAGGAGCCCTAGGACAGACTGCCATCTTGGGAACCGCAAATCCTCGCGTTTCCGGGGAGCAGAGAGGAGGAAGCGAAGTCTCGCCGTAGTTCGGGGTTCCCGCCAGGAGCCCGCTCTCTGAAACCTGGGAGGTGTCGTGCATCTCCCCAAACCACGACTCTCATCCCCAGAACCCACATGACCAGGACATATTTCAGTTTGCGCAACTGCAGTGCGCGTGCGGTTTCAAACCTAAGACCCAGGACAGCTGCTGTGGAGGCCAGCAGTGGCGCCCTGTACCCCGCGGAGGATGAGGAGGGACGAGGAGGGGCGACGTCGCGGAGGCCCGGTCCCAGCCTTCCATCCCGGACCACGCATCCTTCTCGAGAGTCCTGCCTCTGCCTGCTCTCTGCCTTCACCGGTCACTCGGTTCCTCGGAAGATGGCCTGCCTTCCCTCCGGCTGGGAGGAACCAGCCCGCACGGGGCTTTTGACCTCGGGTGCCATGTGTTTGGGGGGAGACCTGCCCTGGGACAGGGGGCTGGTGGCGCTGTGCACAGGGCAGGGCCGGCCAGCAGGGGGACGGGCGCTGCGCGTAGGGCAGGGAGGGGGTCTTTTCTCAAGTCTGCGGCCCCTTCCGCCTCCGGGTGACAGCCCACGGGGGAAGAAGGGTGGGGGTGTAGGGACAGACGTGGGAGTGGAGCATCCTGTCGCTTCTGAGTGACCATCGAAGGACATCAAGAGAATGTACAGCTAAAAGACACGACTTCTTTTCAACCAAGTCGTTGGCAAAGCTTTTCTCCTGGACTGTAGCTCTCCTTTCCATCATCGTCACAGAGGGCGTCACCACCCGATGTCCCAGATTTGGTAGAGGAGGCCCTGATGCCGCCCCACGGACCCCCTCCCTGGCTCTGCTGCTGCGGGGAAGAGCCCTTCACCCCCTGGAGTTCTCAGGATCTCTGTGTTCTCGTCTGCGTTCTCTTCTGAAGGATTTTTAGTTTTCCATTTTACAATTAAACCTGTCGCTCCCTGTGAAGGAACATGTCACTCCGTGGGCCACGTGGGTCATGGTTGGGTGCCGTTCACGCGACTGTCCCGGGCCGGTGCTGAAAGACTGTCTTCCTTCACCGAACGGCTTACGTCGTTGTCAAAGAGATTTCTGTGCGTGTCCGTGCGTTGCCTCCTTCCGTTCTGCCTCTCCGCGTGTCTACCCCTCCGCGACGCCACCCTCCAGGTGGCTGGAACCTTTCAATTCCAAAGGGACGATGTTCCATCTTTCAATGATGACGATGACGTCAGCTGTGGGGTTTTGTTTTAAGAAACCACATTGTTGAGACCCGTCATGCAGTACACGAGTCACCGGCTTCAGGGTACAATGCAGCGTATTCACAGTGTGAAGCAGATGTCACCCGTGTCCGCAAACAATTTTAGGACATTTCAGTAGCCCTCCCCAAAAGAAATGCCACCTGGCTTAGCAGCCGCCCGTCGATGCCCCGGCCTCCCCGCTGTGGCCACGGGCAACCACGAACTCACTGTCTCCACGGACTGGCCTGGTGAACATGCCCTGGGCCGGCGCAATCGTGGACGCTGCAGCTTCCTGTGTCCTTTGTGGCTTACAATGTTCGTCCACGCTGCTGTGTGCCGGTGCCTCCCTCCCTTCCTGGCTGGGTGACGTTTTTCGCACGCATGCAGGACGCCCGTTTACCCACTCTGCAGCTGACGGGCATGGGGGTTGTTTCTACTTTTTTGGTTGTTAAGCAGAATGCCACTGTGAACAGACGTGCAGAGGTGTCTGTGCGGACGGAAGCCTGCCGTGGGGTTCCTGGCTCCCGCCGCAAGGCGCCCCGAGGCTGCTGGAGGGCCCGTCCCGCTCGTTCCCAGCAGAGGCGCCGTCTTTCGCTGCACCTGCCGCGTCTGAGGGCTCCAGGTTCTCCACGTGCTCGCCAGCACTCGTCACCACCCAGCACGTCTCAGCAACAGCGGTCTTCGCCGGTGGGAAGCGGCACCTCGTGACTTCGATGTGCATTTCTCCGAGGGCTCATGGCGTTCAGCATCTCTCCACGTGCTCATTGGCTGTCCATGTGTCTCACTTGGAGAACACTCTGTTCAGATCCTCTGCCTCTTTTTATTGGGTCGTCTTCCTATTTTTGAATTGTAATAGATCTTTTTATAAGGTGGACACAAGTCCCTTATTAGGTAGAGGAGTGCAAGGAATTTCTCTTCTCTTGTGGATTCTCTTCACATTTTCACGATGTAGTTGTAGACGTATGTTTAAAGGAATTCCATTATCTTTATTGTGGTTAAAAAACCGACACTGAATTTGCCATCTTAACCAGCTGTAATGCATCGTTTGGCTGGGTCGAGCCTATCTCTGTTGCCGTAGAGCACGTCTCTGGGAACGGAAATTCCGCTGTCAGCCAGGGACCTGACACATCGAGTCTGCGGCTCTGGATGCTTGAAACATTTTTGTAGGGTCACAGCATTAAATCATCACACTTCCAGGGGCACCTGGGTGGCTCAGTGGGTTAAAGCCTCTGCCTTCGGCTCAGGTCATGATCTCAGGGTCCTGGTATCGAGCCCCACATCGGGCTCTCTGCTCAGCGGGGATGCTGCTTCCTCCCTCTCTCTCTCTGCCTGCCTCTCTGCCTACCTGTGATCTCTGTCTGTCAAATAAATAAATAAATAAATCTTAAAAAAAAAAAATCATCCACTTCCAGGTTTTGAAAATGGCTGTAAGGAGAGACGTTATGAAGTTTAAAGGTGAATTTCAAGACTATCTGTTCAACCTCCGGCAAAGTGAGGAAAGGAATTTTTCAACGTGTTGTCGTGTCCGGGGGCAGGCCTGCTGTGTAAGCTGGGCCCATCGGTCTTGCAATCGGTGGAAGTTGTGTGGGGCAGGCGGCCTTCCGGAGGACTGAGCCCATGCCCCCGGGGGCCATGTGACCGTGGGAGGAGGAAACCCCCGACACCTCTGAGTGGAGACCCGGGGAGGGGACGTCCCCCTCCCAGGCACTGCGCCGAGGGTTCGCACCGGCATTACATGTGTGGGAATGACGTACGCGTCACAGAAAGCTCTAAGAACTCTTGAGAGGCATGTTGGTCTGAACTGTGTCTCCTCAAAGTCCGGATGTTGAGGCGCTGAGCCCCAGTTCCTCCGAACGCACCTATTTGTAGAGAGAGTCTGAAGGATGTGATTGAGTTAAAGTGAGGTTGTTGGGTGACACCTGACTGGTGTCCTCTCAGGAGAAGAGATGGGGACGCGGACGCAGAGGAAAGGTCAGGTGGGGATAAAGCGAGGCGGTGGTCGTCACCACGCCAAGGGGACAGGCCCCCGCAGAGACCGGCCTGCCCTTGAGCCTGGACTTCCAGACTCCGGAGCGGTGAGACACCGAATTTCTGCTGCCCGAGCCGCCCTGAGGGGCCGGATGCTATGGCCGCCCGAGCAGGTGAGTCGGGCGGGAGTCGGACCGGACAGTGGCAGCCCCGGGAGAGCCGCGTGCTGCTGCCGCGGTGGGGGACGGTGCAGGAGCGGGAAGGGCTTGGCAGTCACGGGCAGCGGCGTCCTGCTCTGCCGCCGGCTGGGCGACCCGGGGGTCACGTGTCTTCTGTCCGCCTCAGGTCCCCGGGCTTGTGGGGTGGGACGAAAGCTCTGAGAGCGCCTGCCCGGGACACACGCGCTCGGATTCCCACCCTCCAGCCTCCGCACCGCGGCGGTCCTGGCGTCAGGGACAGAACGGATCCGAGTTCTGTCTCTCGTCTCGGGAGCGGACGGCCAGCAGCTAACAAAATGGTCTCGTTTAGTCCCAGCCACACCGCCTTTAAGAAATGGCGTTTTAGGAAGAATCCAGTCCGCGGTTAAGACCAGACGAAGCAAGCAGAGCTGCCTCGAAGACAAGATTCACGACCGTCCGCCAACCCGCCCTTCCGGAGCAACGGGGAACCTGACCTTGTAACCCGGTCAGCGCTTTCCAGCCCGCGGTCTGCAGGCTGCCGGACGGGGTAGGCCTGGGCCGTAGCCAGAGCCCGTGTGGACAGACACAGCTTGGAGGAGACTGACGGCTGCTGACAGGTCCTGTCCCCTTCCAGAACATGCTGGGGGCTCCAGTCCCTTGCGCTCAGGCTGGGCTGCCTCCTGCAGCGCTCCCGTCCCCTCCGAGCTGCACCTCCTCTGTTCGGAGAAGGCGTAGTCTCAGCGCATTGAAATGACTTGACATTGGGTGATTTCCTGCCGCTTGGAAAGCTTTTTTTTCTCTGTAGAGATCTTGGTTTCTGTCAGGGGTGATATTCTAAATATTTATCACCATCGAGGCTGGACGCTGGCTGTGAACAGCCTGGCATGCCGAGACGGGATGTCGGCCCTGGCTTTCTGTGCATCAGCCAGAAACACAAAGTGTGTACCTCACTGTACAAACATCTCTAGGGAAGGGAGGCTCGGCCGTCTGCCAGGGACCCAGCATGTTGACTCACTGTCACTTAGATTGAAAACATACCTGTTTGGTCACACGATTTGTGTGGTCAAACATGTGAGGTGCCTAGAGACTCGGTCAAATGTTATTCTGGGTGTTTCTTATTTTTGGACAAGATTAATGCTTGAATCAGTAGACTGAATAAAGCAGATTGCCCTCCCTGGTGTGGGTGGGCCACGTCCAATGTGTCAAAGGCCGGACTAGATCAAAGAGCTGACCCTCCCGACTGACAGGGACTCCTCCTGCCGGATGGCCTTCCCACTGGGACCTCGGTCTTTCCCGGCCTTCGCACACAGACGGGAAACGTGGGCTTCTCCTGGGTCTCCAGCCCGTGCGGCTTCAGACTCAGACAGGAGCCACCTCACCAGCTCTCTGGGGCTCGGCCTCCGTCAGGGCATAAGCCAGTCCCTCACAATGGATTTCTTCCTGTTTCCTGTGCCTCTTGTCGATGCCGATGCTCTGGAGAACTCCCAACGGTACGCAGGTTCTGAGGTCACTTTCTTCAAAGTTCACCCTGTTAGACAATCTCTTATTTTTCAAGCTCAATTAGATTTTTATTCTTGTTGTTATTTAAGGGAAAAAACCACATAGCCTCTAATTTAGTATTTAAATATGTTCATTTTATTTGGCACTCCTTGAATAAAGTGATTCTTCTTTATACAAAATAGTGATTATATTTTACTTTTCTTCCTACTGGTTGGGGTGAGTGGCTGTCCCCTGAGGCAGTCTTGGCTTCTCAGTTCAGGCCCTACTTCCGCTTGTGCTGGTTGGTTTTTCCGAACAAATATTTGTGCTTCTTTATTTTTTGCCTGAGAGTTTTGCCTATTTGGAAAGAGCAGATCTTCTTGAGAAATCCTAGGTGTTCCTAGGAAGCTGGTTTCACACCCGCCTGTCTTTGTTCCCATCAGTGTGTACTGGGCCGAGCCCTGGGCTGTGAGACTGAGGGGGGCGGGCGGACACGGCGCTAGACTCCCCACCTTGTGGTCCCTGGCCCACGACAAACATCTCTCCCGGGACGTCCTAGGTGTGGCTCTCCCACAGGTCCAGGTGCTCTGAGGATCCCACTTTAAGGATGAAGCCCTGAGGCTTCGGACATGCTCTCTCCTGCCCAAGGTCACCCCAGGCTGACACAGCTTGCTGGGAGTCAGGCGAGGGTCTGAACGCAGGTCAGGCTGCCGCCCAGCCCCCTGACAGTGAGCCTGTGCCTCTGGGGCTGTGCCTGGATGAGAGCTCACCAAGTGGCAGCCTCTTCACTGTCCCAAAGGAGCCGCGAGTAGAGAGGGGCCCGGGTGGGGGTGGGGAGGATGAGCTTGCGGGATGGACAGCGCCCTGCAGACGCGCAGAGGATGGGAGCGGGCAAGACGGAGCTGGAGAGGTCAGGGCTCACGTGGCCAGAGGGAGCAGGAAGGTGTGGGTTCAGGCGAGGCTGGCAGTGAGCCAGGTGGGGGAGAGAACCGGCAGGATCTTGGGGAGCATGAGGCCGTGACCCAGACGGGGGAGCAGCACAGAGAGAGGAGGACAAGGTGGGGGGCCAGACTGCCCCCTTGAATGCCTCACTGCCACTGCCTCCTGCCCCCGAAGCCGGTGGGGGCTCCTCCGGGCTCTGCTGCTGGGCAGGGCAGGGCGGGGCCCTCCTCCCCTCGGGGGCAGCCCGCTGTGGACCCACGCCTGTGACATCAGGCTCCCAGAGGCCAAGGACCTCGGTCCCTCCTGTCCACGCACTGCTGGGAGGAGCCCTGGCCCTCGAGGGGCGTCCGCTGCCCATCCCCCAGACACCCAGGCACGGGGTCGGCCTGCAGGGGCTTCGTCAGGTGCAAGGGCCCTGCCTGAGACGTTTGAGGCCTCGGAGACTTTGTGTTCTCACGGCAGAACTCTCCAGTCCCCGGGAACTGCGAGTTCGGCAAAGTCTCTCAGAAATCTGTCCCAGCGGCAGAAACTGGCTGGGTGTCAGGTCCAGTCGGTGAATCTGCCGTGAGTGGAGCTAACCTCCCTTTCTACCTCTGATTGCACTGGGGGGCCTGCTGCGGGGAGGTGCAGACGGGGAGCCTGGGGTCTCGAGGCCCCAGGGCTGGCTCTGGCCCCGCAGCGTCAGGGTGGCTCCTGCTGTGCTTGGTGACCGACCACTCGCACAACCGGGAGGTCTCTAGGGATGTGTCTGGGACTCCGTCCTGCCCGGCATCTACACGGAGGGCGAGACGGCGGGCGGGCCGCAGTGACCATGATCGGGGGCTTGGAGGAGGAGCCGACGAAAGGGGGGAGACCCAGCAGTGTCCCAACAGGCTGGAGCGGAGAGGCCATCTAACCGTCCCCTGGAATGTGGGCTCCGTGAGGGCGGGGCTGCGTGTGTCTGCGTTGTGCAATGCTGAGCCCCCCCGAGCAGCGCCCGGCCCGTGGCGGGTGCTCAGCAAACACTAGAGGAAGGTGCACGAAGCTGGCCAGGTTTAAACGTTTGGTCCTGCGCTTGGATCTACGAGGAACCCATGCGCGTGGCTTAGCAGCCACATTTACGAACCCTTGCAGGTCCTCGTGAACACTAGCTTGAAATTAGGGTGTGATGCGTCCCCAGACCAGCCAGTCTTGGGTACATCACGGGTGTGTGGTGGTCAGAAGGCTGGAGGTGTTGATTCGAGCCATCTACGTGACTACAGAGTCTACCTGGGAGAGGCTGGGAGGACAGGAGGGGACTGGCCTGGAGAAGAGGCTCAGAGGTGTTCTGGGAAGTTCCAGGGAGAAGCATGGGGCCTGGGCAGAAGCCATCAGGGGAAATTCGTGGACCAAGTCCAGCAGCTAGGAAGTTGTCTGAAAGGGAAGGGGTCGGGGATGCCCAGATGGGAGGCCGCCTGCAGTGAGATTTGGGGACCTTCCCACGCCTGGCCGCGGGGTATAGGTCGGCAGCCCCACATACCCAGGATGTGGCCCTTGACTCCTCGGATTTGGACTCGGGGGGCCAGGAACCCTGCAGTGACAACACAGGAAACCCATCGGGAGCTCCCTGCCGGTCTGCCCAGGGACCAAGTCACCTGCCCCTCCAGAGAGTGGTTCCCTGGAGCGGACGGTTTACTTCTCTTCACAGCGGGGGACGTCCCAGCAGGAGCAGGCGTCCTCCACACTTATCTCTCACGGAGACGGTCCCAAGTTCCGTTTACCTAAAGTTCTTCGAAGGTTGTCAATGATTTTTTCCAGAGCTGCTAGGCTTTTAATCTGAAATATTGTTTCTTTCTCCTCTTCTGTGGGAAAAATTAAGCACAATGGTCAAGATCTGACACACAAGTTGTGGTCTAATTCCAAACTCGGGTTTGTCCCTTCAGCCAGGCTGTCTGGTGTTCCGCCGAGGCTCTTGGCCTCTCCCCTGCACTGTCTCCCCAGTCCCCATGGCCCTGTGGCCCACCACGAAGCTTTCCTTCTTTCCCATCTGTTCAGAAAGGTGGTGGGACTACTAGGGTTTCCTTTGTCCACGTACACTTGGCTTGTCAACAAGTATACGACAGGCTGTGTGCACTCCCCTCTCCCTCTACCTTCTGCCCCTCGCCAGGCAGCACGGTCACACCGTCACGGCGGGACAGCTGGCGTTAAGAAGGCAAATGCAAGACCGCGCTCGAGGAGATCAGCCAGGGGGAAAGGGAGAAGCGTCATGGCCAGTTCCATCCCGCCGCTCTGCAGCCCGAGAGAGCCCTTCCAGCCCAGGAAGGAGAGCCAGTGAGTTTCCGAGAGGGGCCTGCTCTGGTGGCCAGAATTTCACGGTAGAGATTCATTCCTTGGAGCCTACTCTAAACCCTCTTTGCCTCACGATCCCGAGGCATGGCTCGGAGGACGACGTTACGTTGACTCTACGTTTACGTCTTTGGGGAGGGCAGTGGCGGAGCTCAGTGTACCCCACGGACAAGGAGTCCAAAATGTGTGGTCGCTCGGCGTGTGGAACAAAGGCACTCAAGCCCAGCCCTCTGCGAGCCTGTCCGTGTGTCCGTCTGGGGCAGAGGCTGGAGCTCAGGGAACCCCTCCGGGGGGGAAGTCCACACCTGTGGCAACAAGGGCGGGAAGCGCCCCTGCTCCCGGCGGCGGAGCCTGGGTTGAGGGCCGAGCACGGAGCGGAGGGAAGCCCGAGGGGCTCCCCAGTTGTGCTGAGCCCCAGGGACCCCCAAAAGTGTCCCAGGGACCGGCATTGGACCATTTTTGACCTGCACCGTCCTTTCTAATGGCTCGGCCTAATCCATTAGTCCTCAGGGAGGTGTTCTGGTAGGACGCTGTAATAGACGCTCCTGGATGGCCCAGACCTGTGTGGCCGGGCCTAGGTCTAAGGCTAATGGAGGCCACCTGCCACGTGTCCCACTGTGGGATTTACAAGGCACGCCCCAACCTTTCTGGACAGGATCTTCAACTTGCTCCCCACTGGGCAGAACCTGGGCTGCTCCAGGCCCCACCTCCCCACCCATAGTAGGTGCCCCTTTCCTGGCCCCTTTCCAGCTCCGTGCGTCCCAGTGACACCCCCGGGCAGAGCGAGCACAGCAGTCTTCTGGAGGTGGTCTATCTAGGTGCTGCTGCTGTGATCAGAGGGCAGCTTTCAGAGTAGCCCCTTCTCCTGGCTTCCAAGGAGGGGGTGGTGGGGCTTCCCTCTCACCCACCATCACCCTGTCCTTTAGCCTTTCCTGCCCAGGGTCCTGGTGCCGCAGTGCCTCCCTGTCCCTAATTCCCTCTGTCCCATTGGCGGCCAAAATCTTAAGGAACTTTCCTACAAGATGGGAGAGAAAATCGACTGGATTTCGATGTCTGTACTGTGTGGGTCCTCTACAACAGGGACCCGGAGCAGGAGCCCTGCATGGCCTGAAGACACCGTTGATCCCTAGCTGGTCGCTGGCCTTTGCTCTGCTCCTGGGCCATGGGATGGACTCTGGATCTGTGGGCAGGCACACTGGAAGAGCCCCGGAGGTTGGTTCATTTCCTGGGAGGCCGGGTGTCTGCGATTGGCAAGTGACCTACCAATTGTGGCTGGAGGACCAGAGACAGCAGCCCCTACCCAAGCCCAAGCCTGTCCCAGCCATCTGCCCAAATGGCCGGAGTTCCACCATTAGAGATGCATTTCTTTGAAAGATTTTCCTTGTCAAGCTTTCTCTGCTCAAACACTAATAACCACCAGCCTCTGACATTTAGGGGGCTGATGGCAGCCATCCCTGGCCCAGGAAGTGGGACACACCCCTGACCGGATGACCAGACTCAAAACTGCTCTGTGTGTCCCTTAATCCCGGGGCTTGAAGTATCTAGCCCTACAAATGAGGTCATTACTTGGAAAAACGATAAAGGTGGGTCTTAAGGAAGAGACGGCATACGCACATGGAAATGGACGTTAAGGCCATTGTTGATGGTAGCCCAGAGCTGATGACGGATTTTGGGAGGTGGGCACACCCCTGAGTCTATCCAGAGCCTGAACGGGCCACCCCCAGGAGACCGGCTGCCTCCACCTGTTCCGCCTCTGCTTTCCCGACCAGGATGGGGGCTGACTCACACCCCCGGCGGCTTTCCTGAATCAAGCAGATGGCCTGGCATGAGGGCGGTGGCGGAGGAGGAGAACAGCCGCTGCCAGGTGGAAGGTCATCGGGGGAGGAGAGATCACTTTGCCTTAGTTCAGTTCGCATTTTTGTTAGCGTTCTCCTGCAGGCGGAAGGTTGGCATTTCACAGAACTTTTTGAAAAACCCTAAGTGGGAATTCTGGTGTCCTCTTGCTAGTTGAGTCTACTCTCCCACCCATCCCGACTCAAACCTCTACTCAGAATGCAGGAAGGAAGCAGCTAAGACTGCTGGAAAGAGAGCGAACACGGGCAGGTGTGGAGCTGTTGCCCACGACGGGAAGGAGTTCATGCGTCATTTGTTTCCTTCCTGGCTTTGCTCCAAGGGTCAGCCTTATTGTGCTGTGAGGCTGCGACATGGGCCCCAAACCTCGGATAGAAACTCCACCTTTCTGGCCCCAGGGAAAGGAACCCCCGAAAGCCCGTGTGTGCACCAGGGAACTCGGGAAGGGAGAACCCTGGAGAAATGGACTTCCTAGTTCTGTGTGGGGAACCACACCAGCCTCAGTCCAACCCTGGAGCTGCTGCATACACAGGACATTCTAACTACAAGAGCGGACTCTCGGAGAAGCGACAGGGTCAAACCACTCACAACCGGCGAGATCAAGTATGCTGGATAAAGCCAACGAGATGGAATGGTGTGCTGAAACCAGAACACTGACATTCTCCAGAGGGTTCGGTCGAAACGACATAACACTTACCATGTCCAGGATTCAACACACAATTCCTCAACGTACAGAGAACCAGGGTGTTAGCACCAAATTTCGGGGGGGGGGATGTAATCGACAATACCAGCCTCAAGATGACACAGATGTGGAATCATCCAGCAAAGACTTTAGAGCAGCTGTTACAAACACGCCCCACGAGGTGAAGAACAACATGAAGAGGTTCTCTGAGCGCAGCAGGGGAATGGCTGTGCTGCAGAACTGAAAGGAAATCACAGAACTAAGAAACAGATGTCAGAGACGAAAATTGTACCGACGGGGTCCCCAGCAGACGGAGACTCCAGGAACCGAGGACCGAGCAGCAGAAATTATGGGAACGACACTGGAGAGGAAAATACGGACAGAGGGAGCGGAGTCTCAGAGACCCGTGGGACAATATCAAAAGGTGTAATGTATGTGTAATTGGGGTCCTGGAAGAATAAGAGGAAGACCGGGGCAGAAAAAATACCTGAAGGAAAACATCCTCGTGTAATGTATAGTATTGAAAAAACTGTAATTGATCAGAAACTTTTCCAATATATGAAGCTTCAGGTCTAGGGGGTTTTAGTGGTGAGTTCTGTTGAGGAAGAAATAACACCGACCTTACTCAAACTTTTAGAGGAAACAAAGAGGTGTCACAGGCCCACTCACTGTGTGGGGCTAGACTGTCACGGAAACACGACCGCGATATTATGTGAAAGCATGACAGGCCGATACTTCTTAGGAATACAGATGCTAGATCCTTAGCAGTATTGGAATATCGGTGGAAAATGTGGAGCAAATCTTTGCAGGCAGAACAAAACAAAAACTATAAAACAAACAAAACTAAGGGAGTTAATGCATCAGGAGTCAATGGGCCTTATCCCAGGAATGCAAGGTTGGTTCAGCAGCCAAAAACCACTGTAATCCATCACTTTAACATAATAAAGAAAAGGAACTGTCCAATCATTTCAATACATACGGAAAAAGCCTTTGACAGAATTCACAATAAAAACCCTCAGGAGAATAAGAACAGTGAAGAACTTTCTAGACTGATGGAGCCCATCTGCGAGAAATGTGTGGCCAAACCTCAGACCGCATGATAAAGGACCAAGCTGCGTCCTGCGGAGGCCTGGAAGAAGCTGTGGACACGCTCTTCTGTTTAAGACCTCACGTCTACAGTGTCGTGTGCAGTCCGGGGCCCCGGATGGGCTCTAGTTCGTTTCTGGGAGGCGGAGAGTTTTAATTCTCTGGCCCCTCCAACAGTGGTGGCTCTTTGCTTGCGTCCTGAGGGTGTGAGTCTGAGACCGGGGTTCAGAGCCTTGCAACCCTCCCCCAGCAGCTAGGGTAGAAGAATCCGGGAGGTGGACAGACTTCTGGCACGGCCTCCGTGCTACCCAGTCATCTCATTCTCGGGCCTCCTGCCCTGCCCTGCTCCCAGGAGACGCCTGTGGGAAGGAGCTGGGGGTGGGGTAAGGTCCCAGCCACGCTGATGTGCGGTCCACACTTTAAGGATCAGCAAAACGTTAACTGGTTTCTTCCTACCCACTTGCGCGGTACCACCGAGCTCTGTCAAGGCCGTCCCTCCGCGGACAGCCCCCCGGTGGCCCTGGGACTTCAGCCGTGTGTGAGGCTCCGGAGAAGCCGTGGTTTTGTTCTTTGTCTTTCTTTCATTGTTGGAGTGGGTACGATGCTCTTGGCAGCTTTCTTCCCAACCGGAAGTGGACGTCTGGAAGCTCATGTATTGTCCCTTCCGGGTCCTTCTGCTGCCGGCTGCTTTTACTCTCAGCCATGGTACGTGTTCTGCGTGGGAACGGTGGGCTCACCTCCGGCAGGGCCTGTGGCTGGGAACACCATGCGTGGCCTTGGGGCACTTCGCAGCACTTCTGTATTCGCTTCTCCCAAGGGTCTCAGCCGTGTCAATACCAGAACCCGGGCACCGCGCTGTCAGACTCGCCTGTGGGAAGGACGGAGCCCCCACGGGCCTGCGTTTCTAAATTTTCAGGCAACATCAGTAGACACCTGACTAACTGGAAGAAAGTATTAGCAGCATATATCACAGACGAAAGATTAACATCCGTAATGTATAAAGAATTCTTAAAAATTCAGGTATAAAAATGAGAAAAAGATGTTAACAGATAATTCACAAAAATGTGCTAAAACGACCTGTCGACATGAGAACATGCTCCCGCTCATTTGTACCTACAGAAACGTGAACGAGAACAACTCTGAGATACCGCTTCTCACCTATCAGGTTGTCGGAGCTGGAAAAGTAGGATGACTCGCCCTGTCGTCCGGGCCGAGGAGGAGGAGGCCCTCGCACACACCGCTGGCGGGAGCTCAAGGGGGCACAACCTCCTGTGGGCTATCGGGGGGTTCAAAAGCAGTGATGTACTCACTCCTCTTCCCCTCAGCAGTCCACCGGTGGATTTCCACCCTGAAGACACACATCCCACGTATGGAGACACGTCTGGGAGAGTCACAGCTTACAGAGCCGTTGGCCGGGTATGGGAGGACAGCCGAAGACCCACGTGCAGGACGGCGGTGGAGGAACTACGTTACGGCCGCAGGGCGCAGCGCGTGCAGAACTAAGCAGCTGTACACACTCTTCCTAGGAAGACTTCTGTAAGCCCACGCAGGTGACTTATGATCCGCGGCGTTAGGTCGAGAAAGAGAAGCGCCAAATGTCTCTATGGTGTGGGACTCTTCACACACGGACACAAGGTTAGAGGAGAATACGCGACATCGCACCTCCGCAAAGTGCCTCAAAAGCATCTAAGACACACGACGTAAAACGGTAAACACAGTGATCTGCAAAGAAAGGTGCATGCACGTGGACCTGCTCGTTGATGCCCGAGGAAGCATGGGAAGGATGCACCAGGAAAGGATGAGCTGGTCCCTAGAGGAGGTGAGGCGGCAGGTGGACAGAAGGGGCCGGGGCACGCGGTCCAGGAACCAGGGGAGACGGTGCTCTGGGGTCCATGATTTTTTGTGTTAGAATCATGGCCATGTTTCGTATTCCCTGAAATGTGGAAGTAGAATCAACCTTGATGCAAAGGGACCCAAAAGGGACTAGAGCAAGTAAATAACGACCGCGGCGAGGGCGGGAAGAGAACAGAAACGGAACTTTGGAAACGAGCATCCGAACGTGGGTCGTAGGGCTGAAAACGGAAGTCTGTACACACGCCTGGCCTGCGAGTTACTGCCTCTGTTCTCACAGGGTGGTCGCTGGCCCATAACTCCTCGGTTGCTTCCGTGTGTCCTGGGACGAGCCGATGCGTGGCGCGGCGTGTGAGAGCGGGCTTTCTCGCAGGTCAGAGGGAGGAGCTGCAGGTCTGTGGGATCGGTCTGAGTTCATGGTGCCCAGCCCCTGAGCAGGGAGCTGTCAAAACACAGATCTGGGCCCGCACACGTCTCTCCCGGCTCTGTGCCCCCAGAGGGCCGGAAACAACACCAGAGTGGCAAACACGTGCAGCCGCGACCTTAGCTTCTCACCACCGCTCTCCGGGCTGGGCTCTGAGCCGACCTGGCTGCCTCCAAGCCCGGGGCAGGGCGTGTGTACAGGGTGGGAGGGACGGAAACATCTCCCCATGTAAAAAGTGACGCATTCTCGAAAGCCATGGCAATGGGCTGCCCTTCAAACAACAAAATTGGGCAAACGGGAGACATCGTCATAGTGGTTTGTAACCCACGGAATAACCCGCAGCACCCGATAAACTGCCCTGTACATTTACCTGATCCAGAAGAAACAAGTAAACAGAAACCTAACGAGGAACCGCTCTTCCTTACACATGCAGGAGAAACGAGGGAAAAAGAAAAAAAATCACCTTTTGGCAAATACTACAGTCATAATTTTTGCAGGTAAGAAGCAATGGATGCGAGATTAGTGGTGAAAATACGGCGAAACATCGGATATTTGGGCAGTCTGCGAGTCTTTCCCCAGAAGAATGATAATTGTTCACAAGGGGAGAAAATCAGCTTGATTATGGAGGAAGCTGGTGCGTAGGGCCTTCAGTACGCTCGGAGTAAACGCTCCGAGGACGAGGACGGAGCGACACCTGCGTCACACACGTCCTCGGGGGACCCGTGGAGCGAGGCTTAGCAGCAAGGCTCAAACGCTCTTGCCCCACAGGTGTAACCTGAATCCGGCCACGGGCAGAATTCGGACAGTCCCCAACGGAGAGAGATGCTATGAAGTACCGGCCAGGGCGCTCCAAGGTCATGAAGGACAGAAGCCGAGCAGCAGTAGGAACCATGGAGCGGCAGGTAACTGGCGCGCGGCATCTGGATGGATCCCGCTGACCCCCCCACCCCCCGGAAAGCCATTGGTAAGGTGATTGGCAGAATTTGGATCAGGTCTGCAGGTTACCCGGCATGTCTGCCTCAGGGTAAATGTCCCGGTTTTAGTAACTGCACTCATTACCTAAGACATGACCGCTGGGAAAAGCTCGGCGGAAGGAACACGGAAAACCTTCTGTAACACTTCCCCAGATTTTCCGAGTCTCAAATGATTTCGCAACGGAACTCTTAAATGTCGCATCGTCTGTGTTTTCCCCGTCCTGTTGCTCTGTTGGCCGACGTGCCGAGCCTCGCTCTGGTGCCCTCGGGGCTCTCCGTGTGTGCACACACACTCAGCAGCAACCCGCCCTCCACGTGCAAGTGGCTGGAGGCCACCTGCCTGTCTGCACCCGTTTGCACATTGATCTCTTTATTGCAGTGGACCGTCCTCCAGTCTGCTGAGGACACGGCCCTCTGGCTGTACAGCGATTCGCTCCCTGTCCCCTCTGTAGCCAGGAGGCCTTAGGGCAGGGAGTGGGGGAGAAAGCCGTGCACCCCCCCAGGGGAGGACAGTGCTCTTTCAGGGCCCGCCAGCTTGGAGACCTCGTCGGCACCCAGTGACACCATCCCTCCTGGGCTGCCGGGCGGTCGGGGCTCCTCGGGGCCTCCCCACCCCACCAGGGGCTCTCACTCAGGCTTCTGTGGTGACCAGGTGGGAATGCCGAGGCTTTCTCTCTCCAGGTACCTCTTCCTGCCCCTGGGTCACACCTGCCTGGGTGCGGATTCCCAATCCGCCTCTGGCCCTTCACCGAGCCATGCCTCAGTTTCTCCATTGGAACAGCGCTCTCTATCTAGGCAGGACATGGACCCCTTCTGGCCCCCCGAAGCTGTTGCCAACGTAGGGAGGAGGCCATTATGTTAGATCGAGGCCTTTGCCCCAGGGCCCAGAGGAGGGCAGTGTGTGTGCCAGCAGCTTGGGGCTGTGTGGGGAGGGGGCTCTTCAGAACCCTTGGTGGGCCACAGAGGTCTCGGAGCGCACGGTGCTGGTCTACAGTGCCGTCTGCAGCTGTCTACACATGCGCCACAGGTGTGGGAATTTCAGGTCCCTCTGGGGGTGGGGCTGGGCACCAGGACCCTGTGAGCCGGTGGCTTCTCCGACGCCTGCACCCCAGACTCCATCCCTCCCCTCCGTAGCTCTCGGTCAGCTCGGGTTTCCCTGTCCTTGCTTATTTCCTCCTGCCTCTCCAGTGAGTGCCACGGGTGCGATGTGTGTCCCTGAGGCCGGTCCAGCTCATGGGCTGTCCCTGGGTACAGACCCGTGCTTACCGTCTCCGGACGCAGGCTCACCGCTCAAAGGCTGCCTGGCTATGCAATTGATCTCCACGGGGCCGTTTACCGGAGTCCGTGGGCGGGACAAATCCAGGGGACCAGAAATCTTCCTTGTAATGAGCCTTCTATGCTTACGCCACCCCTCCAAACACCGGAGGCTGAGGCCCGAGGCCGGACCAAAATGCACATTCCAGGGTTCCCCTGCAGAGATGCTCAATGGGGCCGGGAAATAAGTTTTCAAGTCAAATCCTCCCTCTTCTGGGCCTGGTACCAGGATGTAGTCCTGCCTCCGGGCCCAGCACCACACCTCGCAGAGCAGGCGTCCCGTGACCTACGCAGGTGACCTTTCCTCTGCGCCATCTTTAGGGTAAAGGAAAGATCTGTCATCCCGTGGCGCCCGTCGGAGCCTTGGCAGACTGGAATTCATGTCAGCCACCTCGGCTGTCGGAGGGACGCTCTCCCCCACTCCTGGGGCCTCCCTGGCTGGGGGGAGGCACTGGATCTCCCCGCCCGCCGCTCCCGGGAGGGACACGGACTTAGCTGCAACGGGAGGGGGAGTGTGGCGGCCCTTCCTCCAGGCGGCCACCTGCCTGCGGGGACATTCCCGCCTTCCCCGGGCCCTGCTTTGCCAGGGTCAGGGCCACGGGCAGGGGTGGGGGCCGGACAGAGACAGGACGTCTGCCCGCCGGGGCGGGGGGGAGCAGCCTCCCTCTCCGGCCACACTGTCACCCTCCACGACGGGGCTGTCCCCCTCGGCCTCTGCCTGGCTCCTCCGTCCTCCCACTGGGTTCTTGACGCAAGCAGGGGTTCCGGGGCTGCATTTACCATTGAAGTAAAGCCTGTCTTCATTCCCAGAAGAGACTTCCTTTCCATGGTCCTCACGAACACCCATCTTAACACTTTTTTTAGTGACGACACCTTTGAGGAAGGACACGGAAGAAAGAAGGAAACGAGTTTTTGCTTGCGCGCCTACGGGCCCTCCGGTCCGCGCTGAGGCGCAGGGACTGCCGGAGGCCTGGTCAGGTTCTACCGAAAACGTGCGGTGGGAAGCTAGCACGTAAGGGAGTCCGGCCTCGTCTGACCGCCTTGCCCTCAGCCACGGGGCCTCGGCGGCGGCGGGCGATGCTGTGCTGGGAACCGGGGTTTACATCGAGGCAGGACTTCGAGGCAGGGCTGACCTCTCCTGCTGCTGAATGTAGTTCGTGCACAGCGTGTGGATTCGGATACCGGCTCCGCCCCCGGCCGGTGTCGCCCCGACACTCGCCTTGGTTCTCAGCGAGCTGGTTCATGGGTCTAGGTGCCTTCCGGACACCGCGAAGCTGCCCTTGGGAAAAGCGCGTTCTTTATCTTGGCTCACTACCCGCCGGGTGGCCCTGGGTTGGTGCTTCAGACCCTAGTTTCATCCCCCGTGGAACGGGGTCAGGCTCGCCGCCCACCCTCTCAGCGGGCTTAGGTCCGCGTCCATGTGCCAGCAGGTGGGAGCTCCTGTTTCCGTGCGCCCCGGGTGCCCGCGGTGGCTAGACCCCATTCGCAGCCCGAGCACAAGACCTTGCTTGCCTGTGCATCCCAGAGACCACCCCAAAATAGGGGGAACTCGTCTCTGCCAGCCTAGGCCTCTCAGTCTCAGGAAGGTTCTAGAAATGCTTTGGGACAACTGTGTCTTTTGCATTTTCATTTGCTTTTGCCCCAGAAGTAGCTGGCCTTCAAGAACGCGGAATGATGGGATCGTGCCTTCACCCCCACGAACCCAGGAGTCTACGCAGTTATAGGTTCAAAAAATGTATACTTGCTTTCTTTCCTCATACTCGCTGTTGATTTTGGTGGTGGTCTTTGTGTCATGAGCAACGATGAATTACTTGGATCCAAAATCTCTTGGACTAGAATTTCATCTTGGGAAAAGCACACAAGGTCATGTTAAAGCCAGCGGTATAGGACAATACGCTTTTGCTCTACGTGGACCTAAGGCCACCTGTGAAGCCGGGACTGGAAACAGGGACTCGAGGAGCACCGTGCACACGGGTTGGGGACCACAGTGGAGGCATCCCCCACCCATCCCCCCGACAGTGCATCCCTCGGGGCACATGTGACTGTCCCCTCGTCAGCCCCTCCCCCAGAGCACCCCGGATCTTCCCCCATCCCCCCAGTCTCTGCCCCACGCACGGGCAGGAGTCCTGGCTGACGCCCTGCGGCGGGGAGCTCTGAAGCCACAGGCTCCGCGGCTCTCGCTGGTGGACCACACGAGCCTCGGGAGACACGGATGTCCCCCTCTCACGGCTTCCCGCTCTCCCCCGGGAGAAGTGTGGGGTGGAGGCGGTAGCAGGAGCCCCGCTTCCCCTTCTGGGCTTCCACGGATGAGGCCCACGGCGTCGTCAGAAATCTCAGTGACTCTGTCCTTTCTTTTCCCTGGGTGGTCGGGACCTTGGGTGGCCGGCCCCGGGATGGAGTGGGCGCTGGTGACTCTGGTCCCGCGGAGACCGAGACGGTCAGACCCGCCGGGAAACTCAGGAGTGCTGGTCAGCCCCCCTCTTGGACCCGGGGGTCCTTTGCTCCTGCCGGGCTGGTTCACGGGACTCGGGGTTACCTCCCAGCTCCAGCCCGGCCGCAGGACTGTGATTCTAACTTCAAACCGAATCCCAGCCTCCGCCCCGTGCGTCCACTCACCCTCCCCCCACACGCCAGATATTTCACACAAGGAAGCTCCTTACCAAATACTCCAGCCACGTTGTCATCCAGAATTTTTAAATTTGATGGCATAAGAGTGGTGCGACCTGGGGGGAAATAAATACCCTGATAGTTTAACAATTCATTGAATCTGCACAGACTTTTCTCTCCGTAGTCTCAGTTTTGGGGTCCCTGCCAGCCAGCTGCCGGGGAGAGCCCTGCCCGGGGTTCCCAGGACCGGGCTCTCCTCTGGAAAGCGGTGAACGAAGCGGCTGTGTTTGGAGGGACGAGCCCTGAGCTGGGACTCCTGCCCCCTTGGGCAGTGCTCACGGGCGCTGTCGCTCGGAAGGGACAGTCGTCCCGGCTCCAAGGATGACGCCCTTCAGGGGCTCCGAGGACAGCCGACCAAGAGGGACACGCGTGTCCTTTTGTGAAAAGCACACGTTGCCTCCTCTCTGGCTCCGGCAGCAGGTGCTTCTGGAGTCCCGGGGACAGGAATCTGGGGGACTGGGAGTGCGGACCGCTGTTCCCTCTGGGGTTCCCCGGTGGGGAGGGGTCCCGGACACACCGGACACCCGCGCTCTCTCCTTCGAGCGAGTCCGGGTGGTCTGTCTACAGGGAAGACGCGGGGTCTCACGGGGGAGCCGGCCGGGCCAGCCGCGGACTTCCGTGGGATCCCTGGACCCCGACCTGCCGCCTTCCCGGCCTCGTGGGCCGAACCCGCCGCGCTGGGGACCCGGCGGCGTGCGGCGGCTGATGCTCGTCTGCCCGCCGTGGTGGCACCGGCCGGGGCTCCCTCCCACTCTTCGGCTCGGCGCAGGGCCGCGCGGTCCCTGTCCTCCACTCGAGGTCAAGGTCAACCTCTCATCAGGCCTCGAGGCCGCGGCGGCTCCGGAGGGGGAGGGCAGCCCGGGGACCGCCGCAGGCCCGGCTGCACGGACGGAGCGTGCGCGCGGCGTCTGGAGACGCTCGGGTTCCACAGCAAACCAGTGACGACGCTGATTTTCAAATGGGTTTAATGACGGACAATCTGCATACCAATGGACTCATCTGCGCGGAGGGTCGGAACAATGCAGGAAATGTCTGTGAGAAGGTCTGCGCTGAGATGACAATCGCTTCGCAGTGCGCTGACCTTCCGCAGCGCAGCAGAGAAGTACGTTCTCTTTGGATGAGGCATTAATGAGTCATTAAGAATGGGTACAGCTGCGTCTGCAAGCACTTTGTTAAAAATATTCTTTTCATTTTGTGTCTGTCCCGTAATTATAAGGGAGGCTTTGTGCGAGTCAGCCAGCGAGCGTGTGCAGAAAAATATTTATGTTTTATCATACCCGCACGGTTTCTGAAGTGCGCTGTCAACGGTGGCTGCTGGGCTGTGGTTCGCCTGTCGTCACCCCGACCGGCAGTGTCCGGGCTCCGAAGCCCCGGCGCCGCAGCTGCCAGGAGTTACAGCTCCTCCTCCCTGTTTGCACAGTGTCCATCCCGGCCGGCGGGGAAGGGCTCCCTGTGGACCTCCGCGGTCATGCTCGGTTAATTCTTTGGGGCAAACGAGGCCCACGGCTGCCGCCCCCGTCTCTCCCCGGGGTCAGGCCGAGCCATGTGGCCGACGGCAGCGGTGTCCGCGGACACGATAACCCCCGGAAGCACGAGCGGCGACTTCGACTACCTCCGTTTTGGCCTCAGACCGTCTAACTGATGAAGAGCTTCTTTCCGGCTCATCTCCTGTCTCCGGCAAGGGTCGCGGAGAGCAGAGCGTCCTCCGATGGGAGCCGACACTGGCCCCTCAAGGGTGAGGCCTGCCCGGAGCCGGCCGGACCCTGCCCAGGACGGACCCCATGACGGGGACCCGCCTGACCTTTCCGCCCACCTGCCCGCACCGGCCTCTGGTCCCGTTTCCTCCTAGAAACCGCGAGCGCTTTCGGCCCGTCGGAGCCGGTCTCTGAGAGGCTGGTCCGCGGTCCCCCCGGGGTCGTCCCCACCACTGTCTCTGCCTGCGGACCTGGTCAGCGCGAGGGGCCACAGCTGGTCTGCGTGGGGCCGCTGCGCCCGGCTGCGAGCCAGGAGGAGCCCCAGGGCTGGCCGTCGTAGCCGACAGAGAGACGACGGCCCTTACTGGTCTCCCGAGCGGGGGAAGGCGCCGGCGGTCACCTGGGGGCTCCCCGGCCCGACGGGAGGGCAGGTCTGGGAGGGGACAGGCTGGCTGCGGCTGCCGCGGGCGCTCCGTCCGTCCGTGCTGGGGGCCGTTCCTGGGGACGTGGGCTCGCGACAGTCGTGGGACGCTCGGCCCCACCCCTGTCACAGACCGTTCGGCACCCACGGCCGCACGAAGGACACTGTCCTTTGTAGACGCCTCGAAACTCCGTTTCCGCAAGGAATGGAAGCTGGGAGTGATCGCGTCTTCCCCAACCGCTGCCTTCTCACCCCGGCCCGGCCAGCTGGCCCGTCCCGTCGGGTCACTGTGGGCGCGGCGAGGGCGGGAGGGGGGGGTGGCTGTGCAGGGCTCGGGGCCAGCACCCCTGCTCCTGCTCCCAGGGGCGCCTCTGCTCCCAGGGGTGCCTCTGCTCCCAGGAGAGCAGCACCACCCTCTCGGGACACTCCGGGGCCCGGGTGTCCACCCCTGGGAGCTGGGGCTGGGGACCGTCCTGTCCCCTTTCCTTCCGTCTTTGGGGACCTCCGAAGAAGGTGGACGAGGAGGCAGGTGACCCGAGCACGGAGCTTCCTGGAGGAAGTGGGGGGTCACGGGACACCCCCTTCCTGCCGCCCTTTGTCCTTGTGTCCTGCGAGTCGCAGCGTCCCTACCCTTCCCGGGCCGCGGTGGCCCTCCACGCAGAAGGGGTCAGGGTGGAAGGACCGGAGCCAGGGGCGCACGGGGACCTGCCCGGGGGGTGACTGGAACCGTCCCCAGCAAGGGCCTCTGGGGTGGCGGGGACTGAATCCGGCCGGGGCAGCGGCTGCAAAGGCCGCTGCTGTTTCATCCGCGTGTGAAGGACGCTGGAAAGTGCAGGAAAACCACCTTCCCTGCGCCAGCAGTGGTGTGCGTGGCCCGCGGCGGCTTCCACACTCCCAGGAGCAGCAGGCACGTGTGTGCGGAAAGTGCGGGACGCCCCCCGCGTGTCAACAGGACCGGGCTGGGCTTCTCTCGGCTTCTCCTGCACTTTGGGCGAGTGAGACATTTTCCGTAGTGAAAACGGTCGCGCACGCCCCCTCCTACGGAGCTCTGGATCAGCAAGGCTTCCAGGACGGAAACCTGTTCCCCGCGCTCCGTCCTCCCCAAAAAACAGATGAGGAGGTCGACCAGGAATCCCAAGGACCCGAGGGACAAGCCGTGGTGGCCGGATTCAGCCCCCAGAAGCCAGCGTTTCTACCGCTGCGACAATATACTTGTGACCAACCTGAAAATATTTTTACTGGTTGGAGCCTGGCTTCACGCCAGCAGGACAGCAGCAGGACAAACAGGGTCACTCCTCTGCTCCCTGCCATGTTCCCTCCAGCCAAGGAGGAAGACCTTCCCCTAAGGCCCTCAGATTGGTCTCCGGGAGACCGTGGAATGTCCGGGGACCTGTGACGTCATATCGGGAAGTGAGCCAGGTCCTGTCCCATGTGTGGGGGAAGGAGGGTCATGCTCAGTGTCTGTGACTGGGAAGGAGTGGGAGGCTGGCTGGGCCTCGGAGATATGGTCTACTCGCTCCTGTTCTGGGTTCTGGTTCCTTCTTCAGTCCTGCGGATCTTCTGTCTCGGTCCACAGCATCTTGGAAGCTTATTGGTAATGCAGTCTTGGGGCCCAGGTCAGATCTCTTGACTTAGAACCTGCATTTGCACCAAATCTCCCGGAGATGCCCACGCACACTCAATTTGGGAAGCCCCGGGCTGCAGTGGTCATTACTCTGGCTTTGGCAGGGGAAGAAAAGGTTTTCCTTGACTCTCTCACGGTTCCTCGATGGGTCTAAAAATTAAACCAACAGACACAGATTAACAGGAGAAAAGCATACAAATTCATTCAAAACACATTTTATGTGACACAGAAGACAGTATAAGGGCATGAAGTCAAGGAGACAGAGTCTGTTGAGTGCTTTATGCTGGGTTGGATGAGGAGTGGGCTACGGTAGAGGAACGGGGCGGGCGCAGGTAGGGGTGGGAGGGGAGAGCCGTGAGCGGTGGGAAACAGTGAGGTCGGCTTGTTAGGGTACTCTGTGTCCCTTCGTCTTCAGAGATGGACACTCCTTTCTTTGGGGTATAAGGTCTACCTCTCACATGAGGGTTTTATGACCTATTTCAGGGGACAAGGGTGAGGCGTGCGGAGGTCGGAGTGACCTCGCCGTGGCCGTGTTCTCCAACTCCTTCGGCTTAAGGTAGTCGATATGCTGCTGTGATATGTTGGAGTAGCTTCTCCTGAGCCCCATCGTTCGCCCGTCTGAAACTTTCCCGGGAAATCTCAAGTTCAGAGCTGATCAAGCCCCACCCACTGGACCGGTCTCAAGGTCTTTGGCGTTTGAACAGAAACAAACAGAAAGTACGGTTAATGGTTAGAGCGAACTATAGAGTCAGTTTCTGAGGCCGGTGGGCAGTTGTTGGAGATTTCTGGACGGGGGGCTCCAAGCATCTCCAGATGGAGGAGGACGGGGGACCATCTGACCCGGTTTCCTGCTTCGCAGTTTTCCAGCGTCTCTGGGGATGTCATCCAGAGCTCCAGTGGCTTTCCCGGTGGCCCACCGCGCCGCCGCTGGGGAGGTTGCCCGAACGTGAGCTACTGCACTGATTTCCCAGAAGGTCACATCAACTTGTCCAGCGTCCACCTGCTGGGCTTCGGGGAAAGGACAGTTTTAAATTTTAGCGGTTCTAAGGCAGAAGGGTGGGAGAGAAATTGGAAACATTGGTGCGGAGAGAGGCGGGGAGATGCTGCAGGAAGTCAGAATTCAGGATGGTCCAGCTTTATCGAGCTATAACCTCATAAAGTTTGTTACCCTGAATAAAGAGGTAAACTGAGGCAAGCTCCCCGACCAGACCCCGAGCTCATTCGGGAACAGCAGAGGCGTTGCTGCCGGAGGAACTGGCGCTGTAGCGAGCGGCCAGGAGCCCGTGGAAGGCGCGTGCGGGCTGCAAAGAGGGCGTCCAGCCCGCGTCCCCGAGTCCCGGCAGCGAGTTCCCCGGCTGGGGGAGGGAGGATGGTGGGGCGCGGTGGTCAGAAGGTAGACCTGGTTTTTTCTAAGTCCGGCGTTTTCGGGAAATTGGCCTGTTGGCTCTCCAACCTTGTTTTCCTGAGGGTGCAGGCGTGAGGTTCTCCGTTCCGTACACGCTGGTTGTGCTGTGTGTGGAAAGCCTTTCACCATTCCATGGGAGGAATGACCAAAGCGGAAGAGGTGCTCAGCCTTGCCTCGGTTAAATTCAAGTACATGACGTAAAACTCACTAATGTGCATAGTTGAGACATGGAAAGCTTTGTGGGCCGTCCCTGAGAATTTGTCAGTACCCTGCTTTCCACGGTACCCTGTAGTGCTGTCCAGCTTTCCCAGCTTGGTCAGAGTTCTGGGGTGACAGGGGACAAATTTTAGACAATACCTAAAATGTTGACAGGCCACTGTCTTTGATTTGAATCTAGCGTCTTCCAAGCCAGTGGTTTTCAACAGGGGATGCACGTCAGACTTACCAATGGAGTTATTTTCCACATTCATGGCTGGGATCATATGATTTTTCTTTTTTGGACTGTTTATGTGGCAGACCGTATTGATAGATTTTTGAATGCGGAACCAGTCTTGCACACTGGAAATAAATCCCACTTGCCCATGGTATATGGTTATTTTTACACATTGTTAGTTTTCTTGCCAGTAATTTTTGGGGGACATGTGTATCCACGTTCAAGAGAAAATATTGGTCTATGGTTTTCCTTTCCTGTAATGTCTTTGTCTGGCTGTGGTGTTATGGTGATGCTAATCCTTACCGAATGGATTCTCTTCTCTGGAAGGGATTGTGCAGAAATGCTATCACTTCTTTCTTAACCTTTGATAGGATTCATCAGTGAAATCATTTAGGCCTGGCGCCTTCTTCTGCGGGAGGCTATTAATTCCCGATTCGCTCTTACCATGGCCTGTCGACACAGTAAAATAACACTCTTGCTGCAACTATGTAGACAATCGGGTCAAACCTAACGAGATCAACCTTGTGTTGTGATCAGAAGTCATCTTTGTTATCACGATGATCACAAGGAAGATTGGAGGGAAAGATCAGAAAGACTTTGAAATGGGGGGGAGGACAAGCAAGATTGGTGGGAGCCCGCCTTGTTCTCCAACCAGGTTATCCCACTGCTTATTGGCTTTGAGCCATTTACAACTCTGTACTTTATTTATTTATTTATTTTTTAAAAAGATTTATCTATTTATTTCAGAGAGAGAGAGAATGAGCAAGTGGGGGGGCAGAGGGGAAGGGAAAGAAAGATGCTCCAGCGGACTCCGCACTGAATGGGGAGTCCGATGTGGGGCTTGATCTCAGGACCCTGAGATCATGACCTGGACTGAAACCCGGTGTTGGTCGCCTTACAGAGCCCCCAGTTGCCCCTACAGCTCTGTACATACCTAGAAAACTGAGAGAATGCCGATACGTTTTATTCGTAGAAATGCAGATTCTGGTTGGCGGAGTGCAGTTGACAACTACCCTGTGGGTACTGGGTGATTTGCTAGTTTCGCATCCGTATTCCTCTACTACTATAAATGTGCAGTACTTTAAATTTCTGTTCAATTCTTCTTTAAATTTTTCTTCAACATCCTGCTGGTTCCCTCATTCTTTAATGAATTAAATAGAATAGTTGGCATGTGTTCATTTTATACTCTGCAGGAGAGAGAACTGATTTTACTTTAAAAAATTGTCCTGTAATATAATAGGATTTCTTCCCAGAAAATGCACACAGACAGCAAACATCACCTGTGCTTTGGGGGTTTCCAGCCCCACAAGCCCATCGGGGAAAGCCTACGTCTTCTCAGAGGGCAGGCGGAGATGTCTTGGTTTCATGGACCAGAAGATTCTATTCTGTCACCTCGAAGCTGAGTTGAATGGCAGGAGGGACGGTTTACACCTTTGCGTCTCCCTGGCACGGAGGCTGGGGCAGAGCAGGCATTCGGCATGGACAGGACAGCTTTCTTCGCAGGGCCGAGGGGCTTTGGCCCATGGTTGGGTGGTGAGATCCATGGCCGGGCGGTGAGATCCATGGCCATGTTGGAGGTCAGAGCACATGCGCTTGTTAAGAGTCTCGGTGAACGTCAGGTGGAAGGGGGGCTCCAGCGGAGTCTTGTCAACAGCGTCCTACTCCCCGTTTCCGGATGGTCTCAACTCAGGTTTCCCTGTTACTCAGAGGTGGGGAAACAGGGTCGTTCTACGGGCATGGTGTCAGGAAGAGATTTTTGAGTTAAAGACCCTGTACAAAATCCAACGAAAACCTCAAAAAACCACCAACCAAATTATCTTCAAGAACCTTGATTTTCAGTGTAGCCTCAGGATATAAGGGAACAATAATAAGTGTGTATCAAGGAGTGCCTTGGAAAACGTCCCTGGTCGGAAAATCAGATGACCTAATTCTGGTGTTGGCCCTGACCTTGGGCAGCTCCAGGCGGGTCCTGTGGAGTTTCGTGTGTTTACAGAGGTGGAGGGATGCCTGCCCCACCCTTCTTGTGGGCTATGTGGCAAACAAGTGGGATAATGTGTGTATTTAAATACCTTAAATATTGTGGAAATAAACTCTACCCAAATGAGAATAGCAAAGACTGATTATTCAGACAGCGCTCTATAGGTGGGCGTCGGCCATCATCACTGGCATTTGGGGGAGACTGAAGGCAGGCAGGAGAAGGGAGAGTTTACAGAGGACAAAGGGACAGCTCTAGCGTGTCCTGATGGGGGAAGACGCTGGCCTGGGTCCGCTGGAAGTAGTAACCAGGAGAGCTAATCCCATGTAATTGGTTAGGGGGTCATATTCGGCTTTCTCTGGTGGGTCCTGAGTTGGAATCAGGGACACGAGTGAGGGATGCTGTCAGTTAGGGTAAAAGCCCTGGACATTGGCTGCCGATTGCTCCAGAACTTATTGTTCACCCTCCTGGATGGTCGCTAGAGATGGCCATCTGGCGACAGCAGGTCTGACTCACGGCAGCCTGGTTTCCTGGGTTGTTTATTGTAGATGAGGGGTGGTTTCCTGGGCAGGCTGCTGCAGGTTGTGGGGCAAAGTTCTATTTTTTTTTCAAAGTTCTATTTTTATATACGTTCTGGTTGTCGTCCACTTGTATATTCTGTTTCTCTACGTGTTTGAAAGACATTAGATTCTGAATGTGACTGAACTGATTCATGAGACTGACATTCGATATTTCTTAACAGAGTATTACTAAAGAAAATCCCAAAATATTGCTTGAACTACGTGGCCATGTTCCCAGAAACTGCCTGGAGAAGGCGACAGCTGGAAGTATTTAAAGCCTTCCCTCTAATCCATTGCCCGGAAAGCCGAGTTGGGTCACCGTGAAGTTCTCTGCCCCACCCCTTGCTTGGAGCAGGTGGACGGGGGAGGGGAAGCAGCTGACAGGAATCGATATCACCAAGGCGTTCATTTCCCAAGTTTTATATCCAGAATCATAGAATTGGAAGGACCTCAAAAAGTCACTTGTCTAGCCCCTGCCCTGCAGGAGACTTGGTAAGTTTG
The DNA here is from genome assembly GCA_020311275.1 of Eira barbara. Taxonomy (NCBI): domain Eukaryota; kingdom Metazoa; phylum Chordata; class Mammalia; order Carnivora; family Mustelidae; genus Eira; species Eira barbara. The sequence continues at coordinate 2,179,897 of JAHRIG010000037.1, read as the reverse complement.
TTCTGAAGAAGTTCAGCTGAGCCCAGGACACAAAAGTCTTCCGTGGCAGCTGATTGTGGGATTCGAGCTTCCAGAAAAGTTGAGTGGACTGCAGCTGTGAAAGAAGGCAAGAAGCCAAGCCCGGTGGAGCTAACAGCTTCAGCTGACCTGACGGGGCTGAGAGCACACAGGGCTGTCTGGAGACATCACTACCTGCCCAACAGGCTGGTGGCATCGGTGCTGAGGTGGCGAGTGGCCTCTCATCAGCAGATATGTCCACTTTTCTGACTCGGCCAGCATCACAGTGCATGTGTTCAAAAACCTCTTGGCTAAAAGATCTCCTGGCCATCTTCTGAGTTTCCACTTTCTTGGAAGTGGGCATTTCCAAATGCTTTCTAAATAAACTTTAAAAAAAATCTTAAACTTACATAAAATTGCAAGTAACGGTATGTACAACAAAGCATGTTTCCTGAACTGTTTAGAATAAGTCAAGGGCATGATACTGATCACCCCCAAATATTTTAGTATTTTTTTTTGCAAACAATGGTGTCCTCCTAACCAACTATAAAATATCTACCAAAATCAAGAAAACAATGTGGGTGCATTATACATTATGTAGCGATGCCTTCTGTAAGACTACCGTTATCTCATCTTTAGATCCCCGTAGCATTAGCCCTTATCCTCAAATTTAGCAAGATGATGGATAAAAATTAATGGAATGGAATATAGCTTTTCTGTAATAACCAACTGTAGGATGTGATAAAAAATATTCTTCACGTTATAGCAAAAATTGTCCTGTAAAAAGGAAATAACCCTAACATACCCAACAGAAAATATGCAAAAGATGTCTTGTTTCAGGAAAATGAAGCAGAGTTAGGTATTTCCTCTTAAGCCCCCCAGAAATGGCTCCGCATGAATGCAAAACCGGAAAGAGAACAAGAAACAGAAATGCAGAGTCTGTTGCATAAACGCGACGGCGCCGGCCACCCTGACCCTCCAAGCAGGAGGGAGGGCTGCTGACAACAGGGCAAGTCCCATGGAGCACAGGGAGTTCGACCATGTGGGTAACAAAAAGGGCGATATTGCAGAACGACGATGATGGTATCATTAAGTTTATGTGTTAAGAAAAACCCACACAGAACGACATGACAATTTAACCACAATTTAAGTGTTTTCTGTGGGAACACAGGCATGTGAATTAAGAGAAAGATCTGAAGAGACCATGTCAAGTTGATGTTCAGGGGGACGCTAGCTTCATCTAGGATGCTTCACAGTGTGCCTTAAAATTGCTTTAAAATGCATATTTAAAAAGCATATTGCTTATATGATTATATGATTAAAATTTGATGAAAAAGTTAACTTAATATGTTACTGGATCCTTTCTTCTGATGTCACACCAGAGAGACCAGACCAGGCCAGATTCCCTTCCTCTCCTGTGTCTCCCACTGACTCCGACTTGCAGAAATGTCAATAAAGATGGCTGAACTATTAAATAACTCCGAGAGAGACGGAAAATAACCCTCTTGTTATTGGGGATGTGATGACTCCAGCCACATCCACGTACAAAACAGTCCACGGCTCAGGTAAAGATGAGACGCAGGTCGGATGCAAAGGAACGCGGATAAAAGCGTGTGAACGCGGTGGACTGGCGTGGGCTTCCTCGCAGCATGGCGGCCGGTTCCCAGAGACCCGGGTTGGAACGCGGGACGCTCTTACTGTATCATCATATCTCAGGGGCCCCACAGCATCCGCTCAGCCGCTCTGTTGGTCGAGACGGTCACAAAGTCTGCCCAGAATGCGGGCATGGAACCTACCGTCTTGATTAAAGAGGGATCAAGGTCACGTAGCTTAAGGGGAAAAGAATGGGTGTGCTATGAGAGACATCGTTGTGGTCATCTTTGGAAATTGTAGCCAGGGACCGAGCTACATGCAAAAAGCATTTGAAACACTTGCAGACACCCATGCTTCATAGGGGACAGGAGACGCTGAACCATCTACTGGGAAGTGAGTCACCGAACATGGGCATTTCAACAGACATTCAGCAGTTTGCTAGCTCAGTAGGCAGGATCGTCTAGGACGGCGTGTGTCTGTTCCGTTAGAGGTTATTTATTTATTTAATTAATTTTTTTGAGAGAGCACAGGCGGTGAGGAGGGGTGGGGGGGAGGACAGAGGGGGAGGGAGAAGGAGAACCCCAAGCAGGCTCCAACCCAGTGCAGAGCCCGGCCCGGGGCTCGACCCCAGGACCCTGAGATCATGACCTGAGCCGAAGCCAAGAGCCGGACACGTGACCAGCTGAGCCAGCCGCTGCCCCCGGAGACCTTCCATGCTGGTAGTACGGGCCTCCCGGTTGCTGTTACTGTTTTGAGATTAAATTAATTTTATAATTAATATTAATTTAATATTTTAATATCATACATTGATTGAATTTAAATGGAACTGACGTGTAACTAGAACTTTTTTTCTTTTTTCTTTTTACTTTGGGCTGGACTGTGAACCGACTCACTTCAGAACTCTGCTTCTCAGGCCCTGAAACAGGCCTGGAAAGAAGGGGACGATCGCTCTCACTATTTCCGGAGTTCGGCTGCCGGCTCCGTGTGAAGGAAGGTGCGGCGCCGTTTCCGTTTCTTAAAGAAATTTGGTGCCATTCGCTGAAATGGGAAGTCATGTCAAAGAGCCGTTTGGCAGCTGTTAGATACCCCCTTGTGACCCAGCCTCATTCCCGGTAACCCCTTTCTCCCCTGCTTTGCAGTGACAGGAGGTCCGAACCACACCCCAGGTGGGTCGACGTCTTTCTGGATTCTCCCGGCAGGGGAGGGGCTGGAAAGCGGGAGGAGGGGAGAGGGGCTTGCTTCTGGTTTCGGTTGGGACCGCCTCAGGCAACAGGTGCGGCTGCAGCGTCCTGCCGCTGTCCCAGCCCCAACGCCCCTTCGCGCTGCCAGGCTGCTGGGGCGCTGCCTCCCCCTCCTGGGTCCCCTGGTCCTAGGGGTGGCAGGTGGCTTCTTGCAATTAATTTTCTTCTTCTCTTTTCCATCCTCCGTCGCCTGTGAAACCAGTTCCCTGAACTGAAACTTGGTGCGGGTTCTGCTTGCCGGACTGGACCCACCGACTTGGCTAACGGGCCATCCGTTAGAATTCAAGCTCTGCGGGACCCAACACTCCTCCGTTCCGCTCCCTTCTGTACGGGAGAGCTGCAGATCTAAGAGCCGTCTGCACGGTGAGGACAATCGTGAGCTGTCCGCCCAGGACAGAAAGCGGAGGGGGGCACTTTGGGAGGAGTCCGACATGAGCCACGCTGTTTTACTTATCTGGAGAGAGACAGGAAACTCAAAATGGAACAAAACCAAATAAAAGAAGTCGTCAGTTTGAGTTCTGTAAATTCTCCCCCTAGATTTTACAAAGCGTATAGGAAAGTTGTGAGGTTGTGAGGATGATGTGGTTGCATTTCTGTAGTCGGGACCCTGTGCGAGCGGGCTTCATAACCCGGACCGTCCTGAGCCATCCATCTGTCCATCTCGCTGGGGCCCGAGAGGGTAGAGCCACCTAGAGAAGGTGCAGGAAGTACCGGGCCGTGTCGTTTAGAATCTGGGTTTGGTTCTCGAAGAGTCAGGGAAACACTGCTTTCTAAACCCCACATCAGATGCGGTTGTCGCCCCCAATGCCGAATTCTATGGCTCGTGATGATGAAGGAAACGCGCTCTGAGCGCCCCGAGGCCTCCGGGCCAGACACACTCAGGGGGCGGCTGCTCTGTTCGAGTGGGGTTCGTATCACTGGTTCCCACTGCTCTCTCCTCTCGGGGTTCATGGTTGTGTCCCACGCCCCAGTGCCCCTGTTCGCCCCGCTGCTTCTCTCCAGGGTGCTTCCTTGTCGTTGGCGAGGGCCTCTCAAGCCCACTCCGCCAGCTGCGTCCTTGTGCCGCCCTTCCAGCGAACGGCCTTCCCATTCCGGGCCAGCGCGGGGTTTCTCTAAGTGAGAGTCTGGCGAGAGGCCGGTGTGTTTCAAGCCCTCCTGCATCCGGAGGTGCTGATCCTGCACACCGCTGCGGTGTGTGTGCCCTTGTCCCGCATGTCTCTGACGACACCATCGGTACCTGCTGCCGGCGTGTCGCTGCCATCCCCTGGCACGCAAGCCCACGCAGCTACTGGCCCAGGCCTGGCTGCGATCAACTGTTGGGACGGTCCCTCTGGGGAGCCCCCACACGTCCCCTACTGTTTCTAGGACAAGCCGTCCTGTGTTCTTGGTCAAGGGCTCCGTGGACATGTCCCTTTATGAAGCCAAACTGTGCTGGTGTGACTGGGAGTAGTCTGCTGGCCCCGTGTGCAGAGAAGCCGTGGTTCCAGCCAAACAGGTGGAGGCCTTCTTCCTTGTCTGGCCCCCAGGCCGCAGGGTTGACCGAGATTTCCCTCGCTCGGCAGACGCCGGTAGGACAGTGGCGGGCTGGGGTGCGTGGGGCGGACCAGCATCCATGGGCACCGCTGCTGGGTCGGGATGTAAGCTCTTCTTCCAGTTGTCGCAGGACAGAAAAACGCGCTGATCCAACCCCGTGGACGGCTGCCAGACCTCAACCCTAGCTTGAGAGGGAGAGGGATTGCTAAAGCCCCTCCGTCAATACGCTGTGGACTTTTGGGGTCTTTTCGGAGATGCGGCTTCTGAATCCATTGCTCCTTGTCCCCTCCCCCCCTCCGCCCCCACAAATGGCAACCATGGTCAAAGGGCAAAGTCCTATTCATGAAAACGCAGCCGGTTTTGGCATCTGAAAACTCGCAGAAATCAGAACTCCACAACGGTATAAAGCAACGGATCTCAATCAATCACCTTGACCCTGGCTTAATTTTCAAAGAGGGTTTGATACAACCGTGGATCGCTCTGGTTTTGAATTCTGCATGTCAGTTTTAGCGCCGGCGTGAGCTCAGAGTGTTCCCACGAGCTCCGCGCGCCTGGGGAACCGCCGGCCGGGGAATCCGCGGGGCCTCGGGCCGTGCGCCCTCCGACTCCCGAGCGCTGCCCGCCTGGGGGGGGGGGGGTCCAAGCGCCCGTGTGTCCTCACCAGCTCCCCGCACAGGGCGGGGCTGGCCCAGAAGCGGCCACGCTGTGACTAAGTGGTGACTTTCTGGCAACGAAGCCTCACTTCTCGAACGCCCGCTCCGCGAAGAGAAACACCAGTCAGGTCACTGCTCCCAGTGGAACTGCTGTCGCCTTCCCGATTCACCGGCGCACGCTTGAAATAGGCTCGCTCGCCACGAATAGTTGCTGCTCTGGTGCGTGTCTGTTTGCCGAGTGACCAGTCCCTGTCACGGCACTCTGCCCGGGATGCCCGGCGCTGGCCCCGTTGGAAAGGGTGGAGGGCTCCTCCCTCGAGGCCGTCCCAGCTGTGACCTGCGACGCGCCAAGGGGCCACCTGCCTGGCAGGAAGCGGCAGAAATCCCAGCGGGCGGGCGCGCCGCAGGCCCAGCTGTCCCTGGTCCTGGTCTGAACCAGTGACCTCAAAACCCACCCGGCCGAGACACCCTGTCACATGGCAGGTTTATTTTGGAACTCCGGCTCCCCTTACAGAGTCCTGCTCCGTTAGACGCCCTCGCTGCGGTCAGAGCGGCGGAAGCGCCCCCATTGCCCAAGGACCCAGACTGTCTTCCTGGTCACCAAAGCCAGTGCAGGAGCGAGTGCTTCCCTGAGAGGATTAGCCCCGGCAGGCCCGCCTGGATCCACATGGCAGGCCTCAGCCCGAGCAAGAGAGCCTCGGGGGTAGCTGCCCTTTGACCCCCAACCTGCGCCCCAGCAGGGGATCCCCACTCAGCCCCGCCTCCCACATCCCCTAAGGGACTTGGGAGAGGGCTCCCGGCTGGTCCTCTGCCAGGCTCTCCTTGCCGTGATCTGCTTGTGGCCACAAACCGAGGACGCTGGGACCACCAGAAGCCAGATGAGGCAGGAAGGGTCCTTCTCCGGAGTCTTTGGAGGGAGGGAGGCCCTGTCAACACTTTGATTTCAGACTCCTGGCCCCAGAACTGCAAGGGGATACATTTCTGCTGTATTCGGCCCCCCAGCGTGGCAGACAGAACGAGAGCCAGAGACACCGACCTCCGGAACCTACGGCCTTGCCGACCTCGTCCCACCGATGGGGACGCCTGTGTGCATCATGGGGCCCTCGGCCCGCGCCCACTCTTCTCGGGGTGGCTCTGCGGAGGGTTCCGGGCTGGCGGGACACTCAGCTCCCGCGCCAGGGTCCTCATTAACCAGTCCGCCAGGCTTCTGCTTGCAGGACGAGGTCCAGCTTCGGGGGCATGAGACTGCCTTCCCTGTGAAGAGTGAGTCAGACTAGAGACCCAGGTTCTGTGGAAGTTACGATATCTGAGTCCAAAATATGTAAAAGTTTGTAAATGTGCTCATGGAGTGAATTTAGGGTTTTTTCCACCATAAGAATCTAGATCCAGCACGATGTCATTGGTGAACTAGAGGTGGTTTATTCTGGTAGGAAAGAGAAAAAAGAAAGACTCGGGCAGAACCACTTTTTTTTTTTTTCCAGGTCGTGTTTCCTGGTTCCCATCAAATCCCCCCTTGCCCTGAGCAGGTGGGAAGCGAGCCGAGCCCTGAAGTGGGCAGGAGGGGAAGGGGCTCTGCCGTGAGGGAGGTGCCTGGGCAGAGAGATGAGCCGGTTGGCAGGCGGCTCTCCACTGTCCGGAAGTGAGTTTCATGAAGTTTTAAAGATTTAACCCCTAAGTTTTGTTAAGGTCGGGGCATTTTTACCTGATTAAATGTTAGTGGAAGATTCCACACGCGTTTACATCCGATTACAAAATCGCTTGTGTGGGCGTTTGCTCCATTCCTCTCGCTACTAAGCTCGCCTCTGTTTACCCCTGTTCCTCCCACTCCTTCTCGAGAACGGAACCTGGAGTAGCCTCCCTCCTGACTGTCCCTCTCTCCTGGAGTATCCCTGTCTCCTGGAGTATCCTCTCCTGAGGATTAGCCCTCTCCTGGATCATTCTCTCTGTGCCTCCAGCTCCCAGCGCGGTGCTGGCAGCATAGGAAGTGTAGAGAAAACACCTGTTAAACTGAACTGACTAAACAAATCTAAATATAACTTAGGTTTTTTTAAAAAACTATAATCAAATAGTGAGGAACTGATTCAGGGATATGGAAGGATCAGGAAAGACGCTATACTGTTCTGTGGGGACATGAAAAATCCGACCCCATGAAGAACAAGATAGATTTAAGAGAGAATTTACTGCATAAATTATATCTAAAAGCAAACAACAGTCTAGAAGGACAATGACCAATTAAGAAATGAGCGAAGGACACGGGTAGATTATACGCAAAAAATATACAGAAAACAAACACCCAGCGAACCCAGTGAAAAAAAGTTTCTTACAAATAATCAAATTCATGAAATGAAAACATTTTGTCTCCCCCAGTGAGCTTGGTACACGCGGTAATTACCCGCACTTACTATTTGCAAGGGCGGGGTTTACTCACCAGTGGGTGTGTGGGCGAAGAGACCCTGTTTGGGGAACAGTCTGGCAACACGCTAATGAAGACTTTGATCATAATTTCTATTTGTAAGAACTTATCCTACGGAGTTATCTTTGGTGTTTACATAGATTTATCTAGTATTATTTTAATATGATTCTTTAAATTGGTAAAAAATTAAAAATAACCTATATCTCCAACCATAAAAGATTCTTAAACCAAATGATGGTGCATCCGGAAAATGGAACCCTGTGTAGCCATTTTAGAAAATCCGTATTTTAATCACTGCACGAATACATCTATTGATACAGGAACACAGTCATAATGTATCATAAATAATAAAAGGCGGACCACACGTCTGTGTATATAGCGGGATCCTATTTTTATATTAAAAAATTCTGTGCATCTAAGCCAAGACAAAGACTCACAGTCTGTATCTTAAATATTAAAAGTGGTTCATGTCCGAGTCGATGGCGTTATGGGCTTTTCCGTATTTTTTTTTAACTTATAAACAGATCACAACTATGATCAGAAATGCAAGCTGTGGCCGTTTAACGGCGAATGACGCGCTGGTTAAGGCCGGCCGGGAAGGCCCGAGCAGCCGGCGGGCCCCGCCCCCCCCCCGCGGGGCCCCCCCCGCCGTGCCCCCCCCGCCGTGCCCCGGAAGTGACGCGGTCAAACGGCACCGCGTCTTCCGCTCGCGCACCGCGGCTCGGCCCCGACACCTCCCCGCGTCCCCGAAGCTCTGCAGCAGGCGGGCAGCGGGCGGGTGAGTCTGAGCTTTGCCATTTGGGATCGTTGTGAACAAGGACGCTTTTCTCTGATGGAATCACTTCGTAAGACGAGCAGGTTAGGCGCAGCCCGACGAGCCCCGCCGCCCCGCCGGGTTCCAGACCAGCTCACGTCCCGAGCGCGTGGGGCTGGGGACCGCAGCGTCCGGGTCGGGGACGCGATTCGGTCACGGCAACCGGCGCGGCTGCGGCCGTCCCTGAGAGACGGGTCGGGGCCTCCGAGCTGTACTCGGGCGGGGGGCGCTCGGTCAGGAGCGCGAGTTCCTCCCAGCATTTCACACCGCGCTCGGACCGGCCGTTCCACCTTTCCACACAACTAATTCAAACTGTGCGCCCGAGCGTTGGCGACACCCGCTCCAGTGTTTTCCCCTTCCCGGGCCCGAGACGCTCTAGCTCCCCGCGAGAGCCCCGTGACAAGCCGCCGGGCCCCGAACAGGTTCGTGCCCCTCCGCGAGAAGCAGATGGGACCGCTTGGGTCAAACGGGCCCCTCGCGTCTCTCGGAGAGGTTTGCTTCTGTGCAGGTCAGAGCAAGAATGAAGCGGGCGGCGTCCGAAGAGTGGGGGCCCCGGGACTCTGCGATCGGGAGGGGCCGTGGGCTGTGGGCAGCGGACCCCGTGGGGAGAGCCCAGAGGCTTGGGTTCTCCGCGGGTGATCTTGCGTCTGGTCCGGCCGAGAGCTGGGAGCATTGCCCAGAGCGAGGCGCAGCTTCCTGGGCCCACGCCTGCCTGTCGGCTCAGCGTCCACGGCGGATACGGACCCGGCCCGAACGGGAAGGTGCGGGGCAGCCTGACTCCCCACAAGCACTTACCCGGAGGAGGAGGTCTAAGCAGGTAGGTCTGGTCCCTGCCTGGAACCTGTGCCCATGAGCACTTTCGCCTTCCTGTGACCCTTTGATTCACGGTCACCAACCAAGCCCCTTCTCTGCCCATTTCTCTTCGCCAGCCTGTTAACCCCTGACAATTTGCCCAGAGGGATTTCCTCTCTAGGTTAAACCCTCCCTATGTTCCTGGGAAGCACGGTTCACCTACTCCGTCATCGGGCACCTCCTGAGGTCTCGTTTGTGCAAAACGGCGTGCGGACACTGGGTGGGACAGAGTTGACTGAATTGCAGACCCTGGTTTTAATTAATGTATAATTTCCTAACGAAGTTACTTGAAAGACTGTGAATACAAAGGAGGATTACAGTGATTGCAGAGATGAGGTAGGAACCCTGTGTAACAAGAGCTTAGTCTCCGGATATCTACACATTAACCAGATTTCTAGTGTAATTCCATTGTAGTCACGGAACGTTACTCTTGGAAGAGCCGAACCTTTGGAAATGCATCGAGAATTGCTTTACGTCCCAGCGTGTGGTCTATCTTGGAGGACGCTCTGTATGAACTTTAAGTAAATGTGTATTTTGCAGTAATTAGGTGTAAGGTTCTAGACCGATTAGATCAAGGTGGCTAAGAGTGCCGCTCAGCTCTTCCGTGTCCTCGCGGATTAGCTGTCTAATTGGTCCACCAGTTACCGAGAGAGGGATGTTCAAATCTACAATTACAAAACTGAATTCGTCTGCTTGTCTTAATTCTGTCAATGTGTGTTTCCTGTATTTGGAACTAATACCCACACATTTTGCACCCTCGGTCAGGGACGTATTGGGACCAGGATGGGAGAGGCGGGAATGTCAGAGAATGAGTGCATATCTGCTCGTCAAATTATATACTTCGCTGTGGTGCATGTGCGTGAATTATACCCCAGTGAAACTGACCACGTATGTGCGTGTCTGAGTGAGTGCAAGCCTGGCTTTGGGAACTAAAACAAACTGACAGCTCTAAGACTTTCAGCTAACGTCATGAAGGAGGTGAAAAGGTGTTTAATATGACTGAGTTATTCAAATAAGTACGTATAGATGGAAAAGTAAATCTTCCATTAAATACATGAGATGCCCCCACTCCCAGCCCAGAGTATGCTGCCCACTCTCCATCCCAGCTTTTCTATTTCCTGGGCACCTAGTTCATACCTCGTCTCCTTTCCTACTTCTCCATGTCCAGCCAACAGCTCAGGTTCTGGAAACGTTGTTCCCTGAAAGGCCATGCAGGGCACTGCTGACTCTCTACCACCCCTCTTGGGTTCCAGATCTAACCTTGGCTCAAGTCCCCCTGGGATCTGAGGAGACCATGGGACCAAGAGGAGCCATGCAAACCACCACTCTTGGGAGGAACTGTGTGGTTTCCCCCATCGATACGGAGAGAAATCTGGGAACGTGTGGGGATGGCTATGACGGGTGTAGAACAATGGTGGAAGCGATATAACACAGGATTGGGTTCACTTTATGGATACAGACCCACTAAGTGGAGATCGCGTGTGTTTTAGTTCGAGAGGTCGGCGAGGGCTTGTGAGATTGGTTGGCTAAGATGTGGACCAAACAGTGTCCTACACTTAATGAAATCAAAATGCCAGAACAGGCTTGCTGTGCCCCAGAACATATCTAATAACTTAGGGACACGGGAGTGTTAGGGTGGATTTACTGTGTAAGACCCTGCAGGGGTCCAGCGGGCTCCCCTTTCACCAGGACTGGCAGAAATCGATCTGTGGGGGAGTCCTGAGATCATTCTTCCCTGATGGCTGGACCTCATAGTGGGAAATAAAATGCAGTGGGAGTAAATCGATTCTGGGAGGCAAGGGACACGTGGGGGCCCTCAACCACCGAAGGCAGGGTGGGTGTGCTCACCAGAGCGCATAGCAGAGTCAATCAAAGCAGAAATCAGAGTAGTCTGACAAGCAGAGACCCATGGAGGGGGTTGATCACAGCTTTCCCAGAGGTGAAACAGATGGGAAGCCAACTCAACCCCTCCTTGATGTGTATGAGCGGAACAGTTCTAGATCGAGTGAACAGTTCTAGATCGAGTGAACAGTTCTAGATCGAGTGAACAGTTCTAGATCGAGTGCTCGGATCATGTGAACAGTTCTAGATTATGTGAACAGATGGGAAGTCGACAAAACCCTCCTTAATCTGCAGGAGCAAAACAGTTCTAGATCGTGTGAACAGTTCTAGATCGCGTGAACGGCTCTAGATTGTGTGAACAAAAACCCTATCCTGAATCATAAAAACAGAGTCATGGTCCCTCAATCACTTCCCAGACTTGAGCCAGTCCACAAAACCCCTCGAGTAAAGGGACACTGGGTCCCTTCCTGGTGCATGCCGAGAATGATACTGTTACGCTTTCTCCTGCCCTTCCCCCAGGGCCACTGTGCACTGGGGAAAAGAAAGAGATGTGTTGGGGACTCCTGGCTGTGGACTGACCCTGGTTCCAGGAGATCCCAGAGCTCGCTGCAGCCACCCACCGGAGAAGGGCTCATGCAGGTCGGTGGTCAATGGAGTTTCAGCTCAGCTCCCTCTCGTAGTGGGTCCAGGGTGTCCCCAGCCCTGTCCTGTGGCTCTGTCCCTGGTCCCAGCGGCATAACTGCCACAAAGTCAGCCACCGTGGAGCCTGCTGCTGGGTGCGCCCTGCACACCACCAGGCACATGCCGGGGTTAGGAGGTAGTTCTGGCAGCTGTGACATTTGTGACAAGGGTGAGTGGAGGGACCCGTTGCTGCTGAGTTTGGCTTGCAGCCGGAAGTTGAGCTCTGAGCATCTGTCCTGGCTTTGGTTCCACGTTGTCTTGCTAATCTTGGTGCCAGCCGATGAGACCACATGCAATGGGCACTCTTCGTGCCTCCATGGCCCAGGCGGTGGCGAGGCCACTCCGTCCTCAGGGCCCCGGCTGTGACAGCTGCCACCCCAGCTGCCACAGCTTCGGCTTACTTAATACCCTTTGTTCTTGCTTTAGGGTTTGTCACCAAGTTCCAGTCTGCCCTGGTTAAGTCCGGTCGCTGTAGAACACTTGGTGCTCTCCCCGCGCTATTACTGAGAAAGATTCTAAGGCTGTGACCTCACCTGGACTCCACGTTCCCGGCTTACGGGCCTCCCCCATCTTCACGTGGGGCGTGACCTCGTATTCTCGGTCCTGTCTTGTGACAGTGACTCACCCTGTCCTGAACTCCTCCTGTGCTGGTTCAGGACTGAGACCGAGTCATGTTCTCAAGCGCATTCTCCTTGCCTTGAAAGGAATAAACTAGTTCTAAACTAAAAGTTTACTAGTTTATTTAATATTTCTTGTTCCATAAAATGGATGCCATCACATTTTATCATGGGCTCACTTTCCAAATCCTCTGTGAATAGTAATGTAACTTCGTCAGAAGTCCAACACGAAGTTAATGTTTGGGGGTAAGATCTCCAAGATGCTTTCGATCTTGCGTCAAAACCAGAGAGCGTAGGAAGGACCAACTCTTGAGTTAGGGTAAATTGAGAACTGGAGAAGTAGCAACTTGTCTAAGATTACGTAAGACGTGATGTAAGACCATTAATTGTTGAGGTATTCAGTTGACATAGGAAATAAAGATAGATACAATGTGAGCGAAACGAGTTCTGCGAGGGCACGGGGGATGCGGGGCTCATCCGTCAGGACACTCCAGCTCTCGGCTCAGTGCCTGGTGCATAGTAGGTGCTTAAGAAAGATTTGTTAGGATGCCTGGGTGGCTCAGTTGGTTAAACCTCTGCCTTCAGCTTGGGTCATGGTTTTGGGGTCCTGGGATCAAGCCCCGCATTGGGCTCCTCACTCAGCGAGGAGCTTGCTTCTCCCTCTGCCTCTCCCCTGGCTTGTGTTGTCTCTCTCTCAATCTCTCAAATAAAAAAATTTGTTAGATTGCTACCCAATACATAGAAAAGAGGTAACTGCCTTGGCCACTTTCGCTCATGGAAGTGTTGACTCCGTAAAAGAGAAGACCGTATGTCGTCCACAAGAAAATGCCAATTCATTGTCATAACTTGGTTATATAAATAGAAACATGAACTGAGAAAATGCAAAGTATAGCAAGATGAATCTGGAGATCTTCGCATATATCTCCCCTACTCTGCTATTTAAGATATGAGCTTTTAAACAGTCTTTAGTTTTATCTCTTTGCTAGGAATAGAACTTAAGCCTCAAAATACAGATGAAGGAGGGGGACTCTGAACTCATTTTCCATACAAGATCTCCTAGATATTGGAGGGGGAGGAGCTCAGGGGCGCGTGTGTGCATGTGTGCACGTGTGTGAGGAGGGGTGCGGGGTGCATGAGCACATGTGCAATGAGGGTGTTGGGGTATGTGCGTGCATATGTGTGTGTGCACGTGTGTGGAGCGGGGGTGCCAGGCTACACTGAAGCATGTATGTGTGCACGTGAGCCTTCATGATGAGCGACGTGTACACGTGCATCTGTAGTGGGGATGTGGGCACATGCGAGTACGTGATAGGGTGGGGTGGTGGGGGTGTGTGAGCACACGTGTGTATGTGTGTGTGGAAAGGCTGAGCTCCTGGGAAACATTACAGGGTGCCGGGGGGGGGCCCAGAGCTGGGCAGGGAGGGGGCGGGACGGGAGCCCCAGCTCTCCAGTTCTAAGCACATGGCTGGCCCACCTGTGCGAGGCAGGCTCCGGCACCTGCTTCCAGAACTGGGTGAGAATTTCCGTGCGCCCGGGCGCCCTCTGGTGTTTCCCTTTCCTTACACCTGGAGCTCACCCCCTTAGAAAAGGCCTGCGCTCTAGAGGGGCCGCCTGGAGGGTCCTCTATCCTGACGCTGCCTCCTGCGGACGGAAGTCACAGGGGCAGCGGGAGCTGTTTCCACCTCCCGACCTGGGGTCGCCACAGGCCATTCACTAGCCGGTCCTGCTCCGCCACGTGGGTCACGTATCAGGCCACAGTTTTTGTCCTCTTAAGTGAGGGTGGCCTGAGCCCCCACCGCTCAGTTCTAGAAACGTCTGACTTTCCTCCTCAGGGTTTCTACTCCTGTGCTGAGCCCCAGACCAGCCTCCTCAAGAGAACCACGCACAGTCAGCAGCTGCCAGAGAGCCTGGTCCCCCGTGGCCCTGGGCCTTGTCCTGTCTGCTCTGGCCACAGACAAGGTCAGTGGAGCTGGCCCCTGAGTCAGAGAGGTGGGAGAGAGGGCTCTCTCCCCATGGTGCCTTGGTTTCTGAGGCCCGGGCTCACAGGGGCCCAGGGTCTCCTCACAGGTCTGTGTGGTTCCTGTGCACACAGGCACACACGCAGTCACACACACAGGCACGTTCTTGCACACGCACGCACACACAGGCACGCACTCACATAGGTATGCACACACAGAGACACACACACATGCGCATATAAGGTACACACAGGCACACACAGACATGCACACACAGCACACACACATGCACACACGCGGCACATACAGGCATGCATGCACACATAGGCACTCACAAACACAGGCACACGTTCACACAGCATGCACACATAGGCACACACACACACGCACACGTGCACATATGCACACGCACAGGCACCAGCATTTCCCCCGGCTCGTGCCATGACGGCAGGATGAAGGAAGAGCCAGAACCCGGGTGCTGGGAGACCATCAAGCCTGCCTCGGCTGCCTTCTGAGAAGCGGCGGGGCGGGAGAGCCCGTCTCCATTCCCAAGCTGGGCCCGAGGGGCCCGTGGGGTCAGAGCTGCACCGTCCCTGGCCGACTTGCTCTGTGCTGAGCATTACTAATGCGGGAGGAGATCCAGATAAAGGGGCCTGCGGCCTCGGGCTCTGCTCGCACTGTACCCTCCCGGGGGCTCCTGTCGTGCTCCCAAGGGGGATGAAGCGGGGTTTGGTCCCTGAGCTCCTGGAGGGTAACCGAGAGCAAGGTACAGAGATGCCCCGACACAGAACTGGGGTGCAGCGGCTCTGCCCACGTACCGGATGCGGTCATGACATTTCCGACGTCCTTCTCGAGTTTTCTACTAGACTTGACATAGGGCCTGGCCTCCACCCTGCACTTACAGCGGTCGGCGACAGGGGGAGCCCTTGACACCCGCAGAACCAGAGCACGGACCGCACCTGCTCTCTGAGCTCCTTGACTCTCATGGGACTTCGTCACTTCATTAATTTCGCTTTTCTTTAGCCTCAAAACGAATTTCCCTGAATGTCTACAGATAGAACTTAAAGGATATATACATATATTTAAAGATTTTATTTTTTATTTATTCGAGAGAGCACGCACGAGGGAGGAGGAGGGAGAACCCTCAAGCAGGCTCCCTGCTGAGCGCAGCCGCCGGGGCGCCGGGCTCCGTCCCCCAACCCGGATCATGACCTGAGCCCAGCCCAGGAGCTGGACCACTGATGGACAGGGCCCCTGGCACCCCGACGATGGTGCATTTTAAAGTCAACTTTCAACCTGAAGCATAGCCCGAGTTCACGTCTTACACGCGCAGCTGGAAGACGTCACAGCGGAGGCATGTCTGTGGGCACCGTCCGGGGCCAGATCTAGAGCGTTCCCGGGAGATGCCCTCGCCCCTTCCAGAGTCAGTGGCCCTTGGCCTGTTTCGTCATCGGTTAGTTCAGCCGTCTCTACGGTGTCTGTGACTCAGTTACATGCTGGGTCTGGGTTGTCCAGCTGGCAGGACGCTCCTGAGGGCGTCCGTGCTCTGAGCAGCGCGGTGGCGCCCGGGCGGGTGTCACTGCCGTCGAGGGTGAGGGCGCAGCGCGTTCGGTCATCCAGCTTCTGGCCGCAGGCGGGGTGGGGTGTCACGAGCAGGGCAGTTCTGCGTGTCCTCACGCGAGTTTCGGGCACTTCTGACAGACACGTGTTCAGAAGCAGGAGGCTGGGCCGCGGGGTGTGCAGTGTCAAACGTTAGAAACACTGCCGAACAGGGTTCTGGAAAGTTGTAGCAATTTACACTCGGCTGATCGAAGAGGAGCGTTTCCATTGTTCTACACCCTCCCTTTACGTGATCTAATGTCATAAACTTATTCCTCCTCGTGGGAAATTATTGTGCGACTTGGTATATAGGTTTTCAAGGGTTCTGCCCAACAGCATGACGTTAACTGGATGGCTGGGAAGGGGCATGAAGGTCGAAAACCGTGAGCATGAGCGGCGCTCAGATACGGATGTAGCGCGCAGGCTGATGGACATCTCCAGATGTTTCTCAGGCGAGCGAGTCTCTTCATGATCCATGGAGGGCACTGGGGATGGAGCTCTTGATTCTTGCACATATTAAGGCTACAGGAGTTCAGACTGCCGCAGTGACCCAAGGTCACTCTCCAAGCCCTAACCGAGCGTCAGTGTGGGGAGCACAGAGGTAGTCGGACTTCCCACGGCAGAAGCAGCTCCTCCTAGAATGTTCCCGCCACGCCTGACTGGCCCGAGGAGACCTGGCGTTACCCACTGCATCACCCTTTCCGCACTGCTTGGAGACGAAGCCAGAACATGATGAAGGGGAGGGAAGGAGAGAGCCCAGAGGCTCACAGTGTGGAAGCAGGACTGGTTTTGCCTCTTCTTCAGACCTTTGTGCTGCGGCTGTGGACACGGAAGGCTGTGTGTCGTGCTCGAGCCCCGCGTACGCCATGAGCCCTGATGAGTTAGAGATCCATTCAGAGTGACCGGAACACGAAATTCACTCTTCTCTAATGCACGTTAATTCACTCTCTTTCTCTGGACCTCAGGAGACTGTTTCTTCCACAGAGCACCTTCCTTTGGGAATTCAGGGTGTTCTCGGGAAATACACCTGCCCAAGCTTCTGAATGAACACTGCTGCACCTGCCCTACCCTTCTGGAACTTGGAACGGGGTGGATCAGCCCAACCGCACTTGTGACTCCCCAGGGGCCTGAGGCTGGTTTCTAGGAGAAGCCGTGCTCCTCAGATGCCCTCTCCCCACCCCCGTCCCGTCTTGTGGCCACAGCCACGTTTGCGGAATTCCCGGCTTGGATGTGAAGGGGTGAACCGTGGCCATGGCACTGAGCTGCCGGCTCCACAGAGACCCAGTCTGTTAGGGGCACATTCTACCCAATGAGCTGACTAGTCACCCAGAAGTGACCGTCTTACCTTCCTGTGCTAAGAATTCTCATGCAGGGGAGCCTGGGGGGCTCAGTCAGCTAAGCATCTGCCTTCGGCTCGGGTTGTGATTCCAGAATCCTGGGATCGAGTCCTGGGTCAGGATCCCTGCTCAGCAGGGAGTCTGCTTCTCCCTCTGCCTCTACCTCTCTCCCCAGCTTGTATTCAAATAAATAAGTAAAATCTTTACCAAAAAAAAAAAAAAGGATGAATTTGAAATCCTATTCTGGGTTTTAGACAGTTGGGTCACTAATGAATTCCTTAGTAAGAATCACTATCAAACATCTCAACTCTGGTGTAGCCTGTGCCCAGCTCCACAGCTTCCCCCGCCCCATTGGCTTGTTCAGAACTTGGGGCCATTGTGAGGCATAAACTGGAACCGCCGCCCCCCCTTCCCTGGCAGGCTGCCATCCCCGGGGCCTCCTCCCCAAGATGCAGCCTGCCGTCTGGAAGCACAGCCCACGGGGGGCAAGTGAGGGGAGGGTGGTGGCCCGGGAGGGCGTGCAGTCCCCGTGTCCCTGGCTGTGGAACCTTACCAGCCCTCGTGGCTGCCAGCCCATGCGAGCTAAGGCAGAGAGAGGCAGTGGTCCTGGGGTTCACGGCCAGCCCTGAGTGGCGGGGTCTGCGGGGGAAGGTGGCTCAGGGTGACTGTCCATCCTGTGGCCCCGTCGGCCCTGCCACCGGGCGGGCAGGGGTCTGTGCGCCCACCCCATCGCCGACCCCAGGCCGCTTCTCACCCCTGGGCTCCGCACTCTGGCCGCCGACTCCCCATGTGCGATAACATTCTTGGTGCAGAAAGGTGCCTCCCGTGTATTAATAAGCCGCTCTCCGCAGGCTGGAAACGGAAAGTCTCCGTGTTCTGTCTCTCCACGGGCCGCTCGGGACAGACCTGTCCACACCTGCTTTGCGGGCATGGGGAAGTGCATTGGAGGAGATCTAGGGCAGAAGGTGAAGCTTTTCTTGTCGTTTCCAGGTATTAACAGAGAATCCGCTCGGGGCATGGAAGGGTCCCAGGGCCTTTTTGTCTGCAGCCGGTTTCCACGCCTCCCGCTCCCAGCCCAGGTGCTGCCTCACCCAGGACTCGGGAGGCTGTTGGGTGTCTTGTTGGTTCCCACCTGGATCTTCTCATGACCCCGGTTCCCACTCCGGGAGGTGCCGGTGGGGGGCAGGGTCGGCGTCTTGGCCATGGGGCAGTGCTCGGGGCATCCTTCCCAGCTCCCTCCCGCCACAGCTCCCTGCTGCGCACTGAGCCTCCCTCCAGAGGCCGCGACCCGCTCTGAACATCGGGGTTGGCTGTCACAACTCCGTCCACAGGCCCGCCGCCCAGGTGGGCCTGGTGAGTGTGTCTGAGTCTGGATCCGGGTCCTCGCCAGGCTCTGGGGAGCCACGGACACTCCCGGTCCCACCACCCTCCAGGTGCCGGCTGTTCCCACGGATGCCGGAGGCCGCTCGGGAGCCTGGCTGTGTACCTCAGCAGCTCCAGAAGCCGCGGGAAGCTCTGAGGGGGTCCCCCTGAGCTCCCTCTTGCTTGGGGGGACCAAGGCACACGCAGTCCCTCTGTGTGTGGTGGGAAGAGAAAGACCCTCAGCACCCCTCCAGACAAGCCCCCGCCCCCGCAGACCCTCGGCACCCCTCCAGACAAGCCCCCACCCCCGCAGACCCTCGGCACCCCTCCAGACAAGCCCCCAACCCCACAGATTTTCAGCCTGGACGGGGGTGATGGGGAGGCCCTGGCAGATCCTTTGTTTTGGGGTGTCCCTAGCACCCTCGTTTGCAGTGGGGGCTCCTTGAGCTCTAGCGGCACAGCCGGAGGGAGGCAGAGTGTCTGCAGCTGCCCCTCTGGGCCAGACAGGCGGGGGGCTGCTTCCCGGGCTGTTCACTAAGGCAGCGCCTGGCATCTCCAGTGCTGAGATTTGACTCGACTCCCACAAACGCTCTCTCAGACTCGTCCCACACCTGCGTGTTCTACCAGCCCCTACCCCCAGATCTCTGGGGGACATGGACACCCAGAGAGGCGAGCACACCCCGAACACTGCCGCTTGCAGCCAGTCTCGGAAGGGTGCGCTTATGAAGATGGTTTTTCTCAACTCGGGGCCCGGGCCAGCTGTCCGCTCGCTCCAGGTGCGTCCCCCCGGAGGCACAGGGCGCCCCACAGGGACCCTAAAGAAAGGCCCAAGTGTCGTGCGCTCCCAGGTGTGAAGGGCAGGGCTGACGGCCCTCCTCCTCCCCCGGGGCCTCTTGCTCCGTCCGCGCTCAAGACACGATGGAAACGCCTGTCTGGGGTCGCTCGGCGAACCTCTTGCCGACCAAAGCATGGGGTGCGGGGCGGGCAGACACCCTGTGAGCAGAGGTCTGTGTCAGGTTGGAGTGGCGATCCAGCAGTGCTGGTCCCCGGGGAACCAAGGGCCCTGCACACTCCGATATCACACCCGGGGCGGGGGGCTCGAGGCGGTCCCTCTGCTCCCGAGGTGCCAGGGGATTACTGTCATTCGTGGTGTCTCCCGAGGGCTGCACCGAGCACTGGCACACGCCCCATTCCTCGGGCGAGGGCGCTCTCCCCGACCGGCCCTGACGCAGGCTGCTCTGACTCCTCCTTCCGATCAGTCCCTGAGCTTGGGTTCTGCCCTTGGCCTGTTCCATTCAATTTTAAAAAGCATCCTGTGGGGTCAGCTTAGGGAAAGTCCCCAGCCTTGATATGGGATTGAATCCCTTGTCCCTCACTCCCATATCATGTCTTGGGGAGGTCCACTGGCGGAAGACCCCCCGAGGCCCTCACGCGTCCTCCTAGGGTCTCTGAGCCCACGGACCGCACCTGCTTGGTATGACTCTGCACCCGCCCTTGCCGTACTTGGAGTTGGCTGTGATCTCTGGCCCCCTCTGCAACCTTCCCAGTGGTTCCCTGAATGCCGTTTTCCTTCTGGAACAAGCATGTGAGTAACTTTGTCGTTTAACACCGTTTCTGCTCACCTGGTTCTCCCTGTGGCTTAATGACTTTCCAGTGGGCTGATTCCCCACGCCCCATTCTTGCCTCCTAATGTGACTCGGACTTTCCCCTGCTCCTACGTCCTCTCTCACTTGCTCCAAGGGGCTGATCCTCTCCAGGCTCCTGTGCCAGCCAGGGTCCCAACAGGAGAACAGAAGTCGCGCTGGCTGTTTGAACCAGCGCGGTTTAGTCCAGAGAACCATTGCTGAAAATGAGGTATCCGGGGCCCATCGAGGCAAAGGGTGTTGAGGTTTCAGGGCAATCCTGTGGGGGCTCTGCTGCCAGGTTTGGGAGAAACGAGGGAGAGGCTGGGCTCTCAGAATGGGAAGTGCGGGAAAGCCTTGCTGAACGGGACCCCTTCTGCCATGGGGAGGGGGCACCAGGCCACTCTTCGCTCAGGGGCTCTGACGACACTGCCTCAAGCCCAGAGCTCAGCCCTCTGGACTCTGCGGATGGCTGCGGAGGGTGTGCTTTGGGAGTGTGGGGGCAGGCAGAAGGCAGAGCAAGCAGCCTGTGCCGGGTGGAGGGGTGTCGGGGACAGCGGGCCTCCCCTCCCGCCTCTGGGGCCCTGCGTGCGCATGCCCACCGCGGGAGACAGCCGGGGGCAGCAGGCGCGGGACAGCCGAGGTGCACAGGGCCCGTGGCCCCGCAGGCCGAGTGAGCGGGAGCAGAAGCGTGGATGCCGGCAATAGGGCAGGTGTGGTCCTTTATAGGATCAGCGAGGCTCAGCCCTGCAGGTCCAGGCGGTCCCCTCCCAGCCTGGGAAACACCTGCGCTGTCTTCCCGCCTCGGAAGCGAGCAGATCTGGGAGCAAACTCCTCGCTGTTCTCAGCGCTGTCCCCGCCGCCCCTTCTGCCCTTCTGCAGGTGTGTGGGGACGGCCGTCGTGTAAGCGGTTCTGGCTTTATGTTATCTCTGCGTGTTCTGTACACGTGTGCCCGCTCGCTGAGGCCACGGTCATCTACGAAGTTGCTGCTCTCGCTTACCAAACAGAGGGGGAGCCCCCCGTTGCCCACAGTAATAAATGCCGTTGCTGTGGAAGCACGTGTGCGTGTTATTTTTCTTCATTCGATGCACTTCCTGACCCGCACCCCTTGCTTCTAGGTCACCTCTCGTCTTACACTGCACGTGCTCTGCTCCTGCGTGCACGTTTCGTGGGCGGCCCCTGAGCCTGCTGTCTCTTCCCGCCTTCCTTGTTAACCCTCGAGACAGGCTGCTTTCCTACTGGCTCCTCAGTCCAGCCCTTATTTCCTTAACTCTTTTTTTTTTTTCCTAAAGATTTTATCTGTTCCTTTGACAGAGAGAGACAGTGAGAGAGGGAACACAGCAGGGGGAGTGGGACAGGGAGAAGCAGGCTTCCTGCTGAGCAGGGAGCCCGACATGGGGCTCGATCCCAGCACCCAGATATCATGACCTGAGCCGAACGCAGATGCTTAATGACTGAGCCCCCCAGGCGCCCCATCCTTAACTCTCCTTTGAACCCACATTTTACTTTATCGCCTTCATGTCTAATCCTTTTCCTTGAGCCCAGAGAACCCCCTCAGCCAGAAATTGTTCTGTGGGGAGTGAGGCTTCTCGTCCCTGACAAATGGGCTCATGGTCCAGGCAGAACCGCGATGAAATTTAGTGCTTGGACAAGCCCACATGGCCTTGTTCCCTAAGACATCTCTGTTTTCGGTAATTTGTGGCTTCTAAAGATTGGGTTCCATAATTCATTTGATGTTCCGGTTTTCTGGAGTAAATCAAAAGAACAGGAAATGAGGCAATGAAAAAGGTATCCTGTTACATCCAAATGGATGAAGCTATTTATAAAACAAAAAAAATTCATTTAAGATTGAATTTGCTGCCCCAGTATAAGATATGGCAGGCAACTAATTACATCAACAAATACTTAGTTGCTGGTATCTGTTCTTTTACAAGAAGTACTTCTCCAATAGAAAAAATTTTTAAGTTTTGCAGAGAGTATAGGTAAAAAAATACAGTGTGCATTTTTTAAAAAGATTTTATTTATTTATTTGACAGACATAGATCACAAGTAGGGAGAGAGGGAGGCAGAGAGAGAGAGAGAGGGAGAAGCAGGCTCCCCACTGAGCAGAGAGCCCGATGTGGGGCTCGATCCCAGGACCCTGAGATCATGACCTGAGCCGAAGGCAGAGGCTTAACCCACTGAGCCACCCAGGAGCCCCCAGCGTGCATTTTTAAAGATGAAGCAGAGCACCTCCCACTTTTATGATCATTTATTTCAGGCTTTATGGAAGACCGACAGAGTTCTATTCCTGTCTGTTGTTTTATACACTATCCTGTCAAGGACACCGAGCACAATACTCATTGGTATCTGCAGGATAAACACAGATTTTTTTTTAATAGTTTATTTATTTGACAGAGAGTGAGAAAGCATGAACGGGGGAGGGGCAGAGAGTGAGGGAGAAGCAGGCTCCTCACTGAGCAGAGAGCCCGATGTGGGGCTCGATCCCAGGACCCTGAGATCATGACCTGAAGGCAGATGCCTCACCGACTGAGCCCCCAGGCGCCCCTAAACACAGATTTGTAAAACATTTTGTTTCCCAGAAGCCCTATTATGCCTTATTATGACTTCCACAACCCAAAATCACTGAAACAGTTTACTCTTCAAATGGCGATTGCTTTTTTAATAGCGGCTCTACTCGGCCGCAGGACGCGTCGGGTGGCGTCTTCTGCTCACACTTGCCCTTGAGTCGGCAGGTCTCACTCCGCCGCTGGGGACGCGCTCCGGGGAGTCCGAGAGCCCTCCGAACCCCTGGCCTCCCGGGAGAGCTCGCTCAGCTTGTCCGGGTTCTCAAAGGGCCTCTTAACCCCCCGCCGGTGCGGCCAGTGTGAAAGCCTGTGCGGAGCCTCGGGGTCAGGCCCGCGCTGGAAGTCAGAAGGGTGCGGGAGTCCTTGCCCAGCAGCCCTGCTGAGGCCAGGCGGGCAGGCGGGGCCCGGAGCTGTCGCCGTGCTCCGTGGCAAGCATGGTCGCCTCCTGGCTCGGAGGAGTGTTTCCAGAGGGTTGCGCGCAGGGGCGGCCGGGGTGAGGACCCGGCAGATGGGGACCCCAGGAGAAGACAGGCTGTGGGGGCTGGGGCTGGGGGTGAGCAGGGGTAGGCGGGGGGTGAGCAGGGGTAGTCAGAGGGGGCCCCTGGAGAGGACAGACAGACAGGGAAGGCAGGCAGCAGAAAGCCGTCGGAGGACGGGGCAGGACTGCGCTGCGATGGGCAGACTGAGCTCGCGCGTCCCGGAAGGAAGGGGCTGTGGGGCGAAGGGTCTGAGCCGCTGGGATGGGAGACAGGAGGGCGCCGGGGCCCGGGTCTTTGCGGGTCCCCATTCACCTCTCCCAGAGCCGTGAATAGTGGAACAGCCACTGTCACCACCGCAACCCCATTTACTGTCGAGGAGGGTATTTTTCCTCTCCAAGTGCACTTTCCTCCCTAACATAATAAACGCAAAACAAAAACACACTCAGGTTTAAATTGCGACAGGAGAGAAGACGTCCTGCAGCGGAAAGAAAGCGGTGACGGCCACCCTGGCCCGGAGCAGAGGCGGGGAGGCCTGTGGCAGAGCGCAGGGTCGGAGTTCGGAGAACTCGCGGCGGGAAGGAAGCAGCAGGCAGAACTCGCAGGAGGCGGACAGGGGCTCCAGGACGGTAAGGAGAGACGGACGAGAATTAAACCCAAGACGTCGACGACTCCCTCCACTGAAGAGAGACGGGAGCCCGGAGTCTGAGGAGGCTCCCGGAGTCCCAGGCAAGGATGATGGTAGAGCTGCGTGCAGGCACACACAGGTGCACACACGAGCATGCACACACAGCCAACGTGCACGTGCACACCCGTGCACAGTGCATTTGCACACCCACGCGCACACACACGGTCACAGATACATGCTTGCATACATGTTTACACATGTACATGGCCACACACATGCACAAACACGGTCACACGTGCACACACAGGGCACACATATGCGCACACACACAAACATGTCCTGATCATATGCTGATGCAGCTGGTGATCTCTCACACTAAGGAGAAAATCCTACAGGTTTCTCGACTGAAAGAACAGGTTATCTACAAAGAACACCAGCGCCAAAGTCGTCCAGGACCTCCACCTGCACCTAAGGCTGGTAGACAGCGCGGGTCACTGCCACCTACGGAGCCCAGGGGACTGCGGCCCTGGAAGTCTGCCCTGCCAACACGCCTGCACCGGTTGGGGTGGTGAACGCGTGTTTACAAACACGGCTCTCCCAGAGCCACAGACCAGAGACCTGACACCAAGAACACACAAAGCCAAGGCTCAGTGCAATATCAGTGCTAGGTAAAAACTCGCAGGAAAAGTCCATTCTACAAATAAAATGCTTATAACGGTTTAAAACTAAACTAACTGATTGCAGAGCATAGGAGTTTGGGGTGATAAAGGGGCCTCGGGCAGGGTGGGCCTGAGGGCTGATGAGGAGAGACGAGAACATTCCAGAAGCCGCCCTTAAGAGTGCAGATGGCCGGCAGGAGGAAGGGAGAGCCCATGGTGTCGTGGACTCTGGCTTTTCAGTGTGGAAATCTGTGTCTGACCATCAGCTAGGGAAGGAAGGATAACCATTTGTTAAATGGAAGAGTATGATTCAATTTTTAAATTTTAAAAAGAGATAAAAAATGGAACAGAGAGTGATTTGAACAAATCTTTTTTTCCTGCAAACCAGAGCAATTTAAAACCACAGAGAAGAAAAATAGAAAACATCAATGTAAAATGAATAAATTTTACTTAAAGCAAAATGACTACTTTTTAAGTAAAGTAGGTTTTTTAATATATTTTTTTGTTTTCTTTTTTTTTTTAAAGATTTTATTTATTTGGCAGACAGAGATCACAAGTAGGCAGGGAAGCAGACAGAGAGAAGAGGAAGCAGGCTCCCTGCTGAGCAGAGAGCCCAATGTGGGGCTTGAGCCCAGGACCCTGGGATCATGACCTGAGCCAAAGGCAGAGGCTTTAACCCACTGAGCCACCCGGGCACCCCGTAAAGTATGTTTTTAAAAAACCAACCAACTGGGCGCCTGGGTGGCTCAGTGGATTAAGCCTCTGCCTTCGGCTCAGGTCATGATCCCGGGGTCCTGGGATCGAGCCCTGTGTCTGTCGGGCTCCCTGCTCAGCGGGGAGCCTGCTTCTCCCTGTCCCCTCTGCTGCTCTCCTGCTTGTGCTCACTTTCTGTCTCTCAAATAAATAAAATCTTAAACAAAACAAAACACGAACAAAAAAACCCACCCAACCAACCAGACACAGGCAAAGAACCGTAGAAAGGAAAGCCAGTTTATGTTCTTTACACATTGTAACTCCAGGTGATGAGGTGAGGTTGGAAATGAGGGTCGAGGCACAAGGAAGAGGAAAACTGGAGTGGAAATGGGTGTTTTCCAACTAGACAAGCTGAAATTCGGGATAAAAGAAGTCGTCAGAGAAAGAGGAACCATATGAATTAACTTGAGGCGTCACTAGTGACAAAGATAAAAGTTTTCAACTAACCTGTCCATTGAACATCATCGATAACATGTTACAAGGATTTACATTTTAGGGAAACTTTATTTACCACCTGCGTCTCAGAGCCTCAGGCGTGTCTAGCTGACGCAGAGCACACACGTGTGACGGAACGTGCCAAAGTGTATGGACGTGTTGCCGAGCCCCGAGTGGTGTCTGAGGTTTGCTGAACAGCACCCAGCTGTGCCGCACAGAGACACGCTCTGGGGCCCTGTCCCCGGAGGGAGCTGGCCGCGGTCCGCATGGGAGCTCCCCATAAGAGTCATGAAACCCACTGTGCTTCTAAAATGATTTTGGAATAAAAAGTTCTTTTAAAAAAGCACAAAACCCGCACACAGTAAATACAAGTATATGACCTCTTGAGCAGAGCGTGTGTATTTTTTCATGTGTATGATCATGGATCAGTCAACTGTCTTTAGCCAACTTCGGGAAACAGAGATTTCTAATCACATTCAATGGCCAATAAAGTCTCGATTACTTGGTAATTAAGAAACATATTCTTAGATAAATATTTGATTGGAGAGGAAATCAAAAGGGAGATTACAAGTCTCCTTGGAGGCAATGAAGAAGGAGCTCTTCCTACTAAAACTCAGGGGACCCCTGAAAGCCATGTTCAGAAAGAAGAAAGTCATCGATCGTTCATCCTGGGAAGTGAGGACTGGTGTTATGAAGGACCATCGTGGGTCTGGGAGTTTAGCCTGCTCGGAAGCTAATAGAGTTCATGGTTGGACACCAGGCTGGACACCAGGGACTGAGACCACCGCTGAACAGGCAGCATGGGCCCTAGTTTTGCTCCCAAGTTCAAGGCAATGCAAGCGTGGCCCCTGGGGGAGGGGCTGCACACGCGGCGGGTTTGTGACACCACCGCACAACCCAAACTTAGCAAACCCCAACCTTTAAATGGATGGCCAGTAACCTGGCCCAAACTCTGTCCCCCAGGAGACGTTATTTTCAATCTGTAGGTCAGCAAGCAAATGTGCCCTCCGCCTCCGCCTGGGGTGGGGGAGGGATGATGTCTCTTTGAAGACTGTTTGCTCCAAAACACTCTAGAAAGGACAGTCAGAGCAAAAGCTGTCATCACCTCTGCCCAGCTCCTAGAAAGGTGAGTGACTCATGCAGAAACGTCTCCCAACAAACATGAAACAGAGACGTTAGGAAGCTTCTGAGCTCAGGATGGCACTTACCGACCTTGCTGGTCTCCTTGGAAGGATGCTGGGGCACCGACTTGTGCTGCTGGGCACCTACCCTGGGGGGGACTCTGTTCTGGGCGCCCGTGTGTGGGACCCCAGCTGACAGGACCAGAGGGACTGACTATCGGGTTACAGCAACGCCATGTGATATGTCATGTCTGACGGCTGCGGAAACACATAGATGGTGGCAGGTGAGCTCCTGACAGACGGGTGAGGATGGCACCACCAGAGCCACAGTGGATCTCGAGCACCATGAACAGAGAGAACCTGAGACTCCACATTCATTCTCATGGCCTGTGGGAGGCAGTGGGCACCTGTCCTCTGCTGGGGCGTCTCTGAGGCAGGTCTTGGTGGTTTACTCACGAGTCCCTGTTGTGGGTTGAGTCGTGTCCCCCAGAAAGATATTTTATGTCCTAATTTCCTGTACCTTGTGGATGTGACCTTATTTGGAAATAGGGTTATTGCAGATGTCATCAAACGAAGGTGAGGTCATTCTGGGTTAAGATGGCCCCTGGTCCAGGGACTGGTGTTCTTACAAAAAGAGGGAAATTTGGGAGCTGACAGAAAGGGAGAGAAGGCCGTATAAAGGCTGACACAGAGGTCCACGCTATGTCCCTGTACACCATGGAAAGAGTGCTAAGGGTTGTCGGCCACCCCTGGGAGCTGGGAGCATGGCCTGGAATGGATCTCCTACAGCCTCAGGGGCCAACCTCCTTCCCTCTGCTCCCCTCCCCTCCCCTCCCCTCTCCAATGTGAGACTTCTGGCTTCCAGACTACCAGAGATCAGTTTCTGTGGCTTCTAAGTCTCCCGGGTCATGGTGTCTTGTTGGGTCAGCCCAGGAGACTACTACTGGGCCCCTAGAGGGTTCCTGCCGTGGCTCCCGCTCCCGAGTGCACCCTTTGTTGCAGACTGTCTCGCTCCCTGCCTCATCTCCCCTGCTTCCTCCTTCGTGCTTCTTGGGTTCAACCCCCAAATACGCCTCCGGCGCTGAAGCCCTGTCCCAGGGTCTGCGTTTGTGGAGCCCACACCAAGGCAGTTGACTTCAGAAGGGACCTCGGGAGGCAGACGCACAGTCGGGGAATCTGCACTCCCATCATTCACCACCCAGATGGCCCAGCTGCAGGACACTGTCATAGGGTTCTCCAGAGAAACACAACCAGTAAGACACGTGTAAGGGGATTGACCCTAAGCAACGGGCCCATATGATTATGGAGGCCGTTAAGTCCACTCTGTAGGTGGGCCTGCATCCTGGAGACTCGGGTGGAGTTGATGTTGCAGTCAGAAGGCATCTGCTGGAGGAGTTTCCCTTACTCAGGGGAGAGGGGTTGGTATTTGTGGTCTGTTCGGGCCTGCGACTGATTAGGTGAGGCCCACCCGCGTCGGGGGGGGGGGGGGGGGGGGGGGCCCACCGGCTTTGCTCAGTCCACTGATTCAAATGTTAATCTCAGCCAAAACCACCCTCACAGACACACCCGGAATAACGCTCAACCAACTATTTGGGTGCTCTGTGGCCCAGTCGAGTTGGCACGTGGAACGAACGGTCATAGACGCTGTTGCTTGTGCTACGTGAAGGGGGCTAACCCCTCCCCCCTTCCGAGCCTCACGACTTGACGACGACGACAACTGTCCCGTCTGTGCTGAATGGGAGCGCAGAGCAGGAGCAAGGGCAGCATGAGCGTGTGGAACCACCCCAGTGCCTGAAGGATGTGGAGCAGTGATGGTTGTGAGCACTGCCGCTGTGCTTGCAGCACGGTCGTCTCAGGAGAAAGACAGCGGCAGTTCAGGGAGCTCACCCGCGGAAGCCCCCCTCGCAGTATGAGAAATCACCCACCCCTGCCATGAGAGGGCTCAGCCCTCATCGCACATGTGGCCGGTCGACAAAGTTGGGCAGACCCCACCTGGGCAGACCTCTGGGACTGAGTCCAGGGCTGGGTTGGGGCAAAAGAGTCCCTGGGACCTGGAAGGGGGGGCCCTGAGTGGAGGTTTTGAGAAGCCTGGGCTCCCGATTTCCTGATCTCTCCAAGCCAAGAGAAATGGTCCCTCTCCTTTGCTAGGGAAGTGCAGCCTTCCTGGGGTGTGCAAAGGCCCTGTGGTGTGGCATGGGGGCTGTCTTCACTCAGGGCCTCTAGACCAGCAACTGGGCAAGCGTCAGCAGGCCTGGAGGGCACACCACAGTAGCTGTTGGAGGAAGGCTCGTTCATCAGAGGGGCTGTGGGTCTGTGCTGAGCTTCCCCTGCCTAGGAGGGTGGGAAGCTGGGTGGGGTGGGAGAGGCAAGTAAGGCTGGGGACTGGGCTATGATGGGGTCTCTGTCTCGGGACTAGCACGCTGGCGCTCAGAGCTGGCCCTTAGTCCAAGCAGGGGTGACTCCTCCTGCTGGGCGGCAGTGAGGGAGCAGGCGGGGCAGTGTGGAGGGTCTCGGGGAGTGGGGGTGCAGCACGGCCCGTGTGGGGAGAACCAGAGTGCGCTCCTCCCTGAGGCAGCTAGAGCGCCCTAGCGAGGGTGTCCGAGGAGACGTTCTGGGGCGGTCTGGAAGACAGCGTCCCAGGAGCCCGCACGGCTGCCAGTCATCCCGCAGGGCAGGGTGGGCTGGGCTGGGGTGGGAGCAGGTCTGGAGGTCATCTGTAAGCTGTTGACACAAACGGCCCAGACCTTCGAGTCATCTGCCTCCATCGGCTGGGTTCCCGAAGCCACTCGGCTTGCACCTGTGACAGTGCTAACTTGGTGTGAACCACAAAAGGCCGCATGGACCGTTGCCGTGCTCCCCGTCCAGCTCCAGGGCAGGTGACAGGACAAGGGGAGGAGAAGCCCTCGGGTCGGTGAAGCTTTGAGCTGCCCCCTGTCCTCTTGAGCAGGTGCACACGGTGGACAGGAGGGGCGGCAGGGCTCCGCCTGGGGGAGGAGGGCCCCGGGGAAGGGCCGGGTGGGCCTTACAAGGAGGTGGAGGGGCTGCTGTGGGTCTGGACTCCTGCCTCCGTCTCCAGAGAGCATCAGGGAGGAGGGGCGCCCAGCCAGCAGGCAAGCCAACGGCATCTGTCACCAGGGCAGCAGCCCGGGCCTCGCCCGCCAGCCCTGCAGCCACAGCGGCAGGGACAGAGGTGTGCAAGAGGTCTACAGCAGGGACTCCCTCTCACCCACACTGACCTGGCTGCCCACGGTGCGGGCAGATTTGAACCTGCTGCTCGGTAATGTTGGCTGCTTGGTGGCGAGCTGGTGACATCAGGACCCCCAGGTCTGAGGGGAGAAGCAGTTCGTCTCACCGGATGGGGGCCTGCAGGGATCCAGCTTGGTGGTGACTTCCTCAGGTTAGAGACCTGTCCTTCAAGATGCAGCACATGCGCTGGACCAATGGCTTTTACAGGGTGTCGTGTCCCAGGATCTAGAAGCAGCGTTGGGCACCAAACCGGAGAAGCGGCGTTGGCTCTGCTCACTGCCACTCGCCACCACCGCTCACCGTGGTCAGTGGTCCACGTGGGACCCGTGTGCTTCCTGCTCTCACGACATAAGGCTCTGCGGAGTTGGAGGCCACCTCCCAGCGGAGACCCAGAGTCTGGGGAGATCAGAGTGGAGGGATGAAGCTTAGCTTGCCCGCCCGTGGCCAGAGGGATCGGGGGCCCCAGGGGAGAGGGGCCCCAGCTGCCCCACCTTTGATTCACTTGTGTCTGTTCTCTGTTTCACTTTCTCCCTTTCTTCATCTGTGCTTTCCGGGCTTGTGTTCCAGATCCATTCCTCGGACCCCGCTGCGGCCTCAGGATCTGCTTCTGGGGAGCCCAGACTGGGGTAAGTTTCCAGTTGACGTGATGCTCATAAAACACTGTAGAGGTGAGACATCTTCCGATCCTGGGCAACTTTCAGCGTGTGTGTTTCTAATCGACTTTTTCCTGCCTTGCGCCTTTCATGTTCAGCATTTGACTGTCCTTACGCCCAATAAGTAGGGCGCTGTTTAAGGAAAGAACGCCTTCGGTAACGCACCCACGGTGGCTCCAGCGAGCTTCGCGGAACTACTTACTGTGGGTTTCCATCCAGATGACGGTCCACTTCAATCACAGCACCTCCGAGGGAGTGACGGCGACACGCTGCTAGGCCGATCGCCATCGGCCCGCCTGGCTTCTGGCTGGGTGAGAGACCGTCCTCCAAGTACCAATGAGCCAACCAACGAATCCCTCGGCTGAGCTCAGGTGGGGTTCAGCTGAGCTACTGGGGGCAGCTGACCGTGGGTCTACCCCAGTGCTGACTGGGGATGAGGCTCTGAGGCCTTAACAGGGGCCTCGTGGGCTGCGAGGTTAAACCCTTTCATGAGAGAGGAGGGAACCAGAGGACACATGCCTGTGCTGAGAGCCGTTCCACACTCTTCTGGGATGACTCGAAAGGCATCCACAGAAAGGACCAAAATTATTGGTTGACAGCAGTCTTAACTGGCTCCCACCCAACAGAACAATGAATTCTCTGTGGCCCGAGCCTTCTGTGATCAGAATTTGGAAAAATGCTGAGTCTAACCAAATGCCCACCTTGGATACTAAAATAGCTCCGTCAAACTCCGAAAAAACACTTGGCTTCGAACAATGTTACTTTCTAGAATGAATCCCTTCTAAATAAACTTTTTTGAAACAAACGACCATCCAAAATAAAAGAATGCGACCAGTAGCCAGAAAGCATTGAAATGCTTGGGGACTTCTAAGAGCCCTTAGAGCCGGTCTCCCTTTTGACAATAACTGGCCGCCCGGTTACTGGTCACCTAAGGCCACTCCCTAGAGCTGCCTTCTTTAGGATTATTTGATTGAGTCAAGTTGAATCTCACTCTTGTTTATCAGATTATAAGCACCAGACCTAATTTAATGTAATTTGAATTGTCATGGCTGTATACTAAACTATCTCTTCAGTTCAGCAGTAATGAGAGTGAACAGGAGTCTCAGGGGACAACTAGCTTTAGGACAATACCCTTGTGTTGATACCATCTTTGGGCAAAGACCTTAACAGAACACTTACCTGCTCTGTTTGCTGGAAGACGTGTAGCGACGCCGTCTAGAAATTGGCGATGTGTTGCATCCTGTCTCTCCTCCGCTTGGGTGTGGGACAACGGGGACAAGGAGACAAACCTCGTATGACTGTAGTGATGATGGTGTGACGTGATGCCAGGAGGGAGCTCTGGCAGAGACCTGGTGAGCTCAGTGGTGACTGTGGCCATTGAGGATGGGGCCACCCTTTCAGCGTGTTTGCATTTGGAAGCAGATGTAACTGCTTAGCTCAAAGCCGGAAATCCATGCAATCCATGATCGCCGTGGAAGTCCTCTGGACGAATGATGGCAAAGAAAGAGGGAGTTAAGCCTCCATTTCTTAAAAGTTTTATATGGCTTCTAGCCTTTGCCATTAACGGGACTAAACGTGCCTGGGATATACTAAGCTCTGCTAATGCTGTTTGAAACTGAGGAACGACCTCGGGGACTAGAGCAGGAGCAAAGGGCCACACATGTACAGGACAGTCCTTTATGCTGTCCTTCCTGTAAGAAGCGGCCCCCCTTTGGTCATACGCACATGTCTTTGTCACCGCATGCGTGGAGAAGCGTGTTCACTGTGGGACAGCTGGACGTCCGAGTTCCTCACAGCCCCATGGCCAGCCGAGCATCTCCCAGCCAAGCGAGGTGGGGCCCAGAGACCTGTTTGGACGCAGGTGTCCTCCGTCCTTCCGGTCGCCGCACGGACCCAGGTCCGGCCCCGCCGCTTTCCTGACCTTTCTCCCCCCGTGCTGGAAGCGCCACCGGCAGGTTCAAGCGGGGTCGCTGCAAGCTTTCTGGCCCCGCGGAGGGGAACGGTTCAGCCTCCCCGCAGGGGGCACGCGTGACCTCCGCGCGCCGCGGGGGCGTCCGTCCTTGTCCCCAAGGACGGCAGCAGCGCCCGGGAAGAGACCTGCTCGGGACCTAACGGTCGTTTGTTCTGTAATTGCTGCCCGCGGAGTGGCGGGGAGAAGCAGACGCCTCGTGGTCAGCACCGCCCCCCCCCCGAAATGAAACTGGCGAAAATCAGAAAGAGCATCTGGGAGGCACTTAATACTTGAAACCCCGGAGAATCCCCAAAAATCAACGAGGGGCTCCGCGCGGCCAGAGGAGGGGCGGCGCGAGGGCCGCCGGGCGCGCTGGGCGTCCGCAGGGGAGCGCGGGGCCCGCGGGGCGCAAACGGTTAAGGCGGCCGGCGCCCGCGGAGGTCACGGCGGCGCAGGTGGGCGCGCACGGCCGGGCCGGGGCGGGGGCGCGCGGCGGGGCGCACGGCGGGCCCGAGCGCGGGGTGCGTGTGCGGCCGGCCGGCGCGGGGCCGCTCCGGCGCCGCGTCTTTTCTTCTCCTCGCGGTGATGTCATCGGCGGCGGCGGCGGGGAGCCGGGAGGCGGCGGCGGGGGCGGCGCCGGGCGGCCGCCGCAGGTTCATGTGCATCTAATGAAAAGGCACTTGACAGTCGGCCAGGACGCACGCGAGGGAGCGCGAGCCGGCCGGACCGCGGCGCCGCCCGAGCCAATCGCGGGGCCGGCCTGTCCATGGGCGAGCCGGGGGGGGCGGGGGGCGCAGCGGGCCGGGCCGCGGCCGCTCCGAGGTGAACGGCGCCCAGACGGGCTCGCGGCGCGGGGAGGCCGGGCGCGCCGCCGCTATGAATTCGGCCGAGCAGACCGTTACGTGGCTCATCACCCTGGGGGTGCTGGAGTCGCCCAAGAAAACCATCGCGGACCCGGAGGGCTTCCTGCAGGCGTCTCTGAAGGACGGGGTGGTCCTGTGCCGGCTGCTGGAGCGCCTGCTGCCCGGGACCATCGAGAAAGTAAGTGGCGCCGGGCTCGCGCCCCCGCGGCGCCCAGGCCCCGGGCGGTGGGCGCCCCGCCTCGTTCCCGCCGCGGCCGGGGGTGCGCGGAGACGCGCGGGCGCGGGGTCGCGGGGCGCCGGCACCTGGCGGCCGCGCG
>JAHRIG010000037.1:1977893-2141113 GCA_020311275.1 Eira barbara | reverse complement strand
GCGGGGCGGCGGGGCGGCGGGGCGGCGGGGCGGCGGGGCGGCGGGGCGGCGGGGCGGCGGCCCGGCCGCGTCCGGGGGGAGCGGCCCCGCGGAGGCCGCGGGGATGGGGAGCGGCGGCTGCGCCCCGCGCGGAGGTGGAGTCGCGCCTCTCCGTGACCGGAGCAGAGAACCGCGCCCCGGCGCGCGCAGCTCCCTCCCGGGCTTTGTTCCCGCAGTTTTGCGGGCGCTGTCTCGCCGCCGACTTGCGGCTCCGCTTCAGCGGCCGGTTGCCCTGCGGTCCGAGAGGACGCGGTGATGCAGAGCGGGGCCGCCCGCGACACGGCCTGCCGACCCCCGCGCGGCACAACTCCCGGCGCCGAGCCCCGCGCACGGCGGACCCACGGGATCCCGGCGCGCTGCGAGGCCGCCTTCGCGTTCTCCATTTCGCTTTCAGGTCCATTCCGGCTTTTGAGCCGAATCCCGGGTCCCCCGACCCCGCTTCTCGCTCGGTGGCCGGTGGTTTCCCCGGGGCTGCAGTGTGAACCTTGACCCCGGTTTCTGTGAGTGATTAAAGTTTGCTTTCCTCTCACCCAGGCTGACAAAGCAGGGGCCGCCGCGAAGGGCTTTCCAAAATGAGGTCTCTCTGCATTTCAGAAACGCTGCGGTTTCATCCCCCACCTCTGTTTTGGGCCAGCACAGAATATTAAGATCAACAGTTACTTTCAAGGGGTTAAACGTAGAAGCTGAAGCACAGCATAATTAGGGGGAAAAACCCTAATTTTATACATGGGGTTGTATTGGCCCAAACCGCACAGGGACACTTTGCTAATACAATGTTCATTAGGTGACTTGAGAAAGTAAAGCCTTTCATCTTAGAAGTTTGCACGTGTTTTGGCGCTGCATTTTCAAGGGTCGGAAGAGGTTTTATTTAATACGAATTTTGCATGCACACTAGTTTCAGGCATTTTTCTTACTTGGACCGTACATACGGAAACAGAATCTGCATTAGAGTGCAGAGCAGCCTGCCTGTCCAGGAAATAAAAATGTTGCTTGTAAACGAAGCTGATGTCACAATAAAATCACGATTTAAGACAGGACTGAGGAGCCCAATCCAACTTGCAGGGTGCTCAGAACACTTTGTTGTCATCTGGATATCAGGAGCTCTGGTAATAAAAGACAGATGTTGCCAAGCCCTGACAAGCCACACTCAGTCCACCAAAACAGGCTCCCATAAAATGCTGTTCCGTGACAGAGAGAGAAGCTTTAGGAAACATCACGCGTGGTCTGGATGAAAACATGTCACTATCAAACCATCAGTGTGCGTTACTTGGCATATTAACGCATTGATTGGATCGGCAGGCTTCAGTGATCATTTTCTTGTACATTCTAGGAAGATCTGCTTTCAAAACTGTAGCCCTCCTTCCATCCTGCTAAAAGGAGGGGGGAATGAGGAGGGAGTACAGTGTTTAGCTTGCAGGAGCCCAACTGCCACTGTCCCCCCACCGTCCCCAGTCCCTGCCCCGCGGCCCCCATGGGTTCGTTTCTGACTGTCTCCGCCACAATGCGAATTTCACACCAAGGGCACAAATTATGGGCAGAGCTCCTGACTCTCTGCGGTTCAAAGGTACGTTTTTGGAGTAAAATATTAGCCAATCTCTGCCTCTAAAAAACTGGGGTTTCTGAAGTTTCACGAACTTTTGCATTTCTTAAGCGGAGGTATCTCTGGGCTTGCATACTGAGTACCATGAGCCCCAAAGCAGACAGGCGGGACAGTGGCTTGCTTTCCACGGGAGCATTTGGAAACCTCACTGAATATTCATGGGGAGTCGAAAGGGCCTTAACTTTACCCCAGTTTGCCACATGGACACCCTGACGACTGGTTCAAGTGGTGGGAGCAGCCCGCAGCCTCACGTTGGCAGAGCCGTGATTGAGGACAGATCCCTGGGCTGGGGAAGGCACAGCACGAAGGCAAGTTTGGAGGAGGCTCGGGTTTCCCATGTGCCTTTCATTAAGAAAACGTGCTAATGTGCTTCTCACGTTCTGTTCATTTGGTCTACTTTGGAGCCGGTCAAAGGGGCCGAGAACCGGGAGGACATTCAATTTGGCTCAGATTGTCAAAATTTTCTGTTAGGGTTCCCCTTGGCCGTGTCTGCTTTTCTTGAGGTGGGAGGCCAGGGGCACGGGGGGCAGCGCATAGACTCTGTAGACAAGCAGTTCAGAAAAGAGACACTTTCCATTGTGGCCACTGCCACGTTCTGTGCTGTAGGGGCGACAGTGGGATTACGGTTTCCCGCATCTCTGGGCGACAGTGGGATTGCGGTTTCCCGCATCTCTGGGCGACAGTGGGATTACGGTTTCCCGCATCTCTGCGCGCGATGGGATTGTGGTTTCCCGCATCTCCGCGTGTGGGGCTCTTGTGGTTCGATTTTCTGCAGTGAGGGCCGGGACGTTTTGCTGAGCAGCTCCCGCTGCTGGCTTCCTTCATCCCTCCTGGGATGGGAACCCATGAAGGCGGCAGAATCCAGGGAGCCTGGCTCCCGCAGGTCATGAATGCCTGCTTTAAACCTTTTTTATACTATTTGTCAGAGGGTGAAGCCGAGATGTATGAGTTTTAGAGGGGACCGTCACTGATGGGCGCACCGGCGTGGTGGGAATGATGATGTATTGCTTGAGTTTTGTTCCTGGACGTGGCGTGTGGAGTCGCTTGGTTCGGTGCAAGCATCTCAGGGAGACTGGTTCTTTCTCCCCGGGCCCCAGAGCCCACAGAACACGCCAGGTCAGTGAAGTGTTCCTGGGAGACATTCCCTCCATCCACATCCGTGCTCACAGTCGACAGTCCTGCGACCCGCTTGTCTTGCTAGATTTCCTGGGTGTGTATGTGAGCATTTAGATTGGGTTCAGCTGTTGGGCCGGATATCTGTGTTCTGGGCTGTAACAGAACCCTTGCCCGGGCGGGCTGCTCCACACACCTGCTCTCCCCCAGTCCTGGAGGCGCAGGCCCGGGATCGGGGTGCAGGCAGGCCCGCGCTCCCTTGGAAGGCGCCGGGGAAGGGGGTCCAGCACACGCCCCATGTCCCCACGGCGTCCCCTGTGGTCTCTGCTGTGTCCTCACCTCCCCTTCTGTAAGGACGCCGTCATTGGATGAGGACCGCCGGCCCCCAGTTGACCTCAACTCAACCAGCTCCATCTGCACGACCTTGTTTCCGAATAAGGTCACGGCCTGCACTTTGGCGAGTGATGGCTTGAACATCGGAATTTTGGGGGACACAATCCAACCCATAATAGGTCGCATAATAAATTTGAACCCAGTCAATTTATTAAGTATGTGCTTGCTCGTAGCGTGCCTGACGCTATGGGAGATAAGAGAACTAACATGTTCTTTGGGGATTTGGCGCGGGAGGAGGCCGCGATAGTAGGAGTGTCATGAGGCAGAAGGAAACGAAGGCAGAAAGTCAGAAAGTCAGAAAGTCAGCTGTACGTGCAAAGGAGCAGGAGTTAAGGGTTTCAGTGACCTGTGTTTGAGCGGCCCAGCCCCTGAGGGTTTTTCTTTTTTTTTTTTTTTTTAAGATTTTATTTATTTATTTGACAGACAGAGATCACAAGTAGGCAGAGAGGCAGGCAGAGAGAGAGGAGGAAGCAGGCTCCCTGCTGAGCAGAGAGCCCGATGTGGGAC
This sequence comes from Eira barbara, assembly GCA_020311275.1. NCBI lineage: Eukaryota > Metazoa > Chordata > Mammalia > Carnivora > Mustelidae > Eira > Eira barbara. The sequence goes on along the minus strand of JAHRIG010000037.1, from coordinate 2,137,461 downwards.
TCGATCCCAGGACCCTGGGATCATGACCTGAGCCGAAGGCAGAAGCTTAACCCACTGAGCCACCCAGGCGCCCCCGCTGAGGGTTTTTCTGCTGCGTGGGTTAGAATACGGTCTGTATCTCCTCAGACGGTCCCCTGGCAGCGCCTGGTGGTCTTCTCAGGCTGGCAGAAAAGCAGCAGGTCCGGACAGGACGCAGAAGGAAAAACGGCTTTCTCCTGATTGATTTGCAGCCTGCGTTCCGGTCAGTGCTGGGACTGCTGGCGCTGGTGGGGGGAGGGCGTGAGGTCAGTGGCCCTGGACGGCAGTTCTGAGTGCCCGCTGTGGGGAGCTTGTCTTCTCCTGGGCCCTTCGCCCCAAGGATGAGGTCAGCAATGGCAGGGGTGTGCTGGCGGGGGTCTTGGTCGGGACTCGAGATTCCAAAGCCCACACCCTGTAACTGTTTGTAAACCCTGGTTGGTTGCCTGGGAAAAGCGCTCAGAGAGAAAACTTACAGAACGCGGTCTGTCCTGACTGTGTTTTTAAGAAACCTTCTTTGAACTTTGCAAACGGAATTATTGGTTGTATCAGATTCCTCCTAATGAAACGAAGCTTCCAGAATAGTCAGTGTAATAATAAACCCCTGCTTCTGCAGTGATTTTTAAAGTCCTGCCTCTGCCCTGCACCAGGGCAATTCTTGGTTTGGGCCTTAGGCCCAGAGCCGAAGGAAAGTCACTGTGTTTGCTGGCTCATTCCCAGCAAAGCAGACAAACCTGCCTTCAGTGTAGACGGGGACGTGGAGAGTGATTTGCCGAGAGCCACTTGTGGGCCATCGCAGGGCCTCTGCTGGCCTGGCCCACGGGCGCTCACTCAGGGTCGTCTGACGTGGGTTTGGGGAGCGCAGGGGTGCGGTGGGGGGAGCAAGATGGCCTGCTGTTCCGGGCAGTGACCTCTCAGTCCGCTGGGAGAGTCCGGCATTGGTGCTGTCCCAGGACCTCATTCTATTAATAGAAATAACGCCCGTAGTGGCTGCCTTTCCTCCTTTCCTGGAGCACTGCCCGCCTCACCTCTGTGTACATCTCTCTTAAAGAGACAGGATGTTGCTGGCAGTGTGCTGAGCTGCTTCTCCGGAATGCCTCGTGTCGCCCCGTCTCCCAGGCCGGCCCCCAGACAACCCAGGTGTGCCTGCTGCCTGGGGCCGGGCACCTTCCAGGCAGGGACAGAGTGTTCGTCGGTCACTGGCCGGGGGTCCTCAGGGGCTTTAGGTCTGGAGGAAGTAGGCAGGAGTCACAAACCAGGTCAGGACACCAGACACATGGCATGAGTGACCACAGGGACAGGACACAGTCCAGGGTGACACTGTGGACACAGATGGCCATTCAGCAGGGGTCCCGAGAGGGAAGGGGGCACAGGGGATGTCGGAATGGGATCCACGCTCCTAAATGGTTTGCAGGGAGCCCAGCTACGCCCGGGAAGAGGACGCATAGCTCTGGAGAGCTCTGCCCTCATGGTGCCCCTGGTCGAACGCTCCTTTGCCCCTTCTCTGTCGTCCTCATGGGAGGACGCCTCCGAGGGGTCTGGTACACTCTTGCTCTGGCATCACAGAGTCCTCAGTGGGCCCCTGGGCCTTCCCAACCTTGAGTTCCGTGGTGACATCTCTGCTGAGATGCGCAACAGTGTGCAGACGGACACGGGCACACGTCTAACCCTGTCCCTGGAGGGCCGTCTCTGCTCCTTCGGATCGGAATCGCCGGTGTGTGTGTCGTCGTCGGTAGAAGGTAGCAAAGACAAAGTGTCCCTCCAGGCACTCACCTCTGCCGGGGGACCCCAAGACCCACTGGGCCCTCCCAGAGCCACGGTTAAGAGGGGGTGGTCCTCGTATGTGTCCCAGAGTCGCCCATTTGCTGTGTGACCTGGAGGAACTTCTCTTATTTCTCTGAGTCTTAATTTCCACCTGAACACAGAGATCAGATACCTGCCTGGAGGGAATGGGCTCCTGGGGCAATAGGGTCATTGAGGGGTAAGTGAGTGGACTTGAGGGTTTTCGGGCGGCACTAGGCACTGGGTAGGTCCTCAGTACGTGGCAGGTGTGATTATTTTACGAACTGACGCTGAAAACTGTCCTTGCAGTGTCCAGGAAAACGCGTAAGCCAGGGTCCGAACATCAAGGCCGCTCCAATCCAGGAGTTTCTTCTTATTCTCACAACTGGGCAGATTCTTGCAACTTGAGGGGGCTGGCGGCCCCTCCCTTCCCCCCGACAGACCGCCATTGTCTGGGCTGCCAGGATCCCTGGATTTGGCTTCCAGACCCTCTGTTTAGCGCCAGGTCCCGCGCAGCTGCCGAGCGCGCACAGCTGCCGGCTCAGAGGGGCCAGAGGGGCTGGATGGCAGCTCGGGTTTCACATTTACAGAGTTTCTTGCATGGGAAGGGCCTGGAGTACCGCCTCGCACAGAGGGAGGCTGTTGGGGCGGGTCCTGGGCCCCGTGTCCCTGTGTGTGGCTTCTGACCTTCCCTCCATCAGTTCCCAGTTAGGTGAGGAACGTTCATTTCCTGATGTGTTTATATTTCTAACTTTAGCTCTGAATTTTTGAAAGTCTTATGAACGGACGGGTTGTTCTCAGTCCTGTTTTTGCAGGATGTGCTGTGTCTGCCGGACTCTGAAGGCCAAGGGGAAAGGGGGGGGTGCATAAGTGGGATGTGTGAAAATACGTACCTACTGGCCTCCGACCAGGTGCATGCGTGTACGCAGCATGCACACAGACACACACACACAGACACACACACACACGTGTATGTGTTCTGTATCACTTTCCCAGGGGGTCATAAGAGAAGCCACGGGTCTCAAGTGTAAAGCATTCGTGAGTTCTCTGTGTGAAGGAATTCTCGGGACATTATCCAGCCCAAACTCCTCACTTCACAGATGAGTTAACTGAAGTCTGTTGCATACAGTCATGTAAGTTGTGTACTGCACGGTGTAGGGAGGGTCGCTCACACTGTACTGTACACGAATGGGGTCTTAGGACTGCGCTGAGGGACAGCTCTTGGGCAATGATGCATAGACGTCTGCCTCCACGGAGGTCAGCCTCTTCCGGCACAAAGCAAATTCGAGAAGAGTCGTGGTAGCCTACAGAAGTGGCCCCGGTTCTTCCCTCTTGTCTGCCACCAGGTCTCATGGATAACGAAGTGTCTGCTGCTCCCATCCAAAGATGGAGGCCGTTTTCTCACTTCTTGAGTCCTAAGCTGCCCTGGACCCGTTTTGGCCAAAGGGGTGTGGCAGATGGGACGGGTACTAGTACCTAACCGGCCACTGAGGTTTTGTGGCTGTTTGTTACACAGCGTCCCTGGGGCAACAGATAGCGGGTACAAGGCTGGAGAATGAAGTTGTTGTTTTGTACAGAACTTGAACATTTACGACACTTGGAGCAGCTTTTTAAAAAGGGGTCAAAAATATTTTTAATACCGTCTCCGAACAGGGTGTGTGTCATCCAGAACCCGAGTGGGACGCGCGGAGCCGCTTGCAGCTCGTAAGAAGTTGCATCAGCCTGAAGCGGGGATCCACAGCTCCAGGTCTGCTTTGGATGCGGTTTCCTGCCACGAAGCCTTGCTGTGGCGGGGCAGCTTTCGTTAGCAACACCCTCTTTAAAAGCTCCAGTTCTTGGTTATTTGTAAATACTCTGGCCCGTGGTGGCCTTTCCCCTCACTTCTGCGTGACTCACTGCTGAGTTCACATGCCAAGATGCATTCCCATGTCTTTCCTGTCTGTAAGATACTTGGTTTACGAGAGACTTCTCAGTACCCATCCGCGGCAAACATTCAGAAGTCCTTTGTCAGAATCGCGGAGTTTCTGACAAAGCCCGCTGCATGCCGAGAGACTGTGACTTGGTTGTCATGTTGAGGAAGAGTGTTATCGAGGTTTTTCCTGAGAATCAGTTTTGGGGGAGCATTCCTGGGATGAATGGCCTCTTCTGGCGGCGCTCCGGGAGACCACCAGGACACAGAAAACCCAATCCCAGGCCTTTAGCTCTGGAGTAATGTCACGGTCATCTTTTCCGTGGCGCTGAAGAGACTGCCTCACTCGGGAAGTCATAAACATGGGTGCTGGTCACAGATTTCTTCTCGTGGGAACATGACATTCTCTGGTCACAGTTTTCCTGTTTGTTAATGCATTTTCGTTTCTTCTGAAAACACACTCTCTAAGTCGGATGTGGTCACGTTCTGGACAGGCTTGTGGTGAAGGCTAAACTTCCAGAAAGTACCACTGTGCTTGTAAGTGACAGAGACGGAACCGAGTGGTCTTCCACTCTTGTCAGCTGGTGACACTTGGAGGAGTTCATGGAGTTCATTTGTCGCACGTCTGACGGAGCGCATTTGCTTAGTCTGAGTCCGGTAACTACCGTGTCCGCAATCCAAGGTTGGTTCTTCAAATAATAACAGTAACAGTATTTTATCGTGTGTGTCTTTTTTTTTAAAAAAGATTTTATTTATTTATTTGACAGAGATCACAAGTAGGCAGAGAGGCAGGCAGAGAGAGAGGAGGAAGCAGGCTCCCCGCTGAGCAGAGAGCCCGATGCGGGACTCGATCCCAGGACCCTGGGATCATGACCTGAGCTGAAGGCAGAGGCTTTAACCCGCTGAGCCACCCAGGCGCCCTATTGTGTGTGAGTCTTAAGCGTCTATTTATGAATTGTTAAAATAACATTCTGGGAGTGAGCTACTCCCTGCACACCTAATGCCTCTGTTGTCTGTAATGAATTGTCTACTTTAAGAAGCTAGAAAAATAGGGTAAGTTAAACTCTAAGTAAGTAGTAGAAGAAAGAGAATAATAAAGAACTGAATGGGAATCACTGAATAGAAAACAAATTTGCTAGAGAAAATCAACAAAACCAAAATTGGATTCTTTGAGAAAATCCGTAAAATTGATACCGCTTGGGTACTGATCAGGACAAAGGCGAGAGGACACAAATGGCCCCTGTGAAGAGTCACTGCGAGTTCTCCAGATGCTAAGAAGGTAATGGGGATAGGATGAATATTTTTATGCCAGTCAGTGCTACAGCCTAGAGGAAATGTACGGTTTCCATGGAGGACACGTCCAGGAGGAGACGGATGACCTTACCAGCCCGACACCTAGGAAAGAACTTGAATTAGTTAAAAAGCGTCTCATAAAGCAAATGCCAGGCTGCATGGCCTCACTGGTGAATGTTACGAAACAACGAAGGACTTATATTCGGGACACGTAAGGATCCTCCACACTCAGTCCTAAGGAGACCAAGAACCCAACTTAAAGAATGGACAAAATGGCTTGCACAGACGCTGCTTCACCAGAGAAGGTGTGCAAGTGACAAGCCCAGGAAAGATGCCCGGTGGCGCTAGGTGTGAGGGAAACACAAACTGAAGCCAGGACGGGATGGCCCGTGCACCTGCTGGAAGGGTCCAAGGGTAAGACTCATCACACCAGGTGTTGATGAGGACGCGGAGGCCCTGGAGCCCCCATCCACCATGGTGGGAACGGGAAACCCTGTAACCACTCTGGAAAGCAGCTTGTCAGTTTCTTGAACTATTACAGATCTATCAAGCGGTTTAGCCATTCCATTTCTTTTTTTTTTCTTTTTAAGATTTTATTTATTTGAAAGAGAAAGAGAGCACACAAGTGGGGGGGGGGCAGAGGCAGAAGGGGAGAGAATTTCAGGCAGATTCCCCACTGAGCACAGAGCCCCACACGGGACCCGATCTCGAGATGCTGAGATCACGACCTGAGCTGAAATCAAGAGCTGTATTGTTTAACAGACTGAGCCACCCAGGTGCCCCTTAGACATCCCATTTCTAAGTATTGACTCAAAGATATGGAAATATGCTCATACCAAGTCTTGTGCACAAATGTTCATAGCAACTTGGTTTCTTAAACTTATTTTTTGCAACTTTATTTTTAATAGCCATGAACCAGACACAGTCCAAATAGTTTTTCAACCGGCGAATGGATAAAGTGTGGTATATCCCTACTATCTAATACTCAGCAATTAAAGAGAGTGCTCAAAGAGGGATGAAAATCACACCGGGAAAAGAGGCTGGGCAAAAAATACATCCTGTGTGATTCCGTGTACATAAAATTCTAGAAAATGCAGTGGGCTCTACAGTCACGGAAGGTACGTCAGTGTCTGCTTAGGGACACTTCTGGGGGCACAAGGAGACCCTGGGGATGAGGGGGCATGCATCTTGATTCTGGGGAGGGTTTCACAGTGGTGCACATCAAACTTGTCCAATTGTACACTTTGGATATGAGCACAGTACGTCTTACCGCTCACCAAGGGTGCACGGCAGTAGTCACTCTGGGTGTATTTAAGTTTTTGTTGCGTGTAATGGAGCGTCAGTTCATTTTCTTGGCAGTCCCCTGCTTTTGAACCTGACCGTAAAACCAGAAGGCATGTACAGAATTTTACTGTATAAAGGTAAATAGTGTACTTGCATTTTTTATGCAAGTACATTTTTAATGCAAGTACATTTTTTATGGGGAGGGCTTTACTGCCGGAGAGCTCATCTGTCCCTGTATTTGTCTGTTTTCTCGTCAGTCCTTATTGGGTAGCTACTACACGGATTACGCTGGGCTCTGGAGATCCAGTGATTAGCTAACATAGACTTGCAGGCTGTCTAGTGGGGAGAATAACACTGAAGAAGTCGTATGCATATGTTTTACAATTTGAGATTCCTGCTCTGGGGGTCAGGAACAGGTGTTGGCTGAGGAACCTGGCTTACACTTGGCCGGGGGACAGGTGATGTCTTGGGGAAGGCTCTTCTCCGGAAGCTGGCCCTGAGTTGAGTGCTGATGGACGAGTGGCTGTAAGAGAGAAGAATGGGGAAAGACCTGGGCAGCCACAGCACTGCAGGGCAGAGACGGGCATGGGCCAGGCAGCACAGGGGCTTAAAGGTTCTGATCTTTTGCAGGGCCTTAAAGGGAGGTATGACACTGTTGGTTATGGATTTTGAAAACAGTACGCTAGGCACAGCGTGGAAACAGCAGGGATGCAGCCTGTTGTGGAGGGGGAGGTGGTTGTGAACCTGTTGGGTGCTGGGTTTCAGACGGGGTTCAGGGGACCCAGGGCGGGCACGGCAGCTCCGAGCCTCACCGCCCCTGGGGTGATGGTTACACATGGGATAGATGGGGTGTCTCCGGTGTGAGAGGCTGCCCGGGGGTGGGGCGCCTCAGGCTCAGGACTGGGTCCAGAATGGGCGCAATGGTGACTGTGAGGGGCTCAGAGAGGATGGGGGGCTGGAATGTAAATCTGGGAGTCACGCGAGAGAGCGAGGCGTGACCCTGAGTCAGCAGTGGTGAGCTTCCTAGCGCCAGCCTTGGGGAGTTGGACCTGGACGCCCTGGGCAGTGCCGCTAAGGAGGAGCCTGGCGGCAGGTGGCGAGGTCGGGAGGGAGCCTGGTGAGTGGAAGCCAGGGCATGAGCATGGCCGGTATGCTGCATGTGCCTGGGAGAAGCAGAGGGCTCTGGCGGCGTGCTGGGAGGGTGGGGCACGATTGTGACTTGTCCCCAGCAGCAGGCATGCGCAGTGTCCTAGGCAAGCCAGCCAAGTGCACACCTGCTCGTGGGCCACTGAGCAGCGGTGCCCTTGTCGTGAGGGCGGGGACAGCTCTGGATGGAGAGGGCGGCAGGGGGTGTTGGGGGCAGGGCTGGGCCAGCGAGGGCAGGCACAGCGAGGGCGGACTGGGTGTGTAGATTCACGGCCACTGTCCCGGGGCAGAGCAGGACCTGACAGTGCTCTCTCGATTCTCTTCGAGCCTGGGAAACAAGCTGACCTTGAGCTGTTTTTGCCAGAAAAGGGATTCTAGAACACTGCGTTCCTTTTCATGGCTTTAGGGAAAGACAACAGTCCTATGTCCTCCTTCACTTCCTATGTGCTTTAGCAGGTACTGGTTTAAGTCCCGTGAGTGAGCTGAGGCGAAGCCGTTGTCACTGAGCAGCGTGGAGGTTTCCCTCTGACCTGACGCGTGTCACTGTCCGGTCTCTAGTCACCCCCCCACCCCCCCGGGTATGACAAGGGACTGCCGGAAACCACCTGCTCTCTGCCGCATCTGTTGTGCAACTGACCTTTGAGAGTCCGGATCTGACGTAGTGAAGGCAGTCTAGGGATTTTTAGAATGCTCACATTCAAGTTGAGGACGGTCTGCATTAGAAGGTTATACGGTTATGAAGGTACAATTGTCTCCTGGGATTCGCTTTCTCTTTCTCATTTGGAAACTGCGCCCAATTTGTTACATGTCATGATAATGCACGAAGAGAGATCAAAGTAATTAAGTGCTATGTAGTAGGAATATTTCTTAACCAAGATAAGTGTAAGCAACATGTAGATTTGGTACTATTTTTCCAATTCAAAGCAATAAAACATGCACTTTTCAGGTCTGTCTCCATGTGTGGGAGAAGCAAGCCCACCGGCTGTTTTTTCCTCCATGACCCTTTATCTTTGAGAGTGTTCCTGGGAGTGGAGGGGGGGCGGTGGGAGGGGTGTTGAGGGAAGGGATGTGGCTCCCTGCACACAGGTTCCCTCACTGAGGGGCTTCTGGGCCCACAGCTCCTGGGTCGGGCTGCTTTTCTTCTCTTCCAGCTGGGGGTTGGGCGCCCGGCACTGGTTCTCGTCCATCACAGACTAAATGTTAGCATGTGCATTCCAGGCTGTCCCAGGTCACAAGGGGCGCCCGCTGTTCGTGCCTTTGGTTTAGGTGGCTCTGTGGGTCTTACATTTGAAGGTCAGCAGAATCACCGGATGACTGGTGAAAATAGCTTGCTGGGCTCCACCGCAGAGTTCCTGATGTCGTGGGTCTGGCTGGGTTTGAGAATTTGCATTTGACAGGTTCTCAGGTCATGCTGCTGCTGCTGGTCCCGAGGACCACGTGGGAGAAACACCGACAGCCCCCTGAGCTCATCAGCCCGGCCACACCGTAAGTCAGACCAGCCAGATTGTCTGCAGGACCCTCTAAGAAGACAGGAGACCGAGGTGTGATCACTGAGGGGCTCTTCCGCAGGTGAACACTGGCTGCCTGCCCATCCTGGCCACCCCCTCGTGCCTGGGAAGTTTCCTAACTGGTGCCTTTCAGTTCGAGACAGAACAGACCTCATGCTGCTTCCCTATGGGCTTTTGAAATGTGGGGGTAGAGAGGTTGGAAGAAATCTCGCCTTGAGTTGGAAGAGGCGGTTGGAATTCATCTCAACAATGGGATTCCCCACCTGTTTCTGTGCATCTAGAAAATTCTTGTATAAACAGAGACACGGAAGAGCACAAGCTCGTAGGTGTGTATGAGCGCTGACGAGGGCGCTTCTTGAATGGAGGCACTGAGGGAGGCATCCTTGAAACACCTGAATTAGGGTTCGGAGGAGCCGTGCCTAAACAGAATGCAAGTCACTAAGAGACCCAGGCAGGGCTCCCCCCGTGACACTGGCTGTTAAGGGGAGAGGGAGTCACTGTGTTGCAGGTCTGTGGCGTTAGGGACTGGCCTCCGGCAGGAGTCTGGGAGGCCTGATCCAAACATAGCTGCCTAGTGCCATTCCGTGAGGGGCTCAGCTGACCGTGACTCCCGACGCTGCTTCTAAGGGGTGGCAGGTCTGTGGTCCTTAAACTGGAACCCTCGCTCTCTGAAGGTCGGGAGGAGACCGTGCGGCTCCTGCTGGCCTTCAGCTGACACTGAGAATACGTGCTTTGATCTAATTCCGGCTTATGCTTTTTCAGTTAAGGAGCCAACCAATCATTTCGTTAGTGCAGATGGAGAAAACGGTGGCAGTTTCTGACACCCTCCCCCAGCCCAAGTCTGGGCGCGGGCAGCTCCTTCCCTACATGCCGTCGCTGAAGTGAACCTGAGCGGCTGTCTGTCCTTCGGCAAAGGACGTCGGAATCGCGGAGCAGCGACTTTCAGCAGCCATCCTGAAAAGGGTTCAGACGGCAAGGACAGACTCTCTTGAAGCAAATGAAAAAATGGGAAATCTCAGCAAAGAAACAGGACTTAAAGGAAAAAAATAAATGGAAATTACAGAAATGAAGACTCAGTAACAAGACTCGCTGGACGGGCTCCCCGGAGGAGGGGAGAGGACGGAGGACCGAAGCAGGGAACAGGAAGCCTCATCCGTGGGTCTGCGGCGCCCGGACTGGGGAAGCTGCCTGCAGGAGCGTGGAGGAAGCTGCTGTCTTGTGGCATCACAGACACGCGGGCAGAAAACAGGCACAGCTGCGGGTGGGCGGCTGCCCGCCTTCATTCCCGTCCCTCCCCTCCACCTCCTTCTGTGTGCGCCGCTGTCCCCCCTCCCTGAAATGTCACATTCACATGAGGTCTTCATCGGCTTGTTTCGGCTCCTTTGCGACACTTAGGAAATGAATATAAGACAGCCCTACTCCACGCGGGGCTTGCGGACGGCTGCACGGAGTACCAGGCGGTGGGAGCCTGGAGAGGCCCGAGGGAGCAGGCCAGCTGGGAAAGGTGAACCCAATGCGGGGCCAGAGATGCTCCTTCGTGATAGAGAGGAGAGCTGAAACCAGAGAGGGGCTCTGGGCAGCTCCCGGCTAACTGGTGCCCTCATATACACGGGGGAGAACGGAGCCTGGGATGCTGAATGTGGGCACCCCTGGAGAGAGGGGGCTGGTGGCTGGCCCCAGGCTCAGCTGCTGGTGGCAGGATGCCCGTGTCCGTCACAACAGAAGGCGTTAAGGCTAAGACTCCCAGTAAAACCCAAGGCTGTCTTTCATTTCTCTGTATCATGCTGCTGCTGCTTTCATTTCTCTGATTACACTTCCAAGTGTTTTAAAGAATAGTTCCTGTCTGGGGCGCCTGGGTGGCTCAGCGGTTTAAGCCGCTGCCTTCGGCTCAGGTCATGATCTCAGGGTCCTGGGGTCGAGTCCCGCATCGGGCTCTCTGCTCGACAAGGAGCCTGCTTCTCTCTCACTCTCTCTGCCTGCCTCTCTGCCTACTTGTGATTTCTCTCTGTCAAATAAATAAATAAAATCTTTAAAAAAAAAAAAAAAAAAAGAATAGTTCCTGTCTGAGGTATTTGATTCTCACGTTTGACCGAAGATACTGCTTTTGTGTCCTAGGCGCTCTGTCAGCATTGCCCACCTTCACTTTTGCTGAACAAATAGTGTACTGAGTGCTTGGCTCGGCCAGGTGTTGACATTTTATCCAGGTGGACCGAATACCCTGCGTACGGCGCATCTCTGAGTGCAGGAAGTGTTCCGCGGATGTGCTTGGTGGACAAGTAGATTACATAGCATGTTGGACCCCATGTTAGACCATGATAAGTGCTTTGCAAAGAAGCAGCAGGATGGGGGTGGGTTGGGGAGTACCAGCAGTTAGGGCAGATGTTCCTGAAAAGTGGCATTTAAACAAAGGCTCCACGAATATGAGCAAAGGAGTGATATGAATGTCTGTGAGATGGGATTTCAGGCAAGGGGAATAGCCTGTGCAAAGGTCCTGAGGTAAGAGCCTTCCTCGCAAGTTCTGGGAATGGCAGAGGCCGGTGTGAGCCAGAGGAGAGAAGCTGGCTGATGAGTTCAAGGAGGGAACAAGGGAGCAGACTGTGGAGGGTTCACTCAGCCATCATAAGGACTTTGACTTAAAAAAAAAAATTAAGAGGCTTTATTTTCTAGAGCAATCGAGGTTTCCAGAAAACCGAGCAGAAAGTACAGAGAATTCCCATACACCCCCAAGTTCCCCTATTAACATTTTGCTCTCCTGTGGTATGCTTATCACTAGGGATGAACCAATGCTGACACATTAATAAGTAAAGTCTACAATGTACATTAGGGTCACTTCGTTGGGCACTCTCTGGGTTTGGACAAATGTCCACCGTTACAGTGTCATACAGAGTCATTTCACTACCCTGAAAATTCTCCACGCTCTGTTCATTTTGCCACCGCCTGGCAACCACTGATTCTACTGTCTCCATAGTTTTGACTTTTCCAGAATGCCGTAGAATTGGAATCATATAGGATGTAGCCTCTTCAGATTGGCTTCTCTGCCTTAGAAATACACATTTAGGGACGCCTGGGTGGCTCAGTTGGTTAAGCAGCTGCCTTCGGCTCAGGTCATGATCCCAGCATCCTGGGATCGAGTCCCACATCGGGCTCCTTGCTTGGCGGGGGGCCTGCTTCTCCCTCTGCCTCTGCCTATGCTCGCTCACTCTCTCTCCCTCTCTCCTTCTGACAAATAAATAAATAAAATCTTAAAAAAAAATACACATTTAAGTTTCCTCTGTGTCTTTTATGGCTTAGCAGATCATTTCTTTTTATCACTGAATGGTTTCCCACTCTCCAAGGCACCGCAGTCCATTTACACATTTGCTACTGGAGGTCATGTTGTTGATGTCCAGGTGTTGGCAGATAAGCTGGTGTAGACATCTGTGCTCAGGTTCCCAGGGACGTGTTTTCAGCTTTTGAGTGAAGCAGATTCACCCAAGAAGCAAGATTGCTACATTCGGTGAGATGATGTTAAGTTTGGTAAGAAACCACCAAACTGTCTTCCCAAGTGGTTGTGCCATTTTACATTCCCACCAGGTGTGAAGGAGAGTTCCTCTTGCTCCACATCTGCACCAGCAAATGTCGTTGCCAGCGTTGGATTCTGGCCATTCTAACAGGTGTGCGGTGGTTTCTCCTTGCTTTAATTTGCAGTTCCCTGATGACATAGGGTGTGGAGCATCTTTTCATATGCCTACTTGCCATCTGTGTCTCTCTTCTTCAGTGAGGCGTCTGTTCAGGTCTTTTGCCCATTTTTAAGTTGGGTTGTCTGTTTTCTTATCATTGAGTTTTAGGAGTGCTTTGTGTATTTTGGGTACAAGTCCTTGATTGTGTATGTCTTATGTAAATACTTCCTTTTGGTCTGTGGCCTATCTTCCATTCTCCTATAGGACTTTGGCTTTTACTTGGAGGAAACTGGGAGATTTGGGGGGTTCTGAGCAGAAGAGTCATGTGACACACAGATTATAAATATGCAGGGAGATATTCCAGTTATAGTAATATGGAAGAAATAGAGTTCTTGATTATACATTGGCAGCCTTATCTTTAATTAATGAAGGTCAGTTTTTCTAAGTGAGTTTTTGAAAATGTATTTCCCACCTACAGACACAACTCATCTTATTCACAGCTGCCATCCATATACCCTGATATTTAAGAGTTTTAGGAGAAAACTAATGATCTGTTTATCACCTTTTTATTAGTCACAGTTAACAGGAAACTCTCAACTGGCTGCCGGGTTCTGAGAGCATCCCGGGCTGTGGTCTTCTCCTGCGCCTGGCCTTTCCCTCTAGGGAGGGTCTCAGCTGCTATTTATGGAGAAGCACTCGCCAGCGCCAGCGCAGGTCCTTAGCCGTTTTCTATCCCTTTAGTTAGGGATAGAAGCGTCTGATGAAGCCTCCCTTTAGCTTCCTAGTTTCCAAAATCATCCAGCTCTCTCTGCATGCCTCAAGCCTCCCACACGCTATCATGGGATTAAAATAGTGTGTGTTCTCAGGTGGTCAGTGTCCAGACTTCTGACTCTGAGGCTTTCATTTGCCTCAAAGGCAGCTTCTCAAGCAGTTTAAAAACGAAAGACAGATTCCTTAGCTGGGAGGGAAGGGCACAAGGCAGTGCACTGCTCCGTAGCTCCCGCCATGGCCCTTCGATCTGGCTGTGTGCGGGGAGGGGCATTCAGAAGGCTACCTCAGAAGCAAGGATGAGTAGCTAAGGCAAAACCAACCGGGAACAGCAGGGCAAACATAAAACCCCCCGAGACGTCTGAGAACACGGATCGAAACAGTGGAATGCCATCGGCGGCCGCAGGGATGGGAGAGGACATTCTAGCCTGAGGTGTCTGGTCCAAGGTAGGGCTGAGGTTGGGGCAAGGAGCAGAACTGGCAGACTGAGCTGCCACTAGTGGCCCCATTCAGAGAGCAGAATGCGTGGGCTCTCAGAGCAGGGGAGGGAGGGGGTGGGATTCCTTCCGTCCTAGTGGGTTTTCAGCCCTACTTACTGCACTGATATTACAAGGATATACAGCAAGTACCCATTTTGGATTTATTTAGCACGTTTGCATCAGAGGCCACCAACTTCTCCACAGGCTTTTCCACCGACAGACAACAGAAGGTATCACCAACCATTCTGAAACGTGTTCGGCAAGAGAGGAAATGGATGCCAAAGGGTCGGAAACAATACAGAAATGAAGCTGAAGAATAAAGCCAAGCCTTTTGCAAGATTTGCAAGATGCTGCACCATAATTCGTGGATTGTTTTCAGTAGGTCATAAGCACGAGAATGAGCGAAAAGAAAGAATCTTCCATATGAACCACTGAAAACTTGAGATGAGAAAAATCTCTGATTACAAGGCCCAGTTTGAGTTATTTTATGAATCTGTCCTTTTCTGCTTTCCCTTATCAAGATTCTTCAAAGGCCTAAAAAAATGGCATCTGCTTATAGAATGTAATGAGACATGAACTCACAACGGCCCGTCCCCTGCACCTCTGCTCCCCTGGGGTCCGAATCGCAGCCAGACAGAGCACACACCGTTTCCCAGACTGCTCTCACGCCACACACCCGCCTGTACTGATCTAACATTATGGAGGGAAGAAAATACCACTTTTGTGGAGAAATTTATTCTAGGTTATCTGATGAATGTTTTATGTTCATATTTCTTCAAATCCATTTTTGGCATTGGCAGGAATCTTGGACGGTTGCCACCATCTCTGAGGTCTAAAAATGTGCTTCTGGAGTTTGTGGGAAGCAAGCCTCAGGGGACTCACGAGTTAATTTAAGCTGAGCAGTCTTGCTGGTCCTCTCCTTGAGAGTCCGCGTGTCTCGGATATATGAATGTTGTTGGGGAACTGGAGATTTGGTACATTTGTATTTGTTTTTGCCTTTTATTTTGGCTGCTTTCATACTAATGGAGCACATTTTATTTTTTCCCAGATGACCATAGCCCCCGCATAAGAATTGGGCTTTGGGAGATGTTGAAGAAGGAGAGCAAAAGAAAAATATACTTTATTAAAGGCTTAATTTTTTCCTTCAGTAAGCCACATCCAATCCTAGGCTACACATTTTTGGAGATGGTTTACTTATTGGGTATTTGGTGATCAAGTCCTTAATTTCGATGGGATGCTTCTTTGTTTTCCAGTGGGTTTGGAGGAAGAGATGCCCAGTAGACTGGCAAGCGAGTCCTGTCCACCTGTACTTTCACTGCACCGAGCGTCACTGGCAATAGAATGAGCACAGAATGCTCTGGAAGAGCAGTCTAATTAAAATGGAGGCTACTGGGTAGTTAGAATTGGAGGACCCGTGAAGTGCTAATTAAGGTGACCTGAGGGTTTTGACCGTGGCATTGCACCTCCATGAGGGTTGTGTGAGGGGGGTGGTTCTACAAGGCCTCTAACCCATCGGCAGCTGGGCTCTCCGAGGACTGTTCTGTAATGGGGACGGCATGTTGGCCTGAGGACAACACTAGTTTGGAGGGTTTTCCTTCCTCTTCTTTAAAAAAAAAAATGTATTAACAATACTTATGTGGTATAAAAGTCACAGGGCACAAAAAACTATAAAGTGAAAAGCAAGTTTCCCTTCCCCTGACCTCCAGGCCCCCCGTTCCTTTTGTTGAGGCAACCCTTGTTAAAGGCGTCTGGTGTGTGCTTCCAGAGAAATTTCATGCTTTTCTAAGCACCCATGTATATTTTTTTCTTGCCCCCCCTTTTTTTCATTAAAGGTAGGACGTTATGCATACATTCCCCATGTTCCTTTTCCCCACTTAGTATAACTAGGAGGTCGTAATAGATCAGTAATTAAGGCTGCTGCCTTTGAAAGGATCTGGTGGGCGGCGCTCTGTTTGTGGAAATACAGTATGCTGTAATTGACTCAATCCCTTCTCTGAATTGTTTCCCATCTGCTGCTGTCACAGGCTGTTCTCTTTTTAACTGTACCAACAGGAAGTTCACTGGGTTAGGGTCCCAGCAGCAAATGGTGGGCACACTAGGCAGAGGTGGCTGAAAGGTTTACTGCAGAGGGTGTTGACAAAGTGTGGGCAGGGGTGAGGACAGCCAAGAAGAGAAGTGGAGGCACTCCAGGAAGCC
This sequence comes from Eira barbara, assembly GCA_020311275.1. NCBI lineage: Eukaryota > Metazoa > Chordata > Mammalia > Carnivora > Mustelidae > Eira > Eira barbara. The sequence continues at coordinate 2,121,422 of JAHRIG010000037.1, read as the reverse complement.
ATGAGCTCCCCTCGGCCTGCAGGAGAAGGTGGGGGAGGTGGGTTATGGGAGCTGCTGGGAGCTCCCACCAGGAGCGGTGGTCTACGGTCAAGGAGCACAGCCAGTGCTGTTAGTAAAGGCTTAACAGTGGCTCCCTGTGTTGTGGAGCCCTGAGCTGTAGCGTCTGCCCATTTCTGTGGTGTAAATACTTGTACTGTGGCTGGTTCCAGTGACCCATGTGGTGTTTCTGAATGCAGAGCTGGGCTAGGGAGCACGGGGTCAGCTCCTGGGAGCAGCTCCAGCACATCACGGTGGCACCTAGTCCCTGCTTGGGCTTCTGACCAGTCGAGCACCTGAGGAGGGAGAGCAGGGGAGCCTGGTGGCTGCAGTGCCCAGAGGCCTGCCTCCTGGAGCAGGCTGGTACAGTGGGCAGGCTGCAGGCACTGGGGCAGATTACTTCTCTGCAGTCCCTGTTTCCTCGTCAGTGAAGAACAGAACTGCCTCCAGTGTTCTCTGAGCCTTTCTGTGCTAAGGTCCTCTGCCAGCTCCATGAGTTGGGTGACCCGAGTGGGCAGTATGCTGAGTGGGTAATGGAAGATGCCTGGGGGCCCTGCATTTGGGAGACTCATGTCTAACAGGGGAGAGAGGGTGTGCACAAGCAAGTCTGGCTATGGGGTGGAAGCGTAGCTCTTTGTAGCCATGGTGATGAGGCTGTTGATGGCAGAGACCCCGAGACCTCTCTTCTGGGGTTTGGAATTTGATATCTCAGTGGGGGGAATATGAACATTTCTTGATTAATGGTTCAGCTGGCATCTGCCACTAGTTCTTGGAGTATGGTCCTGGTACCTTCAGTATCTCCTGGGACGTCAGAAGTCCACACCTAGGGATTCAGCTCTGGCAGGGTGTAGTGATGGTACTCTGGGTGTTCTGACACTCGCGTTGTATTTGAGAATCACTGAGTTATAGGATACCTGTGTTCCAGACTTGGCTGAAAACCAGTTGGATGGGGCATCCCAGAGACCCCCTGCCCCCAACTTCTGGACTTCAAACATACTCAGTCAGAATCTCTGGGAACTATGATCCTGGGTAGTTAGCGCGTTAACCAGATAGCACACCTGTGATAGTTTTCTCAACTCTTGATTTCAGTTGTTGCCATGCATGGAACCTGTCTGAATTAGCTGCCTTGCTACAAGTGCCTGTTCTTTCCTATGAAGTTTTGTAAACTCGGACCCGCTAAACGCTTCCAGTGAAGTCAGCTGACTGCCCAAGTTGACACTTTTTTTGGACCGAGGGTGGCTAGCTGGTTGTTCCAAGCGAGGAGAGGGAGAAGAGTTGAGAAGGAGCAAACTGGACAGCTCTGGAAGTCTCTGAAGTATGACCGTATCATGGCTGTGATGTAGTTTATTGCAAATTCTCAGGACTCCTGACACGTCCTTTATCAAATATTGAGTACAAAGGGTGTATTTCCAAGGAAAGTTTTGGGACTGTCCGTGCCTTTGACTGATAAGAGTTCTTGATGGAAAGGCCTGGAGTTAATTGCTGTGGGAAATTTGGGACAGGATTTTTGGGGGGTGGATTGGCTGTTGTTGGTTATTGAAAAGTAGCCACTGGAGAGAGCAGAGGAGCGCTTGACTTTGGGTTGTGGAGATGTTGGTGATTATATGTAAAGCTGCTATGCGAATTCTTTTTTGGTGGGGAGGCAGAGAGAGAGAATCTTTTTTTTTTTTTTTTTTTAAAGATTTTGTTTATTTATTTGACAGACAGAGATCACGAGTAGGCAGAGAGAGAAAGGAGGAAGCAGGCTCCCTGCTAAGCAGAGAGCCTGATATGGAGCTCGATCCCATGACCCCGGGATCATGACCCCAGCTGAAGGCAGAGGCTTTAACCCACTAAGCCACCCAGGGGCCCCGAGAGAGAGAATCTTAAGTGGGCTCCATGCCCTAACCCGACACAGGGCTTGATCTCAGAACCCTGAGATCATGACTTGAGTCAAGAACAAGAACCAGATGCCTAACAGTCTGAGCCACCCAGGTGCCCTGTGCACATTCTTATACACAGCTTTTTGTGGACATATTTTCATCTTTCTTGGGTAAATGCCTAGGGGAGGAATCGCTGGCGGGGGTGGGCTTATGTAAGTTTAACTTCTCGATAGACTGATGGTTTCCCGTGTGTATGCTTTCCCACTCCCACTAGTCAGGTATTGGGCGCCAACGGCTTTCCATCCTTCTGGACACTTGACAGTGTCCGCCTTTCCCATATTATCCATTCTGGTGGGTGCATAGTGTTACCTGCGGTTTTAACTTGCATTTACCTGATGCCTTGTTCACGTGCTGTCCCTCATAGAGCTTCTTCACTGAGGCATGCAGGGGCACTGGGGGGGGGGTGTCTTCTTTTGCATCTCTGATTTAGTTCTCCCCCTGCAGTCTCACCCAGGACCTTGGCAGCCGATTACTCACCACCCCCGAAAACACTGGGGGCTTCTCAAACGTCACACCTTTGAAAATGCAGTCCATCTGCCTCCACCTTTCCGCTCCAACTCCGATGTCCTTTTTGTTGGTTAGGCCTCTGGCCCTCCCCTATGTCCACAGTATTTATGCTTTACTCTGTGCTTCCACTGTCCATGTTGTGTGGGATTCTTTCCTGGCTCACGCAGGGCAGGGCCCTGTCTCTCTTCTTTGCAGTCACAGTACTTGTGACAAGGTCTGGCATAGAGACTAGACTTGTTGTTGTTCTCGTTGCTCAACAACTAGACTTGTTGAATTAGCTTATCCTCCCCAACAGCTCTGTGAGAAAGGCTGAGCCTTAAACTGAGGATAAGGGTGTAGACCCAGAGGGGTCAAGTGACTTGTCCAAGATCAGCATGTGTGTTATAGGGTGAGGCAGTACTTACTATAGAGTTTTGACTCTTTTAAATTACAGTTTTCCAAACAGGTGTGTTGTTTGAAGTACAGTATCCATGGAACAGGCTAGCGTCATGCCCCCATGTGCACACATGTGGAGACTTTTAAAACAGTTCATGTCCAGTTGCTCAGCTTGAACATGCAGTCACTTCTCTGAGAAGGTGCCTGAGATCAGGGAAGGCCACAAGCTCACTAAGCCATTCCAACACCCCCTTCTCCCACTTCATGTAAAAAGGCAGACCATTCACTCACTCGTCTCTCTGAGGCACACTGCTGCAAGATGGAAAATCTCCCAGCCGTGTAACCAACAGACAGATACCCCTGGTGTTGAGAACCAAAGGGTTTAAAGTCTGGAATTTTGCAGCTCAGAGGTTTCTACCTAATCGCTTTCAGAGAGACTGCAAGGAGACCCTAATCATGCTGTTAACGGATGCTTTCAAAATTTTACTGATGATTGATTATATCTGGACTTTGGTGATGTAATTCAGAAGGCATCAAAGAATGAAGTTAGAAAATAGCAAAACTCCTTCCATTTTTTATTTACTTATTTTTAGGAATGAGGTTTCTCAGCGTTTGCATAAAACAACCTCCAAGGCAGGAACAGAATTAACGCTGGACTCTATTTCTTTCTAGTAATAAGGGATAGCTGTCCATGAGTAAATGAACTAATTAAAGAAACCCTCTACATCTCATTAAGATACACATTTCCAGGTAAAGTTTTACATTTTACATTTGATAATTTTCCTCAAAAACTGTTAACGTATTGTTCCTATTGTTGGCGGACTCATACTAGTTGTGTTACTTTGGAAGAAAAATTGTAACCATTGGATCTTGATGGCTTAGTAATCTTAAAGGCAGTGCTGACTTTTGTGTTAGGCGAATGTGATAACCACTACACTACGGAAACAGATCAGAGCTGACTTTTGTGATTGGTAGCTGTCCTGCAGTCAGGTGAGCACTGAGCTAGCAACTGCTGAGCCACTGTTCCTGAGGAAGTGCAGGGTTGGTTTCCTCGGAGTTCAGATCACAACACTTTGTCTACCAGTCAACACGTGATCTTGTTTTAGTGGTATTTGTGTGTGAAGACCGCTCATTTAATATGTATTCCTTACAAATAACTGTTTCTTCATAAGGAAACACTATCTCAGGTACAGCACCATGCAGCGACGGCCTCTCCTGTTCAGTTGCACATGGCGTGCACACAGCACACACATACACACTCTACGCTGCACAGGACAGTCACGAAGGAAAGCATTCCACCAAGACGGAACACTTGAAATCCTGCGAAAACATTAATGAAGACCTGACTTGTGGTGGAGCTTACTCTGTGATGGGGCACAGGGCAGCGTGGTTAAACCTCGTGACCTTGACTTGCCCCTTGGAAAACCAAAGGAGAGTGCGTGACTTACTTGGCAGAAGAGGAACGCGTCAGTGAGGCTGGCATGGGGGATCTGGTGGTTCCACCCCAGGACTTTGGCTTTCACAACTTCGTGATGGTGTCAGCAACGTTCTCTCCCAGACTGGCTTGAAAAATTCCTTCAGCCTTGTCTGCTTGGCTTTTCGCCTCAAATCTTTTAAGTGTTTCAGCATAAGGGACGAATGCAGTAGAGGTCAGGCGCCAAAATGTCAGGCTGCGTTCCAGCACAGGGTCACACTCTTCCATATCATTAAAAATTTTTTCCAGGGCAGAATTCCATTCCGATATTTTGGCTGCTTTGAGAGGGACAATTCTTGGAGTCTTAGGCTGATGTTCGTTGCCATCATCATCATCGCTGACACCAGTGCCAGGCTTTGCCATCTCGTCCAGATCTTTCTTGGTGCCATTTCTGCCAAAATTTCCTCCACGTCTCCCTCCCTCATGTCTCTGAAGCCCTCTCCACTTATCTGCTGTGCAATATGCATTATGTTTTCGACACTGTTCTTTATATTTTCTGTAACACCTTCAAAGCCTTCAAAATTTTTCACGCAGTAGGGCCAAACATTTCCCCAACAATTATTAATAGTGGCCTGCTTGATGCTATCCCAGGCTGTGCTGATGTAATCTATAACGTTGCGTATACTGACGGATTTCCAGTAGTCCATCATGGTGGTTTCCTCACTGGCGTCGAGAGCCTCAAAAGCCTTGCTGTAAAGCTCCCTGGCGTAGTATGCCTTGAAAGCTTTTATTATACCCTGATTGAGGGGTTGGATGAGAGAGGCAGTGTTTGGGGGCATGAAGAGAACTTCTATGTCGGGGTGGGCATTTTCAAGTTCTTCGTGGCAATGAACTGGGGCATTACCAAAATTAATAAAATCCCGAAGGCAAGGTTTTTGCTGTGGAGATAGCGTTCAGCTTCTGGGATGAAGCATTTGTGGAACCAGTCCCAGAATATTTCGGATGCCATCCATGCTTTTTTGTTCCACCTCCAGTGGACTGGCATATGGTTTAGATTCTTCCCTCTAAGTGCCCGTGGGTTTTGGGCTCTGTGTACCATTAGGGGTTTGCACTTAAAGTCACCCTTGGCATTGGCACACAGGAACAAGGTTGCACGGTCTTTGAACGATTTAAAGCCAGGAGACTTGGAGGCCATTCGCATTATATAGGTTCGTTTGCCGACGTTCTTGTAAAACAAGCCTGTCTCGTCAGCATTGAAAACCTGCTCTTCCATATAACCCTTCTCATGTATAATGCTTAGCAGATGCTTTTTAAATTCTTCTGCAGCTTCCTGATCTGCAGGACCTGCCTTGCCTGCAAGTTTATCGTTTTTCATGTGGTATCGCCTTTTGAAATGTGCAAGCCAGCCTAACCCTGCGCTGGCTGAGAAGGGTTTAACGTTTTCCTGACCCTGGGTAACATGACTATAAACTTCCTTGGCTTTCAGCCTCACGACAACACTGCCTACTGTGCTCTTTTTATTGGTTGTCATCTCCTGAATCCACAAGTTTAGCTGCTGTCCCATCTTTTCCATAGCTGCACATGCACAATTGAGGTTACTTTAGCACTTTCCGGAGCGGCCTCACGCATAGATCGACGGATGTCCTCTTCCCTTTTCTGGATGTAGCGTATTGTTGATTCATTAACATTGAATTCACGGCCAACAGCACTGTAACTGAGGCCTGGACGGAGCTTATCTAACACACGCATATTCTCTGCAAGGCACATCACAGCCTTCTTGTGCTTTGGAGCACTAGACAGTGCCTTAGCAGTATACCTGGGGGCCACTTAAACAGTAAAATCAGCAAATAGCACACAAGATGTGAGAAACGTGGTTTCAGTAGACCGTGAAAAGGATATCTGTTTACATTGCCGGCTGAAATAAGGTGGCAGAGCATGGCCTTGTCTAAGTTCAGCTAGGAATGTGTGTGTAAAGGCTGTTCAAATTTTTCACTGCTCTGTACGTGTCTGTAAATGAGAAAGGGCCACAAGTACTCATTTGAGGTTACAAATTTTATCCTGTAGGTGAATTTGCACAGAATCCATCAACGAGGACAGACTGTATTTATATGGGTCTCTTGCAAAAAAGGTGATCCGTTAACATTTTTAGTATAAAGATATATTAGTTTAGGATACTGTTTTGTTGGGGGACGTGAAATGGAAGTGAGTTGAAGGAGAAAGAAATGTAAAATTTCTGACTTTTAAATAAGAGCTTGTTGATAATTCTTTAAGGCTGAATGGGTTTTGTATTTCTATTGTATTTGGAGTCTCCTGGACATTTTTAAAAGAATGCTTAGCAGTTTCAGAAGTCATTAGGACATCAGACATGGAAACTTTGCCAGTATTTGAAATCGTGAAGGATTTTCACTACATATTTGGGATGCGCTTTTTCAGAATTCTTTTACAGATAGAGCAGGGGGACTAGGAAGCAGCATGGGTTCAGCTGTTCACTGGGAAAAAAAAACTGTTCACTTTGGAGGAAATATGTTGGCAATTTCTTCTAAGAACTTTTAAGTTGTAGGGGAAAAAGTCTGATTTCTGTCGTCTTCACACCTCTCAACACGCCGGTTTTTGGGTTGGATTCAAGCTTTGAAAGACCTGCGCGCCTTGAAACCAGCGCAGTTCCGTGGGCCCGACGGATGTGCCGTGTCCCTGGGACGGACGAAAGCGCCGGGACCGTCCTCACGCTGGAGTTCCGGACGCCGCGTTGGGGGCCCTCCCGAAACGGAGGCTCCGGAACGGCGTCGGACAGAGGCTGCGGGCGGGGTCTCGGCGCTTCTCCGCCGCCCGCCCTGCACTACGGGGACGGCGCGCGGCCTTCCCGACCCCTCCTGCCCGGGGAGGCCGTCAGCGGCAGGTCCCACGTGTGGCGGCGGCCCCGGGGTTCTCCGTGACCGAAGCAGCGGGCGGCCCGCAGGAGCCGCGCTCGGAGCTCTCGGGCCGTGCGGAGGCCGCTCTGGCGCCGCCGTCCTAGCCGGCTGTCGGGTCAAGCACTGACGAGGCACTCGGTGTACGCGGGCGTGCGGGAGCGAACGCGGCGCGTCCATCCCAACACGCACGACGTCCGCGCCGGGCACTTCACACGGCCCCGGCCGGCTGCTCGGTCCGCGGCGGCGGGTCCCCTCCGGCCCCTCCCGGGCTCGCTCACCACGGGGGCCCGGCTCTCCCCTGCCCGCTGGAGGTGGGCGGGCGGTGTCCACGCGACGGGCCCGAGGACCGGCTGCCGGGAGGAGCCTGAGCGCGGGGCCGGGTGGACCGTGTCCGAGGACGAGAACCAGATGCCGCGCGGAGGAAGCGGCGGCGGCGGCGGCGGCCACGGCCACGCGTGGGGCCAAGGGCGCAGCGCCTGCCACGGGGAGGGCGGGGCCGGAAGGGCCGCGCGCCGGGCGGCCGGGGCGCGGTCTGAAGACGTCACTTCCGGCGGCGGCCCACTTCCTGGAGAGGGTAGGGGCCTGAGATTGGTGCAGCCCAGAGGAAGGAAAGAGGGTGAGGAGAGGCGGCGGCCGAGCGGGCGGGCGACGGGGGCGACCGGGGTCGCTCCGCGCCGCCGGGGCCGCCCGTCCGCGCCCTCTCGCGCGGGGACAGCTGCCAGGGCTGCCGCGGGTGGCGGCCGCGGCCTGCGCGCCGCCGCTCAGCGCCTGTGCTCTGTGTTGCAGGTGTACCCGGAGCCCCGGAGCGAGAGCGAGTGCCTGAGCAACATCCGCGAGTTCCTGCGAGGCTGCGGGGCCTCCCTGCGCCTGGAGGTGAGCGGGGCGCGGGCGCGGCTCGGGCGGGGCGGCGGGCGGGCGGGGGGGGAGCACGGCCCGCCGCAGCGGCGCTCGAAGGCCGGGCTCGCGGGCCCCCCAGGGTGGGAACGCGCCCCCAGGGCGGGGAGGAGCCGCCGTGCGCTGCCCCCAGCCTGGCCCTCGCTTCTGTGAGCAAAGCCCGGAGGCTCGGGCGGGTGCCCCACGTTGGCGACAGCGGGGTTGCCGTCCGAGTCCTCGGTCCCCGCCGCCGCTCGGACGCTGCTTTCAGGCGTTCCCCGGGCACCCGCGTCCAGGTCTGGGTCAGCCCCTCGCCATTCCCAGCGGTGGTCAGAACGAGCTGGGCAGACCCTCCCAGCCTCACTCCCTTTTCCAGCCAGAAATTAGATGGTTTTTACGCGAACACTTGGCGTTGAGGGTAGAGACAAGCTAAGCTCTGTCTTGGGGGGGAGCGAACTGGGCGTAAGATTTGGGTAAGATTTTGTCACTTCGCACGTTGGTGCTACATACAGTTTTCCCGGGGCAGCTCTCTGGAAACCCCTGTTTCACCTGGTTCAGTCTGGTTTTTCCCGATCTCGGAGTAGTGCTTTAGATCCAGAAGTCTAGCTCTTGTTTTATTTGGGAATTACTGGTCAAGGTGCATGGGGTCAGCTCTGTGCCTGCGGCTTTACCACCCTTAGCCTTCGGTTCCTCATCCCGCTTGCCGCGCGTGGGGTCAGGCGTGTAGAGAAGAGCACGGGAATGCATCGCCAGCAGAACCTGCCCTGTAGAGTGATTCCGTAAAGGTTTCCCTCCTGAAAGGACAGGCTTCTTGGAGGAAAAAACCCGGAAGCCCTCCAATCTGCGAGGGAACGTTACACAGACCACTTACCTGCTAATTGGAATCCGACAGGATTTAAGAGATCAGGAGACTGTTTTTATGCGTGAGCAAAGGGCTGTTTGGGAGCGGGCGACGTTGTTTCAGAAGGGCCTTGTCATTTTACCCTTGGCTTCTTATTGGGCTGTGAGAACATGCTTTGCTGGCAGCAAGGTTTGCTTTTCCCTGACTTCTGTTGTGAGACAATTTTCTTCCAACCAAGTTTTGCTTGGTGTTACGCTAAATTTGAAATTCAGTTTGCACATTAAGATTATAATCTCATAAGTTTGTGTGGGACTCCAAGGAAGTACTTTCATCCTTAATGTTCAAGAGGTTGCTATTGGAATTTCATATTCCAACTCTTTTCTAGAATAGTTCCCTTAAAGACACACTGGGAGAGGTCACTAACCTATCCTGAGCCCCTAGAACGGTTCCGGGCATACCATAGGCCTTCGATAAATTTGTAGTTGATAGCAATTTTTTAAAAAAGATTTTGTTTATTTATTTGACAGAGAGACAGCAAGAGAGAACACAGCAAGGGGAGTGGGAGAGGGAGAAGCAGGCTTCCCTTCCATACGGGGCTTGATCGGAGGACCCTGGGACACCCAGCGACTGAGCCATCCAGGCACCCCTAGTAATTTTTTGTTTACAAGGAAATTTGGATGACTTGTTTTTAAAGAGTAAATTATCTCTTCTAATAAACAGGCACCTTCTTCATATTCTTCCAAGCTCAGTTGAAAGTCACACTTAAAACTCATAATTACCCGAGATAATTAAAGTGAGAAAACAGCACATCAAAACCCTCAAGTTGTTGTCACTTTGATTGTCCCCTCCCCCCTTAGGAATTCACTCAGAGAAAGGAGTTTGGTGTGGTGCGAACCCAGCTGGGGCTTCCAGACTTGATCGCATCATCCATGGTGTGAAGGGGCTGGCCTGTTCCCAAGCCCCTTGACCTGGCCTTGCCCTCTGCAGCAGTTCCCCAGGGGCCTTAAAGAAAACGGGAACGGGCAGGGAAGGACCCTTACAGGCTTCATTTTTATGCACTCTGAAAGATGAGAAGAACTGTTTGAAAGGATAAATCCAATCCTTAAAACTGAGCTTGAATTCCAGATTAGCTTTTGTTCTAGAATGTGTCAAGGTGCTTTTTTTCTGAGAGTTCAGAGTGAAATATGTTTGTAATGGGTTGTTTTTGGTAGTGTCTTTTACTGCTTTTTTACTATACTAAGTTTTAAACTATGCTATTTTTTACTCTTTTAAGCTATGCTATGATTTCTTAAAGGAAAAGAGGAATTGAGAGCATCGTGATTACTGTATCAGTTCTCTAAATTAACTGTAGAAACCCAGGCATTTCCCCCAGCAGGTGGTTCTGGTTATGGAGGGAGCTTTAATTTTTTATTTTTTATTTTTTATTTTTATTTTTTTTTAAGATTTTATTTATTTATTTGTCAGAGAGAGAGAGGGAGAGTGAGCAAGCACAGGCAGAGGCAGAGGGAGAAGCAGGCTCCCTGCCAAGCAAGGAGCCCGATGTGGGACTCGATCCCAGGACGCTGGGATCATGACCTGAGCCGAAGGCAGCTGCTTAACCAACTGAGCCACCCAGGCGCCCCTAATTTTTTATTTTTAATTTAAAGATTTTTATTATTTATTTGACAGAGATCACAAGTAGGCAGAGAGGCAGGCAGAGAGAGAGGGGGAAGTAGGCTCCCTGCTGAGCAGAGAGCCCGATGTGGGGCTTGATCCCAGGACCCTGGGATCATGACCTGAGCCGAAGGCAGAGGCTTTAACCACTGATCCACCCAGGCGCCCCGGGAGCTTTAATTTTAAAGGAACGTTATGCAGTTTGCATTTATTAGCCCTTGAGAAACAATTTAGGTTTTTAGTTGGAAAACATTTTTAAACTTGGGGAAAAAACAGCTGTGGGAAAACCACAGCTGTGGCTTGGGTGACCTTTTGTTTTTCTCTTTGCTGCTGATCTTGCATCTTATTTGAATCCTTCATTTCCTTGAAATAGTTTGGAATTTGATAAGAATTCAGGTTTTTCCCCCCATGTTCCTAAGGGTGTAGTAAGGTAAGATCCGAGAGATGCCCCTGTTTAGAACTGTTTGGGTAATTAAAGTTGATGCTTAAACTTACTGACAGAGGAGCTGGTACTGTGGTTCTCCAATTACTTTTGGGAATATCATGTTGAGAATCCCTAGTTTGCCTGGTATACGTAGTAAGGACAGAATTGTCCTAGACCTACATGCAACGTAGGTGAGAGAGCGAGTCTTGCTAATGGGGACTAAGTGCTCTGTCATATAGTTTTCCAGAGTCTCCATTTTGTTCCTTGTTTCAGTTCTCAATTATGTCTTTATTTGTGATATATATATATTTTTAATGATTTTATTTATTTGACGGAGAGAGAGCGAGAGAGGGAACACAAGCAGGGGGAGTGGGAGAGGGAGAAGCAGACTTCCTCCTGAGCAGGGAGCCCGATGCAGGGCTCGATCCCAATGCGGGGATCCCATGCAGGGGTCATGACATGACCTGAGCTGAAGCAGACAATGACTGAGCCACCCACGCGCCCCTATTTGTAACCTTTTCTAAAGGACTCCACTTGTCACATGTTCTGCTCCTCTGTCTTGACCACGACTTAGCACAGCCATGGTCTGGCAGTGAGGAAGCCTAGCCTAGTGCATCCGCGTTCTCAGCACTTACCTGCGAGCCGCTGTTGGGGCCTTGCATCGGTATTAATCCTTGGATAGGGCACTATGAGGTTCAAGGTGTAGGGGCTTTTAAACACTTTGAACCCTTGCCAGACTGTCCCCCGAGTTTTCCTCCTCCACCTTGCCAGCAGCAGTGGGCAGACACTCTTTGTACCTGCCATGTGTTTTCTTGACCTCTGGGGGATAAAGAAGCCTGTTGGGATAAACATTTGGGTTTTTTTTCCCCCGGTATCCTCCATGGTGCCCCCATTTCTGGGTAGGTGGTCAGGGAGATGGGGGACATTCCAGATGTCCTGGACTGCACGCTGGCACTGGAGGACAGAGGTTGCAGACCTCAGACGGGTCTTGTGTTTCCTCCCGGCCTTTTCACGCTCCGCTCCTGCAGCTCTGCGAGCGGGCCAGGCGGCTCTGTGCAGCCTGGTGCTCCGGCTGCAGGAGTGTCTCCCTCTGTGTGAGGAAGGTGCTTTCTCTGAGGTCCAGGGAGGGAAAAGGAGCCCAGGTGGGTGCTCCAGCATTGGAATCAGCTGGGCTGATGTAGTTAGTGGGGAGGTTTTAGAAAACATTGTCTTACACGTGTTTTCTGAAAACACTCTTCAAAAATGCGGGGAAGGACAGACTATTTTATGATAGCATATATAATGCTTGATGCTCTTTGAGATTTTTAGCCGAGGTTGTGATTGAAATTTTGTCCAAAAGAGTATTTAAAAATAGGGTCAAAATTAAAACGTGTTTACATGAAACTTTAAACAGTTTATTGACAGAGGTCTAAGAATTAATTGAAATGAAGTCCAAAGTGCATTCATAGTCCTTTTCCTACGGATGGGATGCCCAAAAGTGACAAATTCCCCAGCAGGTGTTCCTTTTGTCTTGGATTGAGGCAGCTGCATCGTTGAGCTGCTTACTACAACTTGGCGTGAAGGTATGTCGAGGCCGCGTGGCAGTATTTTCCTTGGCTGGTCCTCTTCGCTGTTGACACAGTGGTAAGCTGGAAATGGTTGGTCATGCCGCAGGGTTTGACTCTTATCGATAAAGCTCTTGAGGTTTACTCACCATGCCTTTGTCAGAACTCGCCTCTTGTGTGAGGGGAGTGGAGTTCACTTTGGAAGGTGCATGTTTGGACATTTTATAGGTGCTTAAAAGTGAAGAAAGCTGAATTTTATTTAGATACTCTGGTTCTATTTAATTTACTGGCAAAAAATGTCCTAGTCTGACCCTCTGTCTTAAATCTTTGTGTCTTGCCAAATTATTTCGTGGGGTAAGCTATTCGTCACCTTTGTATCTAGGCTGATTTTCCAGAGTTAAGCAACTAGGCTTTCCGCTCCACTTCCTGTCTGTGCTGTAGCTCGTTGTCTAGGTGGTGCTGTCCAGCGAGTGTAAAGTTAACCGCGCTCATCATTCTAATGCTTTTGGTAACTACGTAAAATAAAAAACACGGAGGTCATTTTAATAACTTTCTCTGTAACATAAATTATCCGTAATGTTCCAATATGTACTTAATATAAAAGTGTTGAGATACCGTTTTCATGTGAAGTCTTTGAAATTCAGTTTGTTTCTGTCACACTCAGAGCTCTTCGCATTCTGGGATCAGCCACGTTTCGAGTGCTCAGCAGCCTGTGTGGCAGGCGGTCTCTGTGTTGGATGGCCTGAGTCTAAAGATGAGTTGAGAGGCTTGTCATCCTTGAAATTCAGTGGGCTGACATTAATTGAACACAAGCAACATGCCCGTGCATTTCATATGTACTGTTTTGTTTACTCACAGGTGTTCTGCAGATAAGGAGCTGGATCTGAGGTGGTTTGTGGGTCTCAGGGCACAGCCTGGCGGGCAAGCATGCGCGGGATTGGAGGAGCCAGATGAGGGGTGGCTGGCAGGGCTCGGGCGTAGCCCGGCAGGCGAGTGTGCACAGGATTGGAGGAGCCAGGCGAGGGGTGGCTGGCGGGTCTCAGGGTGTAGCCTGTCAGGCCAGCGTGCACGGGATTGAAGGAGCTAGATGAGCAGTGGCTGGCAGGTTTCGGGCTGCAGCCCAGCAGGTGAGTGTGCATGGGATTGGAGGAGCTAGATGAGGGTGGCTGGCGGGTCTGGGGTGCAGCCTGGCAGGCGAGTGTGAGTAGGATTGGAGGAACCAGATGAGGGGTGGCTGGCGGGTCTTAGGGCGCAGCCCAGCAGGCGAGTGTGCAGAATTTGTACTCTGGTCTGGTGGTTCCACTGGGCAGGCTCTTGCATGCGTGCTGCTGCCTGGAGAGCGGGAAGCTGAGCTGTGTGATGATGGCAGAGCCACACTGTTGGACTGTTTCTGGCAGGGGCCGTAGGTAAGTTCTGAGTTTAGCTGGTGGCAGGGCAGACCTTGTGGGTGGGCCCCCCCGTGCAGTCACGTAGGGCTCTGTACTTGGCTTAGTGTTCTGCTCGCACCATCTGAAATTCTAAGGCATTTCGAATCGGAGGTCTGCATTTCATTTGTGCTGGACCATACGTATTGGGTGGTTGTTCTACCCTGGTGGTATGATTCTTAGAGGCACACGAGAGTAAGATGTTCGCTGAGTGCCCATTACGTTCGGGACCCTGTTGTGTTTGCTGACCCACTCGATCTTCGGGCAACCCTACTAGATGGTATCCGTAGTGTCCCCACACTGGGATTAGAAACGCAAGGCGTTGGGAGAGAGGCACCTGCCCGAGGTCCAGGGCTAGTGATGGCGGGCTTCCCCAAGGGCCTGTCTTGCCAGAGGCCTCCTGAACAGTGACAGTCCGTGTGCCCCTCCTCGAAGAGAGGCGAGTGCAGGGACCTGGAGCCGAGTGTAAAAAGGGAGAGGTGAAAAAGGGGTAAAAAGGGGGCTCACAGGCTGTGAATTCCTGTCCTGTGTGCTGTTGGCCTGAGGCCAAGTAGAGTCTCCAGCACGGGCCTGTTGGGCTGGGTGACCCCGGAACGCTGCATCCCTGACCCACTGAGGGGAGGTGGCATAGTGAGACCCAGTTCCAGACCTCGGCCCCTGTCTGCCACGCTGTGAGCCAACTGCCGTGAGGTGCTGCTTCTCCGGCAAAGTCAGGATCGTGTCTTCTCCGGGGCACTAGGAACTGTCCCGCCATCCAAGGTGCCCACCTTCCCTGTCCGTGGTCATGGCAGGACCCAAGATATAGACCCAGGGCTCTGTTTTTCTGTGGGATCCTGTGGAGAAGGCAGTCCTGCAGTGTTGGGGTGGATGAGGGGGTGGGGGCGGGCTTGTGTGTCCCTTTGGGAGGAGGAGTCTCGGCTGTGTGTGTCCGGTTTCGCTGCCTCCACCAAGGGGACTGGGCCAGACGCGGGGCGTTGGGCTGGATATTTGGGAGGTTCCTGCCAGGTCGGGATGGTCGTTTCCAGGGCAGTAGTCTCCCGTCCCAGCCAACCGCCAGTGCAGCACCAGGACTGCTGAGCCCAGGATTCTCCTCTCTCCCTTTTTGGGCCCTTGCCGGGGGGGACAGTTCCCTGAGGTCCGCCTGGGGTGCCTCCTGGGACAGCTGTTGACCGTCGTTTCAGTCTGGCTTACCCGAGTTAGAACTGCGTCCTGACTCGTCGGCAGGTGCTGGCGCGGCTTCCCGTGTGCCGCCGGAACAACGAGAAGGCGGCTCTGCTTCCCTGCACGTCTGCTGCGCCAGCTGTGGCTGTGGGCGCCCATCTGCTTCCCCTTGGGGGGGGGTGGGGGTGGGGGTGTGTGGCATTTGGCCTTCATTGGCTGGGGTATGTGGCCCTCACTATAGCCCGGATGGGGCCAGAAGGCTGGGTCTTGAGCACAGCAGGTGGGGGTGGGAGGGACGTGTGGAGCTCTCTGTGGTCTTGTCTCCCGTTCTAGAGCAGACAGAGACCCAGAGGTGTGTGTGGGACATGCCTGTGTTCCCAGGAGACGCTGCCGGAAGGCGGTTGTCTGTGCCTCCGTCAGGTTGGCCTGGCAGGCTGCTGGGTGGAGGGGCGGGCCCAGGGCTGAGGTGGGGGTGGCGGGCAGGCCCCAGAGCCTCCACAGTGAGCGGCTCCTGCCTTCTCCTCTCCCTACCCCGCTCTCACCAAATGCCCCCATATTCTTCTCGGCCTCCTGTCCCACACCAGCTGCCTGGCCCGGCCACCAGCACCCACAGCGGCCCCGTAGCAGTCTAGCCCCTCTCTTGTCCTTCTCCAGGCTGGTCTCCCTCAAATGCACATCTGACTTCTGGCATCTTCCTCCTGACTCCGAGTCTGCTCTGGGTCTTAGGCTGAAATCCAGACTCCCTGGAAGTGTGGGGGAGCAGGACAGGAGACTAGGGCGGTGCTGGGCCAGAGGATAGAGTGGTCCTGGCTGTCACCTGCGCACGCGGGCCTGTGCTCAGTGATGTGGGGCTGCCGGGGCAGACCGGCTAGGTGGTCTGACCAGAGTCTCCGAACCATCTTGGCTGTCATTTGGGGTGTAGACTATACAGGGAGTCGAGGGCAAAAGCAAGAGGACCTGAAGAGGTGACGGCAGGTAAGGGGTGATGGCCCTTGACCCCCCAGCCAGGACAGCATCCGTGGTTGGAAGTGTGTGTTCCCATTTCACGCAGAAGGTGGGGGTGACCTCCACATGGAGTGCGTGGGGTGTGGAAGCAGAGTCGTGGAGGACCAGGCTCCGGCCTGAGCAGGAGAAGCCGTTTGCCTTTGAGTCCGAGAGTCTCCCGGGTCCTGTGTGCTGCTGGCGTCAGACCTGCGGCGGTGGAGGTCGGCGAGGCCCGACTCCGACGCCGCCTGGGCCGGGACGTGCACCTGGCTCTTGTGCGTGCACACGCTGCTTGCCCGCGGGAAGCCCCTCCTCTCGCACCGGTTTCTAGGGGCTGCTGATGGGGCCGGGGAAGGGTCTGTGGCGGTGGGCAGCACAGTGTGCAGCGGGTGCCCGCGGGTGTACCCGGTGAGTGTGAGGGCGGTCTCTGCGCACGGGGGGTCGTCTTCTGTCCCCAGCGCTGGCATGTAGAAGGCTCTGGCTTCGTGCCGAGTGCATGAGACCAGGAGGACCAGCGGGTGGTGATTCAGCTTCAGTCACAGGCGTGCTGCTTTGTGCACCTACACGGCCACGGCCTCCATCTCTGCAGCTCCTGTCGCAGTGCCGTGCTTCCTAGGGGTGGCCTGTGCTTCCGGGGCCCGCGCGCTCGGCCACGGTGACCTGGAGCAGGTCCGTGTGCAGGACGGTGACCATGTGCAGGACCGATGACTTTGTTGTGCTCAGTTATGCTTTGAAGGCGGACTTCTTTCCTCCCAGGCCAGACCTCAGCGTGCGTGCCAGGGAATTGGGTGTGAATGACGGTGGCCACCAGACGGAGTGTGGGAGGGGTCTGCGGCGATAGTAGACACTCAAGCCCTTTGGGACTTGTTTTCTTTGGCAAAATACAGGATTGGGAAAGGGCGATGTCCTGCGTTTTGGAATCTGTGGTCACCGAGGCACAAGGTGGGATACTGCAGTATTTTTACGTTCGATTTTGTTGATAATCTTAGCTTCTTGCTCTCAAAAGGCACTTATTTTTGAAATTGTAGTTGTTTGATCTGTTTGTAGCTGTTGGGTTTTGTCAGAGCTCCCTCTTGGAGCTTCCTCGTGAAAGGTGCTTCTGTAAGAAGGGGAGGCTAGCAACTGTCCAGAGAGGTGGCCCGGTCAGTTCGGACATGGGGCTGTTTCGTGAGGACGTGCTTAGTTGAGTGGGAGCCCTGGGGTAGTGGCGTAGCAGCAGATCCTGTTACCTTTCATTTGCTGACTTCAGTTGAGTGTGCAGACGAGTTCTGGTCCATAATGTTTGTTACCCTGCATCGTCCGGAAATGTGTCTCCCACGCTGTGCTGTGTACCCCAGGGGGCACTTCTGTGGCCAGCCCCATCCTACGGTATCAGAGCTCACTGCTGACCTTCTTAAGCTCAGCCAGGAGAACTGAGCCCAGAAGTATTGCTTCCAGAACAGCAAAAGGCTGCTCATACAAGCTTTTTAAGAACAAGTTGTATTTTCTCATGATCAGTAAAACTAATTTCTGTTCATTATAGTCTCCTGTGTTATACCAGATCTATCAGCTGAAGTGAGAAATTCCTGTTTCTGTCAAAGGGAGAAGTAACTTGAGTGTATAAATCTTTTAGAGAATTTTTGGTTTCAGCGGGTGTATAGCTGTTCGGTAAGGTTGATCTTCGTCCTTGCATTGTCCTTGGAAGACAGCCAGCGTAACCAGTCGCACGGATGGGGCAGCTCAGCGGCGCCATGGCAAGGCCCGGGGTCTGGGGAGCTTGCCTGAGCGCCGTGTGCAGGGTCTCACGGACAGGTGGCCGGCTGGGGGCTCCGAGGTGGTTGGCGGAACTCACTTCTCGTGCTTGGGACCGGGGGCCCTGTTTCCTGGCGCTGTTGGCGGGGGGCTGCTCTTCACCCCGGGGGCTGCTCTGGTCTGAGTCACAGGCCCTTCATCTTCCTCCTAGCAGCAGTGCACCTGTGTCCGGTCCTGCCTTACATGTCTGGCTTTCCTCTCTGCTCCGAGCGGCAGGAGGCTGTTTGGAAGGGGCTCATAATTAGATGGGGCTGGGGCCTACCTGGCCCGTCTCCCCGTTTGAACTCACTCAGGGTCAGCGGATGCCTGTCCTCAGGTACGCCTGCAGAGTCCCATTTGCCGCGGCGGGTACCAGCGCTCCCACGGTGGCGTCCTGGCACGTTCCAAGCCCCGGGCTTTGGGATGGATTTGGAAGACCTGTTGGAATTCTGCCGGGGAGTATTGGGAGCAAGGCCGCGGTGTCTGGTGGCCAGGGGTAGTCCTGGCTCTGCACTGACAGATTGGTGGCCCCTGCCTCCTTTCCACCTGTAACCAAGCCACGTGAAACCAAGTGGGGAGAACCGACTAGTACCTCCTGCCCCAGCTGCACTAAGGGATTAATTGAAACAGGGTTCCTGAGATAACTGGGGTCCTTCCACAGTTCTGGGTGTCTTAGTGCTGCATGAGCATGACAAGGGTGGCACTGGCTCTGTGGGGACGTGAGGATGGGTGGAGGCAGCAGGGAGATGATCATGTCGGTGAGACAGAAAAGGTGGTCTTGGCGTCCGGCCAGGTAGACCCACGGCATTTGGTGCACGGCACCACAGGTTGGTCCTTCTCCTTGGAATGCCCCAGCCAGGTGTGCTGCGGTCAGGGCTGTGGTCCTGTGGGGGGCGAGCGGGCAGAAATGCTTCTCTAGTCTATGGGCAGGAGCGTGGAGGTGGCCAGGGCCGTGTTGTCACGCTGCAGTTGGCTGCTCGTATTTAAGGAAGACCTGTACTCAGCCTTGAGTTTGCTCTCGAGTCCTTGTTCTCATGCTGTGCTGCCATCTGGGGATGGCCCAGGTGGCCTCCAGCCCAGTGGTCTGCCAGTCCGTCCTTGGAGCCGTTCGTGCCACCACCCTGCTGAAAAATAGCTCTGGTCGGGCCCCCATTACCCAGAGGCTCGCGTCCAGAAGGTTGTGGGCGGCACCTCTCAGGACTTGAGCCTTGTCCACTTCGCCTGTCCCTCCCCCTGCGCTTGGACTTTCTGCCCCAGGGGTGCTGAAGTGCTCGCGGTGTCCCGAGTAGTGGTTGCTGATCGGCTCACTGAACGTAGCGGCGTGTGTCCTGTCACGAGTGCTGTGTGCTGAGAGCTGGGGCTAGAGAGGCTCAGGAAGGTGGCCGGCCCTGGCTAGTGCGGGCTGGGCCCGGGTCCTTCCCGAGCCCCCCCCCTCCCCCGTGTGCTGGCGGCCCCCGCGGCGCTGTCTGTCCGTCCGCGCGCCCTCCTCCGCGCCAGCTCGCCCCGTCTGCGCTGCTTCCGTCTGGGCCACGGTGAACGCCGCGCTGGTGAGCGTGAGGGCGGGTTGAGTCTTGGTTGGAGCGTTTGTGTGTCTTGCCTCGGGCTCGGGGCAGGTGTTGGTGGAATTGGTGAAGGCCCCAGCGGGGCGCTGGGCAGACCGGCACTGGAAGGGGCTCGGCGTGTCTGGTCTGCCTCGGCTGGACGCCCCCCACCCCCCGCACCCTGTTCACCCCTTTCTGGCCAGTGAGGCCTTAGGGTTGCTTTGATTCCTCTCAGGGCCTTGCTTCCTTGAACTTGTAGCTGAAGTACAAGTGGACCAGTAGACTTTCTCCCTCCCGAGGACGGTGGCTGCTGATCTGAGGGCGGGGCGGCCTCGGGGGACAGGCAGCCGTGTTCGTGCCAGGCCCAGAAGCCTGATGAGTGGGGGCTGGTCCTGTCTGCTCTCCGCCCGCTGGCCACGGGGGAGGCTGCCTGGGGGCCTGGCGGTTCTGCTCTCCTCGGAAGCTCTTAAGCCTCTTTACCTCTGGAGAGTTTTAGAATCAGAACCTGGAGCCTGGTCCGAAAACAGCCTGCCAAGTGTCCGCAGCTCTGCTGTGAGGGACTGCGAGGGTGTCCTGCCGACGGCAGAGCAGCACCGCAGCTCCGTGTGCTGTCTGGAATGTTCTCTGCCTCCCTATGCAGAGACAGGAGGTTTCCTCCCGCCCCCTCCGCAACTGTGGGGACCCTGGGAGGATCCAGGCAGGGGTGGGCATGTGTGTATGAAAGAAGCTCTCTTGTTCCCTAATCTAAAAGAGTTCCAGATGCTTGTTGCAAGCTGGCCCTAGTCCGTTGGTGGTTTCAGAAACAGGTCGGGCGGAGGCGTCTGGTGGAGAAGAGACGGCTCGGATGCGCCTTTTGCGCGCGTGCGGGGTGCCGGCAGGGGTGTGCTCATTGAGCATGTGCCGTGCTTGTCACTGTCCCTTTTGGGGCTGCTGCTCTGGGGGTTTGGCACTTGCCTGGGCTGGCTCGGCTGACCCGCACCTGTCTGCAGTGTCTCTGGGAAGGCTTCTCATTAGCCTCATGCATCCTCACTGGCCTAGACCCCTGGGAAAGGGGTTTCTGTGTACGAAATGTGCGGTCTCCTGAACACTACCAGGTTATATGTGTAGTTTCTGCTTTGCAGTTGACTAGAAGGGCCAGTGTTGGCCAGCCGGTGGGAAAATGGTTTATCGAGGCTCTATTTCTTATTTTTGCGTACGGCCTTGTGAGAAAACCATCAGTCAGAACCGATGAGTGGGAGCTGCATGAATCGGGAGCTGAGGCGTGTATGGTCTGAGAGATGTCTCTGCCCAGAGAAGATGCTAGTCGCTTAGTGTGGTGCCTTCTGACCTCTTCTCCTTTCTCCTTCCTTGCTTGAGGCTGCTCTGAATGTCTTGGTCCTCGTTGCTCGACTACGGTTTTAAAAACAGACAAAATCCCTGTTGACCTTCTGGGAAGGGGAGCCCCCTCTTCCTGACAGGTAGTTGCCCTGAAGCGGGTTGTGTCCCTGAGGAGCTCCCTTAGGTCCTGGGAACCGGCGAGATGACCAGTTCCCAGGGAGTGATGACAAAGCAAAACCAAACCCAAGGCCTCTCAGACCACATTTGGATAGGAAATTTGCCCTGAGTATGTTTTTTTTAAAAAGTGATTTTCTAGCCAGAACATGTATTTCCAGCCTACTTTGTATCCGCGTGTGCTGAGTGTTTTCCCTAGTTAGAGAAACTCCCTGGTCTTTCCTTGAGGCGCAGACAGAACTTGCTGGGGCATTAGTGCTCCCACTTTCTTGCGGCTGAGAGTGTGGTCCCCTGCCCTTCAGGGAGGACTGGCGGGTAGTGTCCACTGAGGTTGCAGAGTGCGCAGCTTGTAAAATACGGATTCCAGGGTCCCCCTGGAGAAGCTTGACTCCATTAGTGGGGTTTTTAAAGGTCACGCAGTTGAGTCCATCAGATCTGGGTTTGGTGAGGTCAGGAGAGCTCTGGCTGGGAGAGGGGACTGTGGTGATTTTGCCCACGCTTGCAGGAGAGCCAAGGGTCCTGCCCAGCTTTGGACGGGCAGGATGGGAAGGGCCCCTTCCTCCAGCCTTCTCCTTGCAGGGCCCGGCCGGCCCGGTGCGCGGGGGCGGAAGGAGGTGGGCGAGGCAGCCGTAGGGACTCTAAAGTGACACGCGGCCTGTTGGGATTGTTCCTTCTGAGTGTGGCTGATGAGGGAATGCTTTTATTTTTCTAATTAAAAGATTCTAACCTGCCCTCCTAACCTGCCTTCTGCCCTTGTCTTGGGACAGCTGAAGCCGACCGTGTGGAGGACGAGTGCGAGGCCCTGTGCCTTCACTCCGTCTCCCATCTAGACGCGTTGTCCCGTTAAGTATTTAGGTGCTTCTGTTTTGCCGGGCATTAAACTGTGTAGTAGACTTCAGGACACTGGCGTCTGAGTACCTGGCATGTCCATCTTTAAAATGACAACCTTCTTCCTTAGTTTCCAGAACCTTCTTCCACCTTTGTCATTGATTTAGGGCTTCGATGTTTTTGAGGAGGCCGGGGTGGTTAGCCTGTAGTGCGCCCTGAGGTCGGGGTGGGATCGGGTTCAAGTTAAACAGTTTAGGTAAGGGCTCCACACACATGGTGATCCGTACTTCCATGGGGCCCTGTCGGGAAGTGCTCATGTGGACCCTTCATACCGCTGGGGCTAAGTTCTGGCCCTTGGCTTAAGCTGACGCCTGCCAGGTCTCTGCACTGTGAGGGTGCCCTTTGCCTTTGTACCTGCCGTGTAAGCTGTGGGGTGGCACCCCAGAGCCTTCCACCTGATGCTCTTAGCATCCCGTGACGATCCTTCCTGGATTAATTGCTGTCGTGGTGGCAGCCAGGTGGTCGTGGGGCCTTTTGGCATGCACTGCCTTGGGGACATCTGGTTCTGAGGGCGGTGTTTGGCATCTAAGAAAGTGGTGTGTATTTTGGTCTGTGGAAGAGATTACCTCTGCTTTTAAGAATCTCAAGATGATACAGTGTCATTTGTGAACTTAGCCATTCAGTTCTGAGCTCCCCGTTACCTTTGTGCTGCTTTCCATGCAGCCAGCCAGAGTCAGCCCCCGACTCCTACGGACGACCTGAGCTGCGCTTTGTCTGCGTGGACTTCAGGAGTGAACAGGAAGGTTGATTGAAACGGAGAAGGCAGTGGTGTGTATGAGGAGGAGTGACAGATGTGCAGAGAGGTAGAGCTAAGTGTTTAGAGCTGCACACCAGCGGCTCCGCGGTAACGGCGGGTTTGTATCTCGTGGCATGTGGAGGATGGCGAAGTGTTTCCCCCGGTGATAACTAGTCTGCAGACAGTTGATGAGGATGTCCCTGAACTCTGCTTTGCCCTGAGGGACAAAGCACGTGCACAGCATGCTTCTAGGGCAGCCTTAGGAGCCTTGCATGGCAGGTAAAGCAGATACGTGTACCTGGGATACGGGAGAAGCTGTAAGTCCTGCAAGAGGGGCGGCCGCATGGGGCTGGGCTGCAGAGAGAGAGACCCTTCAGGTGGCCGGGCTTGGGAAGGTGAGCGCGCGGAGACAGGGGTGGGAGAGCCTGCCTCAGCTTCCTAGCTGGCCCCAACTCAGTTGAACCAACGACACCTCCTGGATCTGATGAGCTGTCCTGAATAGGAATAACAAGAGAATCCGAGTTGTGGCTTTCTGGGTCTTCCTTTCTTGGGGTGTGTGATAGCCTTGAACTTAGCGAACTTTTAGTGTTGGGGATTATAATAGGCAGGGAAGGGTGCTTGGTCTAGATGGGTGCCCAAGCATTTTAGAACACATTTAGAACAGCGGCCAGTAAAGGAGCGTTCCAGCGGGGAGTGCGCCGGCAGGGACACTGTCGTCCTGTTCTGTCATCGTGCTCATGCGGGCCGCTCTGGCAAATGGTACTTCCCTTGAGATCCTCCTCATCTAATGTCTGTCTGAATGTTTTGATGGCATCTGTTCAAGTCTCATGTTAAGCACCAACCGCTGTCTTTTCTGACCACTTAAAATTTCTCCTACCTGATGGGAAGTTCTTTTGCATAGCACTGAGCAGTTTAGAGAAACTCTGTCATTTGTCGTTGTAATAACTGATTGTCGTGAAGCCCTTTGGATTTTCACCGCATGGTGGTCTTCTGATTCACTTCCTCCTCTGTCCCCCTGGGGCTCCCTTCCTTTGGATCCTCACAGAAGGGAGAGGGTTAGGACGCTTGCCCTGCCTCCTGGCTCCTTATAGCAGCTCTGTATCCCGGTTTTCACTGGTTGTGCTGGCTGGTGATTTTTAATTTTTCAGTACTTTTAAAAATGTAAATAACATGCCAGAAGCCTGTATTTCTCCGTTTGTCATCTTAGAGCCTGCTCCTGTGTGGAAGAGGAAGAACCCGTGTTATTCCATGGGGGTTGGAGGACAGGGTGGAGAGAGGGGCACTTTGTTACGGCCATGCGTTGGGGGATTGGCCGTGTTCCCCCTTGGTGTTAAGTGGGCAGGGTTAATGTCTACGAGTTTCCTGTCTGCTGCAGTGACCCTTTCCTGGCCCTCTGGCCACAGAAGGCAAGCTTTTCTTGGGGCTGTTTTTTGTCCTCTTCGGTGCATCTGGGCTGTGGGTTTCACTCAGTCTGGGGCTTTTGAGGTAAAACAAAACAAAAACCTCACAAAACCCAGACAGCTCGCTGCCATGTTTCTTGGGCTCTGAAGAAAGCCAGTCTGCTTCCCTCTAGGTATGGGTTATCTTAATGTTGCTTTTGTATGGCGCGCCCAGGGCTTTTAGCTGCACTTTGCTGGAGGAATAGGGCAGTATCTTTCAACTCCTTGCTCTTGTCTGTCTGTGGGTTCCTATTCCTGACCAAGGATTAAAGGCCCAGTAGCTTACCTGAATGCACAGCTGTGTAGCTGAGGGGGCAGGGGAAATGGCTTCACTGCAGGGCTGAGGCTGGGAGCAGGTGGGCGAAATCTGGGGGGAAGGGTCTGGATGCCCTCCATGGGTAGGTAGAGGGATGCCTCTGTGTATCCCAGTTCTCGTGTCTCCAGTGAGGGGCGATCTGGGTGTGAAATCCGTGCTGGAACTCTTAGGCTGTTTCATTTTGGGTAGAACCACCTCCTTTCTCCTTTTCTGTGTCTGTTTCATGGGTCTAGTAGCACCTGGAACTAGTCACTTGTTAGGGCCCTGGTGCAGGCAGCTGGCTTTCCTTACTGGGGTCTTTCCTTCTAGCAGCTTCTGGGGAAGGGGCTGCTGTGGTGCAGCAGGTGCTCTGGTCCTGATGCTGCCGCACTGGCTGAGGCGCCCTGGGGCAGGGTTGGGGATGCTGTCACACTTTGGTTAGAACACCGGGCCTTTAGGAGCCCGTCTACTTCCTGGTGTCACGAATTCCCTGACGCCTCCTCCGGATTGCTTAGGGCCTTAGCCAAAGGGCCTGTAGCACTGGGATAGATTGCTTTATTATCAAAGCCTTTTCTGTCATTTTGGTGGAACTTTGAGAAGGATGAGAGTAACGTGTGTTTACTCTGCCACCTCTGAGCCCTTTATCCAAGTTTGCGTTTTGTAACTATTGGCTCTAAGTTTTTTTTTTTCTAAGATTTTATTTATTTATTTGATAGAGATCACAAGTAGGCAGAGAGGCAGGCAGAGAGAGGAGGAAGCAGGCTCCCTGCTGAGCGGAGAGCCTGATGCGGGGCTCGATCCCAGGACCTCGGGATCATGACCTGAGCCGAAGGCAGAGGCTTTAACCCACTGAGCCACCCAGGCGCCCCTGGCTCTAAGTTTTTAATGCAATGTACTCACTACCTTTCGGGCTCTGAAGGTTCACCGCTACCTTAATGTAAGCTCTAGCAGGTTGTGCATCTGCCCAGAGCCCTGTTTGGCAACTGGCGATGGCTTTTCTTTGCAGGCCTGCCTCCTTGGCACTGGCAGGCAAACTAAGGGCCTGGTGTAGGCTGGTGGCATGCTGCATCTGGGCGGGCGTGTCTGAGACCGCTGCCCTTTCCCACTGGCCTGCTTGCTGCGGACCTGTGCACGGGCACGCACGCGGCCCAGGAAAAATGCAGTGACTGAGCTGCTTCCCGTCTTTGTTCTCCTGGGACCTTTGTCACACAGTCTTCTGGAGCCTGGCAGCCCGGTTCTCCTTTCTAAAACAAAGCTGTCGCGAAGTCTTCGCAGCACCCAGGGGCCTCCCTGCCTGGTGGTGGTGCTTCAGCCTTTCCGGTGGTTTCTGCTCCTCCATGGAGGGTGACAGATGCTTCCATTGTGCTGGTTATCTTCCCGCCCTCCGCAGGGTTTTGTAGCCCCCCCTTCCTGGAAACTTCCTAAAAGACGTGTCTGGGGTTCTTCTTTCATGGGTGGTCCCTGTCCTTTTTCATGTTTGGGTGTTGGTACAGTGGGAACCACAAAATCAGATGAGCTCTGATTCTCATTTTACAGTGCAAAATCGCTTGGGGCCATGTTGGGTGACCGCGGTATGTATTGATAGAATCTGCTGTCGAACTAATTTTATCCCTGGAGCGTAGGAGTAGGCAGAATGAACAAACCCTACAGAAGCCAAGGAGGCGAAATCCCTGCTGGGCCCTGTTCTTCACGCACCCGGTCGGTCCGGACCGCTTGCATTACACTTAAATAGCTTGACTTCAAGATTCCTCTCCGCCCGTCTTGTCACAAAATCAGATTCCTTTTGACAATGTGATAGGACAGAACTGTATTTTTAAACTTTGCAAACCACACTCCAGAACTGTGCCAAAAGTAAGTTTCTTGCCTCAAAAATAGCTTTTTCAGAAACTCCCTGGAGGCGCTGACTCGTGCCCGGTGACGGGCCCGGCCAGCTGCACCTGGGGGCTCTCGGCGCCGGCCCTGACAGTGTCCACGTGTTTCCTTCCACTCCCTGCTGTTCTCTTCTTGCATCTGGCCTGGGGTGTCCTCCGCCCGTGGCCTCTTTCCGTCCTCAGGAGGGCCCCGGGGGCCAGAGGCGGTCGTGGGGGGCGGTCTGGGGTCAGCTGAGTAGCCGTGGTGGCTGAGCCTCTGGGGAGCGTGCGGACAGCGGCCGAGGGAACCTGAAGACTGCCATTGCCGTGTCTTCCGGCCCCGGTCCGTGTCTGCAGCCCGGGTGCGGGCGGGGTCCTTGCGGGTTTGCCCTCGGCTCTCCGTGCTGCTCTGCCTCCGCGGCTGTGGCCTTGCGACGTGTGACTCCAGGCCGGCCACGCGCTGCTCAGATGGCAGGCTTGTCGGCTGTGGCCCCGGGCTGCTCTGCCTTACCGGGAAGAACGTTCCCGAATCTGCAGCCCGCACTGAGGGAGGGTGGTGGCAGGATGGCCCTGAGGTTCCGGCTTCTGTGCTGCGGTTCTTGGTTTCTGGACTTGTTAGTTACACCAGCCGGCGCTGTTCGAAGCGGAAGTTCTGACGGATGACCTCTTCGTTGTGTGACGTGTAACACCATCTGCTTTGTGCTCTAATGCTCGCTTTTGTATTCTGTGGAGGGTCCTTCTGATACGCAGTACTAGCCGTGAATTCGGAGCCAGGTGAGCTGGCGCACGAGGGCGGGACTCCCACGCTGGGAGGACGTGCAGGGGGTGTTTGAGCCCTGTCCTCCCTCCTCAAGGTGGCGCGCCACCAGGGCCACCTCGCGATCAGCACGGCCCTGCGGGTCTGCAGCCATTTCTGAGCCGCAGGCGTCACAGTGTCCTTCCCATCGCGTGCCGGCACCCTTCCTTTTAAAGTTGGCCTCACTGCTGTGGGGACTCGAGGAGCAGCCTCCCTCCACAGCTCCAGGTCCGTCTCAGCCCCAGGACACCTTCAGGCCACTTGTCTGAGGGCCTGGGGCCATGTTCCCCTAGTGGGGCTGCTTGGAACTCCCCGACAGCCACCACCTGTAAGGGAGCTGGTTTAAGTCACGGGGTGTGACTGACGTGTGTAGACACGACAAGTAGGGCGTTTAGAGGTTAGGGTGGTGATGCCCTCTGGTGGCTCATAGGGCCCCGGGCACAGGCCGAGGCTCTGTCCCGGGGACGGGCGTGAGCAGGAACGAGGTCAGGCTGTTGGGCAGACCCCTTGCCGGAGGTTGCGGCCGAGCCTCTGCCTTCAGCTCTGGCATGATGATGTGGCTGGAGCTTGCGAAGGGAAGCGACACTGTGTGTTCTGGAGTGAGCAGGACTCCACGGGCACAGCTGTCCCTGTTTGCAGTAAGGGACACGTCCGTGTCCCAGCCAGCAGAGGTTTCAGCTCATCCTTCATGTCAGCGTGGCTGGATTGGCCCTGCCGCTTCGCTTACTGTCTTCGTTTTTTGAAGACGGACTCTTTCCCCACCAGGAATCCCTTCTGCTGGGGGAAATGCGGCCTGTGGGTGCAGAGCCAGTTCTCACCAGTTCTCACCAGTTCTTGCCAGATATGTTCATCAGCAGCCCCAGAGATCTTGCCTTCTTGCTCAGTGTTAGCTGCACAGAGGGCGTTGCTGTGCCCCAGGCTCCGCTTTCTCCATCCAGGCTGATGCGAGGCCCCAGCGGGAGCTGCTACCGCTGTCCTTGGAAGGAGAGGCCGGGGAGGTTGGTTGGAACAGCCTGAGAGTCCCCGGCCTCTGCTTGGGGCTGGCCTGCATTGTCCTGCTCGGAGTGGGCGTGTGTCCGTGGGCTCCCAGCTCGTTGGCCGGAGCCCATGGGAAGGCATGGCAGTGGGTGGGCAGTGCATGGGGAGCGCATAGACACAGTAGCTGCAGTGACCTTGAGTTAGAGAAGTTCGAAAAGAGTGTGATGGGTGTGACTGTTTTGGATCGGGTCAGCAGCGTCTGCTCTTAGAACTTGTGCCTTTGAAACCTGTTTACTTTGCAACAATATTCTCTTGGCTGAGGCTTTCCTGAAAACCATGGTGGCTCCTTCTCCTCGAACGGCCCTCTGGTACTGAGGGGGAGGTTTATGCGTTGGGTGCTCCCGCAGGTACACACAGGTCACCCTGCCGGCACTGCCCTGCCACGTGGATGCTGGTGATGCTTGGCTTACCTGCACGACACAACCCCACCGTCCCGTACAGCGAACCTTCCTAATTCCTGGTGTTAGTTCAGGAGCTGAACTTGGTAGTGGGTGTGACCGAATAAATGGGGACTATGGCAGTGTAGAATAAGCTCAGGGACTCGAAGAAGTTAAGGCTGGGAGCGTGAATCTGGGCCAGGTACTCAGGTCTTTGGTGGCCCGTGGTGCCCGTTCTGGGGTTGTCACTGACAGTATTTCCGGGGGTGAGTGGTCAGGGTGGCAGGTGCTCTGAGTGGGCGGTTCCCCTGGGCCTCTGCCAGGCAGATCAGGGAGGGACGCTGGGCAGG
Organism: Eira barbara; assembly: GCA_020311275.1. NCBI lineage: Eukaryota > Metazoa > Chordata > Mammalia > Carnivora > Mustelidae > Eira > Eira barbara. The sequence continues at coordinate 2,092,784 of JAHRIG010000037.1, read as the reverse complement.
TGGCCTGTCAGGCCAGATGGTGTCCTCCTGGCACAGGTGACGCACCTTCTCCCCGTTGCCTTCCATCCGCAGCTGAGCGTCGCCACATCTGAGACCACACGTGGTGTCCCTTCTTCCCGAGGTCCTTTCTGCTCTCCTGTGGCCGGTGGTACTGAACCCAAGCCCGCGCCTCTGGCCTCCTCCGAGGGCAGGCTGCAGCTCACACGTGCGGGTCTCTTGCCCGAGGGTGGGAAGGGGGTCCTGCCAGGCCTGTGGCCCTTTGCTGTGGCCCAACTCCTGTCATCCAGAGCCTGGGGCCTCCATCCCCTGGAATCTTGCGCTACAGAGGAGTGCCTACTCCTCCTTCCTGGGGTGTCGTAAAGCGTCCCCCCACCCTGATTTCCCCTTCAGCCTTTACGGAAGTCTCAGACCAGCTTCTGAACCTGCCCCCATCACCCTGCTCCCCCACGTTTTCTCCTCTGCTAACTCTCTTGACCCTGGTTTGCCTGTCCTCCAGATGGCACCTTTAAGTGGTGTCGTGTGTCAGAGGTGCCCTGGCAGGTGGGCTAGCGGAGTCTCCCCTCTCTGGCGAGGCAGGTGGTGCCGGGCCGTGTGCTGAGCTTCCACAGGCCGGCAGGCCCATGCTCGTGTGCCGTCCCGCCTTGCCCTCCATCTTGGTTGGGATCTGGGAGCGCCTCGATTTGGGGGGCCATCTAGCCTGGTTTGTCTGGGACGGTTCTGGTTTACATCTGCCCTCGTGGACTGACTTTCCTGTTCTCTCCGAGTGGCGCCATGTGGCCGGTGGCTGTGTGTGTGGCAGCCACGGCCAGGCCCGCCGGTCTGGTCTGCACTTCATGTCTTGCCTGCGCTGCTTTGTTCAGAGCCCTTTGCATCCGTCTCCCCTTTCTTTTAAGATTCTCTCCAAATTGTACCTTGTATGGGGACATCCAGGACTAGCCAGTGTTGGCAGAGAAACAACCCGGAGCCTTCGCTGGTAGCATTTGGTGTCAGCTGGCTTCGTGACATTCTCTTTTGTCAGTGAAGCTAAGTGTCACCCCCCTGGGGCTCCCCCAGTGGAGGTAGGGGCTTGGTCTGTGAGAGTGGCTGGAGGACACGGCCACATCACACTGAGAGCCCCCATGCCGAGAGCCCCAGTCTCTGCCCTGACCTCACTGCTTGGCCAGGGAGCAAGGAGGTGTCCCTGGAGATGTTTGCTGTCTGTGATGTCCCCCCCCCCCCCGCCCCTACTCACCTGGGGGCATTTGGCCAAGCCTAGGAGGAAAAGTATTCTGCTTTTAGAAAGATGACAGCAGTGCCCTGCTTTGATTGGATCGAGTAGAATATGTTCTTGGCCAGAGTCTGTCTGGTGTTTGGCATCTTTCCCCGATAAAGAAAGTTGTTAGTTTTGGGGTGATTCTCTCATATCTGTACAGGCATGTTTCTTTTTAGACTTTTCTGCCTGTAATTGTACTTGTGGAATACACTGTCATCAACTTGAATTTCAGAATGTCTTATCTTAATTTTGTCTTAATCTCCTGCTACTTTTGGTGGAGGGATTGGTGGAGAGAGCCACAGCCATCGTTCCTTGATGGGTAGTTGTTGGTAGATTTGCGGTCCTATCAGAGCTCATTCCGGAGGCTGCAGCTGTAAGGGAACCCCACGTTCCTTGGGGCATCTAGCTGATCCCGAGTTGGGGGCCACAACATAGGGGAGCGCTGTGTGCAGCTGTCCTGCGGCTGCCGCCGCTCTGCCAGAGTCCGGGGCAGGCCAGGCTGGCCCTCCTTGGGCTGCAGCCTGTGTCGGCAGGTTCTTAGCAGCCCCTTCTGGGTGGGGGAGACGGGACCCCCAGACTGAGAATCTCAGAAGGACTGTCCTTTCCCTCCTGTTGCAAGGAGGTGTGTCTCTGCAGTCAGGCCCAGTGGCAGGGGTGCCGTGGTAGCTGTGGGGAGCAGCACGCCCTCTGCTGCTGGCTGTGTCCTCTGCCCTGCGTCTGCTCCACTTCCAGCAGCTGCCCTCGAGGCTCACGCTAACCGCACCCCCGCCTCTGCCTCCTGTGCTGCTTGGATTTTGTGTGTGAAAAACGGGCTCGGGGTGAGGTCGACTGTGAGTCCCACCCTGAGAGTTAATTGCGTGAAAAGGCTTTGAATAGTTGAGCGCAGGAAGGGACCGTCCTGTGGAAGCATTTGCACACAGGGGTGGCTGCTGGGTGGCAGTGAGGAGCCCGGGCAGCAGGTGCGGCTCGCCCCAGCTGTGAGCACACCCGCATACAGGCTGGGGGGCCGCCCTGCCCCTTCCGTGCTGGTGTGTTTCCCTCCAGGGGCCTTGGTGTGCTGCAGCGTCCGCGCTGTCAGGGTGGGAAGGTGTGAGCGAGAGGGCTAGTCTGTCGGAGGCAACAGCTGGAAGGCTGGGAGTTCTGGATGGGAACCCAAGCACTGGGATGGGGTGGGGTCACCTCGCGTGGGGGCGGGAGTGGGAGCTGGCCGGTGCCGAGCCGCTCGGGGCGGGGGTGCGGCGGGCAGCACCCGGCTGGATGCCCGCGCTCCCTTCTCCACCTGCTGTGTGCGGTCTCTGCCCTGGGCACCCCCTGTCATCGAGGGTGCTTTCCGCTTGGTAGCTGTGTTTTAGAAAACGATTTCCTTTGGTAAAACGTAGTTACTGGTTGGTCCGTTTCACAGGAAACCACAGGCTTGGCGTGCAGGAGTCTGAGTTTTTAAATCTCGTTCCTTTTCCAGCATGGGAGGCAGGAGCATGTTGCTGTTTCCTGTCCTCGTCATCGCTGGTGTGTGTTCTTCCTGCCCGTGCCGAGGATGAGGAGCCGGAGGAGCCGTGGGTGTCCGTGCCTCCGGTAGACGGAGGCGGTAATGGGCGGGTGCAGCCTTCCAGCCGAGGAGGCAGGCGGCTCCCTTGGTGAGCGCAGGGAGGTCCCCCCATTCCTCACCCACAGCCCTGCTCCCTTCTCTCCGCCTTTCCCTGTGCTTTGTGTTTGCTGTGTGTCACTCTTGTGTTTCTTTTGACATTAAACTTACTGACTTTTTACAAATGTTTTACTATTTTGGGGGGAAACTGGTAGGATAATTTTACTCGGAGAATATTGGATTCTGCTGTACATTTAATTCACGACGGTTAACATTTTGATGGGGGGAGGTGTTCTTCAGAGATGCTGATTTAATTATCTGGGATTCGGCTTGAGTATCCTGGTTTTCTAAATTCCTGGGGATCCTGGCGCGCGGCCTCCCCTGAGAACCACTGCTCCCGGGGCCCCCTGAGGGAAGGCGGACCTTGGCGTTCACTTCCTTCCCTCCTGCTGCTCGTGACCCTAGCCGTCGTGGACGTGTGCTGGTCTTGGGGCAACGTGCTTCGGGGGCCCTTAGGCGCTGAGCGGCCCGGGGCTCCTCCACGTGCGCCGATCGTGCCGAGGGCTTTCTGTAGACGTCCTCCCGAGGCTTTGCCCTTGGTCCCGCGCGGCGAACTGTACTCAGCGATTTGTCTGGTTTTGGTTTTTGTTGAACGGATTCCTGATTCAGGAAATAGTCGGCTATCTCCTTCTAGAGAAAGGTTTCAGTCAGAGCATTTCATCGATCCGGAATGTGTGTTCTTCCTCTGTGGCGAGCGTTTGTCTCCTCTCATTGTGTAGTTTCCTGGTAAGAAACGTGGCGCGTATGTGAATTCGCTCAAGTTCTGATGTCACGCGGAAGCCCATTGGCGGGCGGCTCCAGCCAGCCAGACGCTGCCCAGTGTCCAAGTAAGATACATAGTTCTGGAATAACAGGAAACTTCAGTCTCAACATCCTGTTTTCCTGGGTTTTGGGCCTTGCCGCTGCCTCACCACAATGAAGGTTAGTAGACTTTTTATGTAGAATTCTTCTCGTGGGATGCCACACATTTCGTTTTCCTATCTCTAAGGTGAGAGCTTTGGAGCTGAAGGACCTGCAGATTAGCTCTCCCGCATTTCACAGGCTGGGGGATGTTCGTGTTCTACACGTAAGGAAGCCGAGGCCTCTTGAGGTTCTTACTCTTAATTCCCTTAAAAAACAAAACAAAACAACCAACACACCAAAAATTGTAGATGGACCTGTCAGCCTACGTCATGCTCTCATTTGACTTGGAATTTCTTAAATATACAATGAATGAATTATATTGTGTCGTAGAGGCTGATTCTAAAGATGCTGTGTTCTGAGGGGGACTTTGGCAGGAAGGATCTGGCGTGAAATCCGCCTGACTGTGTCTGTCCGCTGTGGGAGAAGTGGCATCGGGAGCTGCACAGAAGGCGAAGATCCGGCCACACTTCTGCGCTTGGGGCCCCGTTCAGCCTCTCCCAGCATTTAGACAGGCAGGCTAAGCCGCGCATCCGGCTCCGCACTTGACTCTGCGATGTGAGGGCGTCTGTTCTTGAAGTTCTCCCGTTTTGGTTTCCCGTGTTTAAATAAACTGGGCCTCATGATTTTTACCCTTCCTGAAGCTAAATGCACAAGACTATTAACTGAAGGTTCTTTGAGGGAGGCGGTGGTTAGATTTGGAATGGCTCATCTTAGCGGCCCTTGCCGTGCCTGCCCCTCGTGGGGACGTGTGCACCACTCGGCGGGTGGGTGCATTGACCGGTGCATTTTCCCTTCAGCAGACAGTGGAGTTTTTACTGCGTGCTGGCCGTTTTGCTCCATGTTAGGTGTCGTGAAATGTGGGTCTAGATTTTACAGTGTAGGGCAGTGTCTGCTCATGGTCACGAGTGTACTGGGGAGCCTGCTTAGGGCACCTCACCAAGTGTGGTCTGGAAGTGTGGCCAGGAGAAGGCCTGTGAGAAAGGGTTAAGGGATGGGTGCCGGGAGGCAGGAGTGGAGGGTTCCTGGCAGGACCGTGTGAGATGGAGGAAGTGGGGGGAGAGGTGGCAGGCAGCCTGGAGAGGAAGCTGGGGCCCTCTTCCTCCCGATCCTCCTTCCTGGGATGACTGATGTTTGTGCATTCTTGTCCTAGTGTGAGAAACTTGGAAGGCTGTTGACATGGTTTACGTTTGGGCATCTAAATACATCTTTGTTATCGACATCTCGGAAAGAAATCTTTTCATAATTTTCCTGGCGCAGTCGTGGGTGATTTGAGTACAATTTTTCTGTGGAGGTTCCTCCCTGATCAGAAGCTGTGTGTAGTGTTCAGGCAGTATTTCGGAGGGAGGTCTGTGTGCACTGGCGTGTGCACACCCATCGTGCAGCGGCGGGCAGGTATCTGGGCAGGCCATCCATGTGTATGTGTGCGAGAGTGCCAGGCCTGCAGGCGGCCGAGGTCAGAGGAGATGCAGACTACAGAGTCCTGGTCTGGCCTCAGGGCTGTGCCTGGACCGTGGAGGTGTCCTGTTCCCCTGCCCCGAGCTGTCCCTCTTCTGGAACCTGCTTCTCTTTTCCCTTCCTCATGCTGCCAGTTCCGTGTTTCTCTTGCTGTGCTTCGCTGTGGAGCGGGCTGTGGCTGGGGTGGGTTTGTGAAGGCAGCTCAGCCCCACCGAGGGCCCCCAAACCCCCAGCCATAGCTCCCTGGCTGGGAGGGCTCCTCCCCAGCTCGCAGAGGGGTTGGGGCCATGTGGGGAGTTGGCCGTTACGAAGCTGGTCTCACGGCCTGTGTCCTGGATCAGCGCGTGCCTGGGTGAGGGAACTCGGTTGGACCCCTGCCCCTCTGCTGGCAGCTGCGTCCCCTGGTCTGCCCCTTCCGGCCCCTTCCAGCCCCTTCCGGCCGGCCTGCATCTCAGGACTTCCTCGGCGGCTCCCTCCTGCCACGGTCGTCTTGTTGCTATGAGAACTTCGTTTATCCTGCTCCCAACCTATAAGATCCTACTAACTTGTTTAATTTTTCCTTTCAGACATTTGATGCAAATGATTTGTATCAGGGGCAGAATTTTAACAAGGTCCTCAGTTCCTTAGTGACTCTAAACAAAGTAACAGCAGGTAAGACTTTTTTATTGAACTTGAGGGGGTGGGAAGGCGAAAGGGCAGAAACATTTGCTTTGTGGTTGACGAGGCAACAATGAGCATTATTGACTTGTAAAAAAAACTCTCACATTACATATTCGGTTGTAAGTTTTGCTGTGATATTTTTTTCTTACTCGATCAAAGTCTTCCTCTTGGGGCCTCTGGTGGGTAGCGGGTGTTCTCCTTTCTGTGGGCAGAAGCATGTCTAGTTGAAACGGTAGCGGAGGGGAATGTTTCTGGTGCGGGCATACTCCTGGGCTGGCTTGGAGCTAGAAGCGCTTCTCTGGGTCTTGATTAAGTTTGTGCTGGTCAAAGCTCCTGTCTAGGGTGCACATGCAGTGACTGTTTCTGAGGTGTGACCCTGACCAGGGGAGTGGCCATTGGATTGGCTCGTGAAGGGAAGCTGTGCCTGGGCCAGGCCTCCCGAGGGTGAAGAGGATGCCGGGGCGCTGAGTGGAGCTGGGCCCCCGACACGGTGGGGACAGGAGAGCTTCCGTGTGGATTTCTTGGAGGGAGGCCCGCCTGCCCCCGGAGCACCGAGCGGCTCTGTCTTTAGAGAGCTGTGTGGATCGAAAAGGACCGAGTGGCTCTTGTGTTTTAAAGTCCTTCTTTCTTTTTCCATTTACTTTTTTTTTTTTAATTTATTTATTTGACAGAGACAGAGATCACAAGTAGGCAGAGAGAGAGGGGGAAGCAGGCTCCCTGCTGAGCGGAGAGCCCGATGCAGGACTGGATTCCAGGACCCTGAGATCATGACCCGAGCCGAAGGCAGAGGCTTTAACCCACTGAGCCACCCAGGCGCCCTTCCATTTACTTTTATACATTTTTAGGTTCAGATTTACTGGATCGAGTTAGACCTTAAGGTCTCTCGATAAGAAGCCTCTCGTGTATTTTGCGAGGGGCTCTTGTCCTTTTCTTCCTGGCCCTTCAGATGGGATGTGGGGGGGCAGTCAGAACACTGGGCTGCAGTCCAGCTTGGGGTGCACTGTGCTCAGGGACTCGGGTGCCCCTTCCTAGAACTTGTTTGCTGGGATGGCTGTCCACGTGCCACCCCCTCCCTGCGCAGAGGTGGGGGGTGCCACCCAGAGCCCCTGTAGCTGCTTGCCATCCCCGGGCAGGATTCTTGATATGGCTCTGTTTTCCGAGCTTGACTGTGCAGTTTATTTTTTTTATTTTTATTTTTTTAAAGATTTTATTTATTTATTTGACAGACAGAGATCACAAGTAGGCAGAGAGGCAGGCAGAGAGGAGGAAGCAGGCTCCCCGCTGAGCAGAGAGCCCGATGTGGGGCTCGATCCCAGGACCCTGGGATCATGACCTGAGCTGAAGGCAGAGGCTTTAACCCACTGAGCCACCCAGGCGCTCCCTGACTGTGCAGTTTAAAGTTGAAAACCTCCTAGGGCCGTTGAGGCGGATGTATCTGGGGGATTGGCTCCACCGATGAGTTAGGACCTTATGTGAGCCAGTGTGGGAAGGTCGGTGAGCATCTGCGCCGGGAGGATGGAGAGACCCGGATGGAGGAGGGAAGGGGGTTCTAAGGGCAGGAGGAGGGGGAGAGACCCGGACGGAGGAGGGAAGGATGCACACAGCACTATTCTGCCACTTGATGGTTAGCACACAGGATCTCAGGGCATTCTTTAATGGTTATTAGGCATTGAAGCTGCCTTCTCTGTCCCACACTCTAACGGAGGCAGCTTTAATGTGAACAGCCAGATTAGGAAGAGCTGTGGACCGGGCATCATGCAGTGACGGAACTCTTAGAGCACTGGACTCGAGCGGAGGAAGCCGACGCAGGGCAGGCATGGCTGCATGTCTTTGCTGTGTGGGTCCTGTCTGCCAGCTGCTGTAATGACCACCCGAGCCTCAGTTTTGTTTCCGGGGACCAGTAGGGGTCTCCTGCAGACAGGGACAAGAGCGGCAGACACGGAGGCAATCCGCACGTCATTTTCTAGAGACCCTTCTGCCCCTGTGGCCTCTGCCTCTGGTGGCTGCTCAGGAGGGCGGAGGCTGCTTTGGCCTTGCTGCTGCTTGCTGGGTCTCCCTGCAGTTGAAGACCAGGTGCCAGCTTAGGAAAGGGGGGGTGCCCCGGGGTGGCTTTGGTCCATGCCTTTGGGTGGGGGCTCCTCGTCCCGAATGTGGCCTGGATCTGACGTCTCCTGGGCACAGTACTGTTGTTTGTATCCCTCTTGTGCGCAAGTGTGTCACATACCCTTTAGAGCATTGGACACTTAGAAGATACAAGGTGTTCTTGACAAAGACCTGTTTGGAATGTTGCAAAATAAACCTGATAAACTTGGTACTCCTCCTTTCAGTGTTGACACTGGAAGCCTCTGAGCTGGGAAGGCCCCCCGCTTTTATAGAGCAAGAGCTTGCCTGTGCACAAGAGGGGAAGGGGCAGTGGGAGGGGGGAGGGAGAATCGCAAGCAGACTCTGTGCTGAGTGTGGAGCCTGACGCGGGGCTCAATCCCATGACCCTGCGATCATGGCCTGAACAGAAATGAAGAGTTAAGACACCTAACCGACTGAGCCGCTCAGGTGCCCCAAGAACTTCTTGCTTTTGTTTTGGGCTATGTGCTCTTAAATTTTGTCACCGAAGTCAGCGTGATGAAAGTGACCATCCTTTTCAGTCTCTATTTTAAAGACTGAATAACAGCACAGTTGGCAGCTGTTGGTTCCAGGCCTGTAGGCCTTGTTGAGAGAGGCCTGTTGTGCTTGTGTTCTTTGGGTATATCGATGAACACTTGCCTTTTGACTGGGCAGAAGGCGGGAAAGAAGGGATGTCCTGAGACCCTCCATTGCACTAACAGTCCCTTGAAAGGTGGAGTCCGGTGAGAACGGGGAACGGCACGTCGCCACTGTGGGCAGAATCCTCATGAAATGCCCTTGAGGAGCTGGTTTTGTGCTTGAGGTTGCCGAGGCCTGTGCCTTGCTGTAGTAGAAAGGTCCTGAAGTAGGACCTGAGGACGGCAGCAGCCTGTTGGAGATGCTCAGGGCTGGCAAGGCCGTTTGAGGACCTCCACCAGACACCAGTGTCTGTCGAGCCAGGTGGGCAGCAGGAGGGGCAGACAGAAGCCAGGGAAGTGGGCCCCTCTTGATACACGCCGCCCTGCTCGGCTCCCGGGAACGCAGCCCCAGTCGTGCCCCACACGGGCTTCCGCAAATCCCGGACCCTTCCTGGGGAGTCCTCAGAAGGGTCTCTAGCTAAAAGCTCTAAGGGGATTTTTCTCTTTTTTTTAAAGTAAGAGTCTTCCTTTGTTGCACACAGTTCTTGCTGCTTACTGTGTGAGGCTCAGGCTGGAGTCGTGGGAGTGCTGCGGGGACGCTCTGAGTTCGAGAGACTCGTGTTTTCCATGTTAGCGGGAAGATATTAAAAAGTTACAAAACTTTAAAGACATTTGAAAATTACACTGAAGAACCATGAGTAGTTGGGTCCGGTTAGTTTCCAGAGCGTGTGCAGGCTGTCTCGGGTGGGCCGCCTGCACTGCTGCTTCCGTGGGCTGCTCTGCTGCCTGTGCCCTGTGTCCCCCGGGGGTTGCCACCATCGAGAGCCTGGTGTGCTATGCTTGCCAGCGTCTCAGCTCGCTCTTCTCTCTGCACCACCGTTTCAGACATCGGCCTGGGAAGTGACTCCGTGTGTGCCCGGCCCTCATCTCATCGGATCAAGTCTTTTGACTCCCTGGGAACTCAGCCTTCGCTCAGTCGGACTTCAAAATTGTTCCAGGGCCAGTATCGAAGCTTGGTAAGTTTGAGTTGATGATCGGGGGACGTTGGGGAGATGAGTGTGTGCAGGCGTGTCCAGAAAGGTGAGCATGCCCCCGAACCAGATTCCGCCCAACCGGTGGCTGTTTTTGCTTTGTTCCCTTGTTCCTTTGCTGGGCTGTGGCATTTGCATCTCCTGCATTATCCACGTTACCCTTGACTGCTTCTGAGAAACTTGTGCAGTTTGGGTTATATATTGAGATTCTTTAGATGTGCTAATCTAGGGAGATGGCTGCTTTAAAGTGTTACCCGAATCCTTGTATTTTATTTGCTTTGTGCAAACGTACAGAAGTATGGGAATAAGAACTTCAGATGTGCAAGGAAGAAATGGCCAGCAGCTAAGGGATCAAAATGTGGTGTTTCTAAGCATGACCTAGAAGTGCTTTCCTGAGTCTGCATGTGGTTGGTGAAGGAGGGACTCCCTTCGGATGGCTGGTGGTGATGTGGAAAAGGAACTGAAGTGAATGGTTATCCTGGGAAGTGAAGAAAGATCCATGTCTGAGTTGTTAGGATACAGGCCGTGAGCAGAGAATATCGGGCGGAGCCGTGAAGCTGCGCCCAGACGCAGTTCACGGCGGGACGGGGACCGGGTGTGGAGAGGCCATCCCCGCCGTCCTGGTACGAACACGCACAGCCCTCTTTGGAGCTAATGGGTGATTGCACTTGGTCATGTGACTTCGTTTTCATGGACCACTTCAGTAAACCCATGTTAGAGACAAATGGTCTTGCAAACAAGTCTGAGGAGAGCCTGGCTCTTGAGTGACTGGGACCACAGCTACGATGTCTGCGTTGACACGGAAAGGAAGATTAAGTAAGTTAATGGTGATTCTAAAGAAAGAAAGTGGTTAGAGTTGTATTTTGTGGAGGGAATTTGACTTTAATTCATGGAGGAGGGTTGAAAAGGAAGCTATGGAAGGAAGTGGGATATTTACGTGTTCCTGAACTTTGTGAACCCAGGCTAACTCATTGTTGGCTCTCCTTAGAGTGGCGCCATGACTGCCTCTGCCCTCGCAGGTGCTGTGCTGTGTGTCGCTGTTCTGCGTGTTGTTCCCTGTACTCTCTCAGATGGCCGTCCCCGTGACCCCACAAGGCACTGGGTTTAACACTAGGTGAATTTTGCAGAGTGCTATTAGGAGTACTTTGATTCTAAATGGAGGAAAAATACACAGCCTACTTGAAAAATATTTTAAATTTAGGTTTTATAAAATTCTTAGGGGAAAATCTAAGAAGACAAACTCAGCACACTCTGAGTAAAGAAATACCTGTTGCCTCACCCATTTACCTGTGCTAACTTTTTAATATTTTAGAGCATGAGTGCATGTGAGGCGGGGAGGGCTGCAGGGGCATAGAGAGAATCCCAAGCAGGCTCTGCGCTGTGCAGGGCCCAGTCCTATGACCCTGAGATCATGACTTGAGCTGAAACCTAGAGTCAGACGCTTCCAGGCACCATTACCTTGTCCATTTTAACTACTTGTTTTTGTGTACCTGAAGACTAGATTGCAAATGTAAAATTTTAAGTAAAATGCAGGTAAATGTAACGTTGAATAGTGAATGTTCCTGGGATCACGATACCGCAGAATTAATTTTTAATGAGCTGGAGATATTTTAAGTCTCACCAGAAATTAAAAGCCCCCTGCCGTGTCGCCTGTTTGGCATCTGTGATTGGAAGAGACCCCATTCGCTGCTGGTGAGCGGAGCAGGGGTAGGGCTTCTCTTTCCACGCTGCGTGAGGATGACCTTTGCCTTCAGGTTTTCCTGCAGGTGTTCATGGTCCTTGGAGGTAACTTTCTTGGATTACAAATTGGGATAAGGATGGCAAAATTTTTAAAGCTGGGTGATGGGCACCACAAAGAGAGATTATTTTCTTAATTTCATTTATAATTGTGCCAAAAAGAATAAAAAAGGAATAAATGTGATCTAGGAGGTGAACGACTTGTACTCTGAACACTACGAAACAGTGAAGGAGCTCCAAGTTGACGCCGGCCGATGGGGACATGCTCCTGGGTTAGACAGTCTGTGCCACTCACGGGCCCACACTCCCCCGAGCAGTCTGCACACGCGATGCGGTGCCTGTCAGGGTCCTAGTAGTTGGTCCCAGAACTCGAACAAGTCCTGGTGCAGTTTTTGTGGAGCCGCGAAAGACTTGGAGTAGACAAGGCAGTTTTGAGGTAGAGCAGTGCCGGCGGCATCGCAGTGCCCGGCTTCAGGGTGCCGTGCAGTGCTGGCGTAAGGGCGGACACAGGTCAGCGGGACAGAGCCGGGAGCCAGACGTGAGCGTTCAGCTGTGTGTCTGGTATCAGTAAACATCATCTCAGTCGGTGGCCGAGGAGGTAAGAATATACAACGGGGAAAGACGTTCTCTCTGAACAGTGGCGTGGGGAAAACTAGACCGCTTTCGTACAGCACACACAAAAGTAAACTCAGAATGGACGAAAGAGCCAAATGCGAGACCTGAAATCATAAAACTCCTAGAAGAAAACAAAGGCAGTCCTTTCTTTGACAACGGCCGCAGAAACCTTTTTCTTGGTAGGTCTCCTCCGGCAAGGGAGACAAGCATGAGGAGTGCACCAGAATGAAACGCCTTATTGTCAGAGGAGCCGTCAGGAGATGAACTGGCCGAATGGTAGAAGTTTCTTGGAAGGGACCTATTCGATAAGGAGTTTGTGTCTAAAATATATTGAGAATATACAGAAATGAACATCAAAAAATCTGATTAAAAATGGACAGAGGACCTGAATAGACGTTTTCCCGAAAACCTGCAGGTGGCATGAAGACCCACGAGGAGATGCCGAGCGTCACTAACCATCACAGACCTGCGTCAGAACCACAGCGTGAGAGAACCCCTTGCTCGGTCGGAATGGCTAGCATCAGGCAGACCATTGGCCGGTACCAGCGTAAATTCCTGCAGCCACTGTGGGAAACAGTATTGCGGTCTTCAGACTGAAAATAGAAATGCCCTGTGATCAGTGACTCCACTCTGAGTATGTGCCTGAAGAAAACAAACGCTGATTCGAGAAGATACATGCACGTCTGTGTTTACTGCAGCATTATTTGTAGAAGCAACCCGAGTCCCCGTAGACAGCTGAGTGAGGGTGTGCGGTATACTCGAAAGGGCCTACTACTCAGCCGTGAAGAATAAGGTCGCGCCATTTGCGTAGCAGGGATGGGCCTAGAGGGGGTGCTGCGGAACGACACACGTCGGAGGAGGACAAGTACTACCTGAGTCCACTTGCAGGTGGTACCTGAGAAACGAAATAAAAAGCAAAAACTAACCCATAGAGAACAAACTGATGGTTACCAGAGGGGGCTGGGGGATGGGCAGAGTGGCCGAGAGGAAGTGGGAGAAGGACAACCTGGTGACACGTGGATTCCCAGCTGCCCATCACTTTCTGTTCTGTTCGAAATGTTCCATGGTAAGCTAGAAATAGTTCGAGGTTTCCTGGACGTCAGTTCTGCGATCTCCCGATCGTGTACGGCACTGCCGTTCCCAAGGCAAGGGTCGGTGCTCTCGGTGCTCTCTCAGGGCCCTTGGGCGCACGTCCTGACTCTGCACTTGCCCCTCTGGTTGGCCAGGTCTCGCCCGACCGCCGCCTCGGAGCTTGCTGTCCGCGCAGTCTCGCTTCTGGGTCTCTGAGTCCGCCTGCTCCTGGACGGTCTCCTGCGTGGGAGGTGGGCGCTCTTGAGCACTTGCAGGGCGTTGTCTGCACTGACCTGGAAGCTCGGACTTCCTTCCCTTGGCCCTTCCCTGTCGCTCCCTCCTTATCCTTTCCTGGAGGTGCCCTCCTATCCCTCTGTGCCCTGAGTTTTCATCCCTTGACTCCCGGTAAGTATGACGTGGGTTCCCGCGTTTCCCCTCCACAGATGGGGAGCATAGTCCGATGAGGGGACGTGGTTGTTCCCGTCACCCTTCACTCACCTGACGGAAGCCCTTAAAGCCCTTCCTGGTCCCTTGGTCCCTGCTACCTCCTGGGACTGGTCGCTGAGCTCCCAGAATGGTCTCTAAGGCACGTAAGACCATATATCCGTGTGTTTTTCACGGTTTTAATCTTCCCAGTTCCTCTGCCCAGCAAGCATGGAAGTACTGGGCTGGCTGGGTGCACTAGATGTCCTCGATTCGGAATGCTCTTGAAAACCTTCCCACGCAGCTGAAAGTAGCGAGTGTCTCACGGCTGATGGTGTGTGCCGGCCGCGTTTGGAACACAAAGGGGACATCGTCTAGTTGCCGCATCTGCTTGATCGCATACGTTCTGAGGGAACAGCCGCAGAGAAGTCACATTTACACACGGTCACGAGTCCGGGAAGTACTAGCTGTTGGAGTAGAAACTGGGTGTTCCTTGACAGGCTTTTCTTCGATCAGTGGAGTTCTGAGCGCTTGCAGGGAGCAGGGGATGGGGTTCACGTGACGGCACGTGTCGGAATATCCTGGTTTCGGGTTGCTAGGCTAACTTCAGAACGCGGGGTCAGATCACTTGCTTGAGGCAGATCTGGATGTTCGTGGTATGATTGATAGGCGGGCCTCCGCAGGCCTCAGGAGGTGGCTGGTGGTGGGGAAGGTTCCTGCTCCCAGTGGAGGTACCGTACGCCTACCCTGCAGTTTCTTCCCCTCACTGACCTGAAACCTGCATCGAGGAGAACAGTCTGATGAATGTCTACAAGTCGCACATCCCGTGTAAGATCGAGAAGCAGAACTTGACCAGCGTCACCTTTGTTAGGTCTTCCTTTCCCAAAGCCATCTGTTGTCCTGATATCTGATGGCAAAGCCAAACTTTCCCGTTTTGCAGTTGCCATAAATGGAACTGGTGCATGTACACGCTCTGTGAGCGGCTGCCCTTGCCCAGCCCGTTACCTCATGGGCTGCCGTGGGCTGTCCCCTTGAACCTGGAGACCTGGCGAGCTTTAGTTGCAGGAGCACTTTTAAAAATGGGAAGAAGAGAAATCCAAAATAAGGTAGTGGTTAAATACTTCCCGCGGTTCCGTGGCCCCGCAGCAGTGACTGGAGCGCTCCTCGTCTGTGTGGGTGAGGGGTCCGTGCGGCATCGTGGGTGGTGCACGCCTTGCACCCTGCCTTGGGCGTCCTGCTCTCCTAGCACTCCTTAGGACAGCGTCTTCTGTGGAGGTCTCCAATAGGTCCTGAACTGGTGGACGTCTGTGGAATCAGAAACTTAGATGGATCTAGGCTGGCTGCCTGCCTGTCCTCGGACCCCTGTCTTTCCCCTGCAGAGTGGCCATTTCTGAAGCGGAAGAGGCTTCTGTGGTGTTTCTCTAGTGTGTGCCTGGCTGCAGAGAATTTGCAACTTGGGGGGAGAGTGTAGTTGACCTCACTTGTCATGTTCTGGGCTCCGTGGTGCCTGGAGAGGGCCTCAGCACTGGCTGCTGAGCTGAGGTGGATGGGCTGACTGCAGGGTCGTTCCTGGGCGGCGGCTCAGCCTCCGAGGGGCCCACTCTGTGCATGTGCCCGGTTACGTGTTGCATCCACCGTGGAAGGTGATCACCAGGATTGGCGCTGTGCCAGCTTGCCCGAGCCAGCTTGCCCCGGGTGGTCGCCGAGAGGAGGATGTGGCGGACGGCTTGTGCGGGATGGCCATGGTTTGCAGACGAGCCGACCCAGAGTGGCTGCTCAGCCTGCTTCCCTCCCCAGAGCGGGGACATGCATGCTCTTTCGGGAGGGGGGGCTTCAGCTGCCCCTCACTGTTCGTGTGCGCCAGCAAGCGTCACATTTGAGGTGATCGGTAGGCCGGAGCTTTGTGTTTCAGTGTTGTCAGATGCCGAAGACCATTTCCTTACTGCGTGTCCTAAGCATTAAATATGCAGTACGTGTGACGTGTGTTTAGTTTACTAGATGAAACATTTAGTGGATGTATTTAAACAAACCAATTTTTGTAACATATTGATGTGGGATACACAAGTATTAAACATTTGGGGAGCTGTCTGCCCCTGCTCGAGCCCTGTCCCTGTGTCTGTGCTTCTTTTTCTCTGTTTGGTGACACGTGCACCTAGTTCGGAATCAGGTACTTCAGGACTTGGGGCAGGAGAAGCCAGGCGGCCAGCCACCTCCCATCTCTCCCACTGTCTCAGTAAATGCCTGTGTGAAGCTTGGTTGCTTAAACCTGCCGTGGAGTAGGGGTGTGGGGGTCTCACACTGCACCCCAGGCCCGTATCTTCCCCCTGGCTGGATTTCCCCTGTGGTTTCCATTGGGTCCGGTCCACACAGCATCACCACGTCTCAGACCCACAGTGCGGCTGGGGCCTGTGCGGTGAATGTTCGTCCTTTCCTGACCACATTTTGTTGTCCAGAACTAGGAATTGTTGCCATTGGGGCTTTCTCTGCACCGTTCCTGACTGCGGCCCTGGTCTCCTGTCTGTTTCCAAGAGTCTCCGTGCTTCCGGACTGGGGAGCGTTTTTCACTCCTCCCCCGGGAGCACCCCTGCAGTCCTGTGCCACCGTGGGAGCTGTCCTGCGCCCACCCTCCCCTCCCTCTGAGCCCCACCCGTCCCTCCCTCCTCCGTGCAGAGGGTGGAGTCGTCTGCTTTTGCCTGGCTGACTCCCCTGTTGTGGGGCACAGCTTGCAGGAGCCTCATGAGGAGTGGGGCTCCGTGGGCTGCAGGACGTCCTTCCCCTGGAGCCCTGGGTGCAGGCCAGCAGGGCGCGCCCCGTCGGGGTCAGTGGGCCTGCCTGCTGCTCCTCCTTGGCTCCCTCCACCCGGAGATCAGGCTTCCCTTGGGGGCCGTGTTTGTTTTACTCCTGTTGGTAGTTCCCAGTAGCCAGCCTCTGCAGAACCAAGTCTGGGATAGATGGAAATAGAAACTCTATCCTGTCTGCCTCCCTCTTCCCACCTTTCAGAGACGGGCACATTGCTTAATCTCCGAGAACAAAATGCAGATGGAAAGGAGATGCCATTTCTTGCCAGCAGTTGGGCGCAAGTAAAAACACTGCACGGTATCCCGTGCCGGCGGGCGTGCAGAGAGAGCGCTGGCCCCCGGCGGCGCTGGCGGGAGTGCTGTGGCTGTGCGTGGGGCCTCTGGAGTGCCGTTTAGAGATCGGTGCTGGAATTTAGAGGGTGTTATATGTGTTTTCTGACCCGAATTTAATGTGTAGGCTTATTCAGAGGTGTGTGCAGAGATGTGCAGAGAGTTTCAACGGAGCCTTGTTTTGTGGGAGAAAAACAGGAGAAGCACCCTTCAATCCGATGACGGGGAGTGAGTTGGTTGGCGCAGCCGTACGGTTGGTTACGGGGTTAAGACTGAAGTGATTCTAGTGCTAGAAGTGACCACACTCTTACCTTCGGGGGTTGTACAGATGCTCCATATGCTTTGATGTCAGCGTACGTGTGAAAATGTGTAGCGTGGACCCAGGCCTAACCGTGGCCAGAACAAAGCCTTTCAGGCCATGAAGAGGGTTTCCTCCGGGCTGGGAGCCGGGTGCTGGAGGTCAGGGCACTGCAGCAGGTCCCCGACCTGTTTGTGTGCGTGAACAGTTTTTCTGCTCTTGGCATGGGGCATTCCAGTCCAAAGTCATCTACTTTGATGCGAAGTCAACGCCATGACGCTTTTTTCCGCTTCTTCCCTTCTCAGGACATGACCGACAACAGCAACAGCCAGCTGGTTGTGAGGGCCAAGTTCAACTTCCAGCAGACCAATGAAGATGAGCTCTCCTTTGCCAAGGGAGACGTCATCCACGTCACGCGGGTCGAGGAAGGCGGCTGGTGGGAGGGCGCGCACAACGGCAGGACCGGCTGGTTTCCCAGCAACTACGTGCGGGAGATCAAGCCGAGCGGTGAGTGCGGCGCTGGCGGAGGGGCTGCTGCCTGTCCGGGCGGGAAGCAGGCAGAGGGGCGGGCGCTGCATGGGGGTGCGTTCCTCTCTGGGTGAACTTGGGGAGACGGCCCTGAGCAGAGGAGTCACGCTCTTGCCCACTGCTTCTTCCATCCTCCTTGGGGTGCTGGCATGAAGGGTCCATCCTTAAAAGTAGCATTTCATTCAGCCATTGTAATACGTTTAAAATAAGGACTTGGGGTTTGTCGCGTCACACAGGCTGTTAATTTGTATCACTACGGGTGCTTTCGCTTTCGGCAATGAGGTATGATTTGTTTTTCTTCGCAGGGTATTTTAAAATGCATCACTTTGTTTATGTTTCCTGTAATCAACTTCATTGACTTCTAAAAATTTATTCAGAGGCTGATGCTCTTTGAAAGGGCGTAGTAGTAGTTGCACTTCCTTTATTTCTGTTGTGGGATTCTTGAGTTAGAAGGTCTGAGGCCTCGGCGGAGCCTTCTGTCAGAGGGGTGTGGCCGTGACAGCGTGACAGTGACACGTGCGCCCAGCGCGTGTCCTCTGCGCGTGTGGTCCTGCTTCGGGCTGTGCGGGGAGCAGCGGCTGTCCTTCCGAGCGCGTGTCTCTTCGTGGCGCAGCTCGGGGGTCCGCGTGCGCCGTGTACAGGACTGCTGGCTTCATGGGTGCAGCTGCGGAGGTCTTGAGCACACGGGTGACCCTTGAGCACTGTGGGCTTGGGGGAGCTGACCCCGTGGTGCAGCCCCAAATCTCTGTAACTCTGATACCCCAGAAACTTAACTGCAGTAGCCTGCCGTTGAGCAGAAGCCTTACTGGGGAGATAAACAGTGGACGAGCATGTATTTTGTGGGTCCTCCGGTGCCGTCTCCTTCCAGTAAAGTCAGAGGAGGCCTTGCTGAAAGAGCAAAAGACCCCCGCTGCGTGTGGGAAAGCGTCCGCGCCGAAGCGGGCCCCTGCCCTTCCGGCCTGTGCCATCCCAGGCCCGCTGTGTAAAGCCCTCGGGCCGCTGTGGACGTGGTGCTGAGTGCCCCCCTCCCCCCCCCAGCCCTTCTGACACCAGCTGGGTGGTGTCCAAGCAGCTCAGTGACCTCACTGTAATTTGCTGGTGATAAGAGCACTGGGGGCATCTTTTGTTCCCATGCTTGGCCTTTGAGCATATTTCCTGATACAGAGCTCTCAGAGCCCTGCTAATTTCTTGAGTCCCGAACCAGGGGGCAGACTAATGTTTTTCTCTATTTCAAGACCATGTTTCACTTGTCCATTCGTTGGTTGCTGGACATTTGTTTTTTTCTGACCTTTTGCTGTTGTCAGTAGTGCTGTTGTGAACCTGGGTGGGATCTGCTTGAGTCCTGTCTGTCCTCTTGGCCGTGTGCCTCGGGGTGCAGTTGGCTCCGGGGGTGCCCGTGAGGCCCCAACGAGCCGTCTCGCTGCTCCCCCCAGCAGTGCACGGTGGTTCTAGTTTCTCCACGTCCTTGACTACACTTTCTGTTTTTGGGTGTAGTTATCGGGTGTGAAATGGTACTTCACTGTTGCCTTTCCTCTGGTTGATAACGAAGACAGTATCTTCACTGCACTAAAGGTCACAGTAAATAGTGTCTTTGTTGCTTTTGTTCTGGTTATCGTGTGAAGGGCTGTAATTGTGGCTTCATTCCTCCCCACCACGACCCCCGAAGCCTTTGGGATACTTAGGTTCTGAGCCCAGATCCTCCTAATCCACGCAGGTGTGTGGCCAGCTGTGCATGCAGCACTGGTGTCGGGCTGACCGGGGTGGAAATGTCGCATGAGTCTCACAGACTCAGCTGCTGGGCTGGGCCTACCAGTAGTCCCTGGTCAGGCCCGGGGAAGGGCCGTGTCTGGGCTCTGAGCCCAGTTCCCAGCCAGTCCTGCAGTCCGATGGCCATCCCGGGGCCAAGAGTGCTGCCCTGGGCCATTCCCAGGAGGATGCTGGAGTTGGGGAAGGGAGAGGGGAGGGTAAGGTGGTCTTTGCCTTTACCAGTGAGTGCCAGGGGGCCGCAGAGCTGGTGCTGGGGCAGCCATCACCATGGAGCCCGGCTCGGCCCATCTCTGTTGAACGTGGGCCTTGAATTCTGCTATGAGTGACTCGTTTATTTTCTATTTATTAATTTTTAAAGATTCTATTTATCTGAGAGAGTGAGCGAGCACGGGCAGGGCAGGTGGCAGAGGGAGGGGGAGAAGCAGACTTCCTGCTGTGCGTGGAGTCTGATGTGCGACTCGATCCCAGGACCCTGAGATCATGACCTGAGCTGAAGGCAGAGGCTTTAACCCACTGAGCCACCCAGGTGCCCCATGAATGACTCATTTTAATGGGAATCTTGGGCTGACTGAGTTGCCATGTGCAGAGTGCAGAAACTTTCCTTGTCAGGTATTTCTCTCCTTGTGGAGTTTTGAGTCACCCTTTGACAATTACACAGAAAAGATAGTCTGTGAGTCTCAAAGTGCTCTTCTGGTGGCATTTGGGAGTTGCGTCCTATAGGATGCGGGCATGCGTGGTGTTGCTCCTGGTGGTCCGTGGTTTCACGGCGCGCCGTCACCCTCGTGAAGTCTGGTGGTGCTGTGCCAGGCCTTGCTCCGGGGGATTCAGGGCCAGGCGGCTGGTGGGGACGGATGCCGCGCTGAGAACAGCTAGCCGTTACTTGGCGGCGGGGACGGGGGGAGTTGACTTAAGGAAAAAAACTATTTAGAAGGGGCACCTGGCTGGCTCGGTCAGTGCAGCGTGCGGCTCTTGGTCTCGGGGTCGTGCATTTGAGACCTCACATTGGGTGCAGAGATTATTTCAAAATCTTTAAAGAAGAAAGCCGTTACGTGTCTTGGTTGACTTATGTCGGGGTGACTGCATGCTGTTCCACCAGTTTTTACATCTTACCCTGTGTTTCTGTGTACATGCCCATGAGAGACCCTTTTAAACATGTCACCACATTGGGTCACACAGAATCCCAGGTCTTTGTACTGGACAGAAACAAGTAACTTTGGAAAATTTCCTCTTTTTCTGTTTATTCTTTAAAGTGTAAAGAGCATGTTTGCTCCAACTGGTGGCCCATCACGCTAAGTGTTCTTTAGCTGACAGTCGGACTGAAGGGATAACCTCCCGCGCCGTGTTCACAGATTATCTGAGTACATTCTAGGGAAACTTCCCCCTGTCTGAGTTTAGATGTGGACATTTAAGACAGCCGGGAAATTTTGTTTTTACTCTGTCGCTCCACAGCAGCGGAGAACTCGAAAGCCACGATGGCCTGCTGGTATTGTCATTCCTTAGTGATTCCTGTGACTTTCTGATTTTGGACAAGTATTCCTTTTTGAAAGGATGTGTTTCAGATAAGCATTGTAATTCATGGTGTAATTCTTCATTTTCTGTAAACAAAATGTGCCAGATCTGTCAATCATGTAGGATCATTTCCTTGTAAAACAAAAATGTGGACATCCTTTAAATTGTGAGTTTCTCCTCGTTACAGTTCTGATTCATGAATCGTGTTCTTGAATAAACACACCCACAGTCAGCCTCTCAGTGACCCTTTCTGGGCTGCCTCTAGGTAAGTGCTTGAGGATGTCTACTTGATCTATCTCACTTCTTGGAAGTGTAAGTGGCCATGAGCGTTTGGCCTCGTAGCTGCAGGCTCCAGCCGTCCTGGGGGGCTTCATCTGTGTAGGCGTGTGCCCTTGACCTGTGTGTGCCTTCTTGTTTCAAATAACCTTCCCTGAAGACTGCTGTCCCCCAAGAGTCTGCAGAAGGACATTTCCAAAGCTTGCTGAGAGTGTGGCACGTACCCCTGTTATTAACATTTACTTTCCATGCATATTGTTTTGATAGGGAAAAAACATGGAATTCTGCCTTTTGTACACACAAGGGGTATGTTTTATGCACGTTCAGTGAAGAATTTCTTAAACTGGAGACCGAAGGAGAGAAGCAACAAGGCGGGCGGTCCTGGGGGAGAGGGGCGCTGCTGGCTGCTGCTGCTGAGTCCGTCGGTAGTGGACCTCCATGCAGGTCATGCACCCCTGGCCTGGGGGGGTCGTGCTTCCTTTTGACATCAAAAAGTGACCCAAAACGCAAACCGGGTTTAATTTTCTTGTGGAAGAACCGTGTTATGGATATAATCTGCAGGGAAAGGATCAGAGGTGAGACAAGTGTGCTTTTGTATTGCTGGAAGTAAGTGTGTGCGCGTGCGATGTTAGGGTTCCGAAGGCCCGCAGGATGAGGCTGCTCTGCAGGGGAGGCCTGGCCGCTGTTTCTTCCAGCTGGAGAGGTGAGAACAGGCGGGGAGAGTTACCCCATGTAAGATTTTACCTGTGATGCACGTGTGGGGAAGCTGGCCGGACATACGGAGGGTCTGGGACACGAGGGTGTGGAGTCTTCTTGGGATGTGGGAGCGAGCGCTGCTGCAGGTGAGCGTGCGTGCTCTGCCCCAGACAGCTGTGTTGGCAGGTGCCGTAGGGTGTGTTCTGTGCATGGCTGTGGCCGTGTCCCGCGCCTGGTTGAACATGCTATTCCAAGGACATGTCCCCTAGGCAGCTGACGTACAGTAGTTTGGGGGTCCGAGCCGATAGTCCTCCAGTATTAAGGATGTTCTTTTAAAGTTCTGTGTTTGCTTATGAAACAGTCGGGTGGTAGGAGTCTGTAAAGACCAAGTAAGGAGGACAGAGCCCCCAGGGATGGAAGCGGAGTTCTGGCTCCACCTGCCTCCGCGTCCGGCCCACAGCCCCTCTGCAGGCACCCCCCGCCCCTGTGCACACACCGGGGCTTCTGTGCGTGGGTGTGCGTCCCGGAGACACGCTTCCTGGGCGCCTTGTCTTCCTTCCCTCCCTGCGTAAGCCTGGACGTTCCGTTTTCTTCTTCCGTTGCTTGACAGTAAACTCGGGGGGTGCTCGGCTGTGGCCCACTTTGTAGCACAGGCACCCGCCTCGGCCTTTCCCCACCCGTCTGCTCTGCCTCGGGTCGCCTGTGCTCTGTGCGCTCCATCAGCAGGACTGTCGTGGTGTGCTCGCTTCCAGAACCACAGGCACTGCCCAGGCGGCACGTGCTCGAGTGAGCTCTGTTGTGGGAACTAGGAGAGTAACAGTGAGAAAACCTAGTGTTCTCCCAGAAATCATGAAGCTTGCCTGTGGCTCCCTGAATAGAAAACGAGGTGGAGTGGACAGGTGAGAAGGCGAATGTCCCTTGGGCATTAAATAGAAGGCCGAGAGGTGGAATGGGGCGGGCTGCGTCGACCTTACCAGTTCCCTGGGCTTGGGAAGCGGCTCAGTCACTGGTGGCGGGCTTGAGTGTAGCGACTGGCATGAGAGGGTAGGAGCCCCTGTTTTGTCCACTGTGACGGTGCCGTGATGGTTGGGTTTCAAAGTCCGAGTCTGACGGACACTGTGAAGTATTGATGGTAAATTGCTAGTATCTGGGATCCCCCGCATGATGCTTCCAGAAAAGGAGGAGGGACCTCAGGGTTAACTGCTGAAGCTACGGAAGAGCATGTATGTGTCGTGCTATTTTCTGTGTAAGTTTCTGAGATTCAGCTGCAGAAGAGCAGGGGCGGGTCGTCCGGACGCAGAGGTGCCCGAGCGTCTACACTGGTGTGAGGTCGCTCAGAGAGCGGGGAGGCTGTGGGACAAGATACCGCCCCAGGTCGAGGGTGCTGTGGCAGCGAGGAAGCTGCTGACGGTAAAATGAACCCACACAGAGCGAGTGACGTGACCCGGTGTGGGGACTCGCAGACAAGGTGACAGCTATTGTGCAGAAGGTAGGAAGAGGAAGTGGGAGCCAGCCGTGCTCAGGGCTGACTGCGGCTGCTGGGTCCCTTCCGTCACGGAGGAGGGGGCAGCCATGCACGAGCTTTCGGATCAGTGACTCGTAATTGTCCTCGTCCATGAGTGTTCTTCAGAAATCGTCACAGAAAGAAGCCTGTGATGGTTGAGTCACGGGCAGTGGCTGTATCTGACCGCCTTTGCCCATAGCCAGGGCCGAGGGCCGTGGTGCCCGGGGGCGCCCCTCGTTCGCGCTTGTGCTTTTCGCGGTCTGTTCCCTGCGGTCCGCCGAGGTCCACAAGCAGCGACGTGGGTCGGGAGGCGAGCGGTAGCCTCACTTCCTCAGTGGGCGTTCCATCCCCTCGAGCCCTCCCCGCACCAGGTGAGTATAGCACAGGGCGACTTTTTTTTGGGGTCTTTTATTAGGGTTTTCATTAATCTCTGACTGGGCCTAACCTACCGGTTAAGCTCTATCGCGGGTCCGCACGTAGAGGAAGAACTGCGGCCCGTGAAGGCTCGGTGCTCTCAGTGGCAGGCGTTTTCCGGGCTCTTGGAACCGAGGTCTCACCTCGGGGGGGGGGGCTCTCCCCAAGTGTGCCCACCTTCAGTGCTGCGGTTCCCCCCGACGCCCCGTCCGGGCTGGCTTCTGCTTCTGGAGAGCATCTTCTCCAGGAATGCTGCCTGCTCGCTGCTTCTGCTTTCTCCTAAAATCCCGTTCAGTTGCGTACTGTGTCCTCTGCAGCTTTTCCTCTGTCTTTCCTGTGCTCCGCTTTCCTGGGCTTCCTTCCTCGGGCGTGCGCGCCTCGGACGCTTGCGTTCCGCAGTCCCTCCCCTGCGAGGGTAGCCGTCCGTTGAGTTCATTGTGGTGACCACAGTGTTCACTTCCGGGAATTGTTTCATTTTTTTCCAGGTGTCTTATCATTTTTTTCTTCCGTCTTCTTTATTCTTCACTTTGCTTCTTCTGTTCCAGGCGTTTCCAGCATACTTCCTGCGTAGTCGCCTGGGTTGCCTGTTCCAGGTTTTCGGTACCGATTTCCCTCACGTGTCCCATCTGTTTACACTGGGCCCGGTTCTTCGTGAGCTCATACTTTCTGGTTACAGATCTGGCTTTGGGGTTTGTGGGGGTGTACCCTGGCTTGCGGAAGTGTCCCTAGAGAGGGAGGAACATTGGTCTCCTGAGGGGCTCCCGGAGATTCTCTTGCCCCAGGCAGATCCTTGTGGGCCTCTGGTTCCTGGTGTGGACTCGGGCCCCCTCCCGCGGCTAGGGTTAGGCTCCGGGTTTTGATCTCTCCTGTGTCCGAGTAGCCAGCCCATGGCCTTGCTGGTTCTCTGGGTCGGTGGGCAGGGGCTTTAGGCTTCTCTCGGTCTGCCTGAAGGGTCACCAAAAGGTTCCCCAACCTCAGTCCCCAGGGGCCCTCCCTGTCAGCGCCACTAGGGATTCCCCACCCCCTTTTCTGGTTTAGCACATTTATGTTTCAGTTTTCTTGTTTTTGGCGTTTTTAGTCTATTGCAAGAAGGGGAAGATCTGCTCCTCTGGCCCCTGGAAGGGCGACGTGATAATCACGTCCTCGTGGTTTCCCTGCCGCTCAGTCACAGCAGACCGTGTCTGTGCTTAGCTATCAGGTGCGCCCCAGATAGGATGTTGGTGTTTTTTTGTTTTTGTTTTTGTGTGGTTTTTTTTTAAGGATACTGGGAAGGCTGAGTATTTTCTAAAGTTTGCTGTGCACATTTTTTGTTAAGATTGGTCGTGACTTCTTGTCTGGTATATCACACTTCAATGTGGGTAGGTTTTGTTGTGCTTATTTTTTAGGGATGTGGAGGTAGGGAGAGAGTGCCAGAAGGCTCCCTAAGGCTGCACAGGAGCTCTCTGGTAAACCTGGAAACCTAGGCCCCTGCCGTTCTTCTGTGAGGAAGTGTCCCCTCTGGGCATGGCTGTCTTGAGAGCCAAGGCCACTGGGACGCGTGTGGGGCAGGCCCTCGTGTGGCTGTTGGCGGGGACCCTGCCGAGCCCTTGGCCTCAGCCTCGTGGCGCTGGCGGATTGGGGCAGCAGCGTCCTGCCAGCTGGGGGCGTCGGGTGTCGGGGGCAGGGCGGCTTGCTTACACGGGGCGCCTTGCGCTTGGCAGCACCACAAGCCCCTCCTTACCTCAGGGCCCTCAGTCGGGAATGGCACACGATTTTGCGGGAGGTGTTCGCAAGCCCTCCCATCCAGGTAGGTGCCGTGCAGCACCCGGCAAAGCTCTGGGCTCCCTGTTGTGAAAGGGAGAAGAGACCCGGTGTTCCCACTCTGCCTACATTGTCTGGCTCTCTGCTGTTCTCTCCGTATTTTTATATAATGTTAGGGCCTGAAACTTTTATTTTTTAATTTTTTTAAAAGATTTTATTTCTTTATTTGACAGACAGACATCACAAGCAGGCAGAGAGGCAGGCAGGGAGAGAGGAGGAAGCAGGCTCCCTGCTGAGCAGAGACCCCGATGCGGGGCTCGATCCCAGGACCCTGAGATCATGACCTGAGCCGAAGGCAGAGGCTTAACCCACAGAGCCACCCAGGCGCCCCATGAAACTTTTTTTAAAAGAAGCTTCTTCCTTGTAGTTGTCCGAGTGAGTGAATCGAATACTGTTGCCTGTGGTGTTGGGAGGTGTGTCTGAAGTGAAATGAGGCAGTTGGCAAGTGATTTGCTTTCACAGTTGAAGGCGGCTTCAAGGTAGCAGCATGTGTGTTGGCAGTTGTGGTTTCTGTGGCTGCCGTTTAGGCACCACTGCTCTCCCCTTACTTCTGTTTGTGTTTGTCCCCTAGATTACGGGTTTGAAAGATGAAGAGGCATCGTCAGGGTGAGCCAAGCCGGTTTTGTCTGTGGTTACACACCAGGCTGCAGACGGGCGATTGGGAAGGAAAGTGCGGTAGCTAGAACGGATGCGCCGTCCCTCTGGGTTCGGAAGGAACTCTTCTCTCACGGAGTCTCTTTTCCGTCCCGTGGGCAGAGAGCTGAATTCTTTGAACTGGGGTAACACCGTTTGGTTCTTCATTTTCAACCATTTGGAAGACCTTTACAGCGCAGCGTCGAAGGAAGGCTTCGGTGGACAGTTGTGCAGGAAGGGGGGGCCCACAGTGTGTGTGTATTTTAGGCTTTTGGGGTTTCTGTTGCTAGGAAGGTAATGGCAGTACTGGACAAGCGGTTGGAATCCGGGCCCCGAGGCTTGGGGAGTGTTTGCGGAAGTGCCGTGGAGATTGTGCACAGGCAGGTGGAAGGATGCTGAGCACAGCCTCCCACCTGGCCAGAACGTGGATTTGTGCAGGGGAGGTGGGTGGGCACTGTACGGACGACCTCTCTTAGGACACGCTTCTCGGGATTTCTCCTCGCCCTTGCTCCCTGCCAGCCCCTGGAGCCTGGAGGAGGACCGGTGGGCGACGCGCACCATCCCCCCGGAGAGCCGTGTTCCGGTTAGCAGACGCTGCTCTGATAGCTGTCCCACCGCATTAAGGCTGGGCCATGCACGGATGCTTGCCTCCCTGCCGTCCTCAGGAGTGCGATCACGGTCCTCTCTGGGGCAAACGTTCTTAATTAAGGCTTCCTGGTGTCCTGTTTTCTGTCCCTGCTGGGTGTGGCTCTCCTTTGCTTATCACTTGGAGGCAGATCCTACCTTTTCAGAGATACTGGGTTCTGAGCGCTCTGGATTCCGGAGGTATTGTCCAGACTGGGGGGTCGCCGACTTCGTCTCTGATTCTGTGCCCCTAGTATTTTGTCTTCACTACGCTCCTGAGTTGTGGGTGTAGCTCTGCTGGTGTTCTTTGACCTGCTGTCAGTAGTGAGCACAGTCTGTCAGATGTCGAGTCTGGATGGGGTCTGTGGGGTGAGCGATGTATGGGGTGGGGAGATGCTGGCTCCCTGACCTCAGAGAGCTGAGCATGAGGGGAGAGACATGGGTCTCGGTTCAGCTTTCCTTTTCGGTGGGTCGTTTCAGCAGCGGCCCCGGACCCATAGCGCTGGGTTGTGTAGGGCTGGCGTGTTTGGGGGTCTTGAGTGCCGGTCAGTAAAATCGTGTTACGTTTTCATTTCAGAAAAGCCTGTGTCACCCAAGTCAGGAGCGCTGAAGAGCCCTCCCAAAGGATTTGACACGACTGCCATTAACAAAAGCTATTACAATGTGGTGAGTAATTGCAAAACCTTTTTTAAGAATAACTTAATGTTTTTGAGTGTGTCCACCAGTCTGTGACGTGGAATACAGGTGAACTACATAAGGCACGAGGGAGGGTGTAAAAATGGCCCGTGACTGGCCGCACAGTTACAACCACTTAATGTCCTGCTGTCTCCTCTTCTCATCTCTATTTTGTAATCTTCTGTTTTTGTTTCAATATTTATGTAGAATTGTGCCCTTTTTGTCACATACTGTAGTATTCCCTTCTCCCATTTCCAGTCTTCAAAGAGGAGATTGTGGAAAGGCTCACGATGTGGTTTAAAGCCATTAGAGGCATCAGGTGGCATTTTACTTGTGTTAGAGGGGAGTGTGAGTGCTGGAGGTCAGTTACCATGTGCGCTGGCGTGTCCCCTCGCGGAGTCTTTCCTGGGGTTGCTGTGCACATCCGTCAGACGGCGCGGAGTCACAGGAGAGTGTCTCCACGTACATAGGGTGAGTGTTTCAGAGTCTAAAGCGGCATTTGAAGCTTAACAGTTTGTGAAGTCGAGTCAAGTCCTTCCTGGCCCCTCAGCCATCCTGTGGACTGCAGAGATAGGAAGTGCTCCTCTTTATTGGGACGACCCTTTGAATTGTGGCATAGATCAGTGTGCTAGGCCAGCGAAGTGAACTTTGTCACTGTGGGTCAGTCTTACTCCATGGAAAGTCTGCATCTGGGGTTCCTTCTCTGCTCCGAGTCTTCCAGAGAAAGTGTCCTGACCAGGGCTGTCCCTCCGAGGGCGCGGGGCGGCGCGTCTTTGCCGGTACCGTCTCCGGGCTGGTGCTGCTGCGAGCGGTCCCTAGGGGTTCGGTGTCCGTGCGGCTGGCGGGGAGGCCGAGGACGCGGGAGGCTCGGCCGTGAGTTCGCATCCCTGGCGCGGTGAGCGCGCTGTCCGTGGGCCGCGGACCTCACTGGGCGCTGTGAGCTCGGGACGGTAGGATCATAGCTGCTCCGCATGGGCCTGGCAGGGGCAGCGGCTTATAGCTGTGGGCAGAGGTGCAGCAGCCCTCCGTTCTCACGCGTGGGTGCGGTTCATCGCTTCCTGTCCCTGCCCCCCACCCTTGTGTCCGCGCTGCCTCTGCCTGGTTTCCCTTCCACGCTTCTCGGTCTGCAGCCTCCGTGCGATGCCCTGGCCATCTCAGGTTGGTTTTATTCACGTTGGCCGTTGCCAGGCTCCTCTTCTGAGCAGCCCTTCCCTTGCGTCTCAGCCTCAGCTTCTCGCACTTCCGTTCTTTTCCCAGTGTCCCCTGCTCCCCCTGAGTGCGGGCTGCAGTGCCGCCTCTGCGCCAGCGGAGCGCCAGGCCTCTCTGGCACAGCCTGTATCCTGACTCGGGAGGCGCCCACCTTTCCCGGTTGCGCTCTGCCCTCCACCATCCTCTTTGGTTCTTTGTTGGATGTTTGTTCCGGGAACGGGGCTCTGCAGAGTGCATTCGTTTTCTGCGTGTGTTGTGCTCCGTGCATGGCTCTGTGCACAGGGCCAAAGTAAGAGTCGTCTTGTGGCTCTTCAGGGTTTTACAGGACGAGGACTGTGGTGCTGCCTTTTCCTCTTGTGTCCGTATGTGGGACGTTGGTTTCTTTCCAGGGATGGCTTCCTGCGGGGAGTACCAGTCCTACCGCGCCGAGGTGCTGTGAAGGTTGGCTCTGTGACCGCTGCTCCTGTGTGATGGTCGAGACAAGCCCAAAACCTGGGGGTACAAAGTGATTCTGGGGGACTTAGGTCTGTCACGGGACATTCGTCCTGTTTCCTCTTCATGGGACTCCCGCTGCGCACACGGTCAGTGCACTGGTGTCCACCAGCTCTTGGAGACGCTCGTAATGTTTCTTCATTTCTCTCTGTTCTTCAGACCGAATAATCTTTACTGTCCTTTTTGTTGGCTGATTCTTCCGCGTTTCAGATCTAATGTTGAGCTCCTCTAGCAAATTTTTCACTTTATCACACCTTTCAGTTCATCATTTTCCATTTGCATTTGTTCAGATTTTCCATTTTTTAAAAAAGACTTATTTATATTGAGTGCGCAAATCCGTGGAGGGGAGGGGCCCAGGGAGAGCGAAAACCTGAAGCAGACCTCTCCGAGTGTGGAGCTGGACACGTGGGGCTCGATCTCATGACCCTGAGACCACGACCTGAGCTGAAACCAAGAGTTGGACTCTTAACTGGCTGTGCCCCCAATAAGCGCCCCGATTTAGTCATTTTTATAGTTGGCTACAGACTGTGTTTGAGTCCTCGTTTGACTTGACTTTGAGAGCAGGGCTAGTCGCAGTAAAGTTGGGAGGATGATGGAGGTCCCACGGGCCTCCTGCCTCCAGATGTGCACGACTTCCCTGTGCTCAGCATCTCCGATGGCCTGATGGCACTCCTTTTAGTGTAGGACAGTAACCCACTGTCTGGATGGACCGGTTCACCCGTCACCTGCTGGAGGACATGGCGCCTGCTTCCACGTGCCGGGAGCTGTGAGTAAAAATGCTGCAAACCCGCGTGCGCAGGTTTTTGTGTGCACGTGTTTTCTGCTCCTTTGGGTAAAAACCAAGGAGGGCTGTTGTTGGGTCATGTGGTGAGAGCACGCTCTGTTCTGGAAGACGCTGTCACACTGTCCTCCAGTGGAGGACCCCGTGGGCTGTCTTCACTGTGTCTAGTGCCGTCCGTTGTTGGGGTTTTGCTGAGGTACTAGGTGGGCGTGCTGGCTCCTCGTTGGTGACAGAGGACGGGGAGCATCTTTTCGTGCTGATTTGCCATTTGTGTGTTTTCTCTTGTAAGGTTTCTGTTCAGTTTTCTGACCTTTGTACAGTTGGGCTCTCTTGCTGAGTTGTACGAGTTGTTTTTGTTTTGGAGAACAGTCTTTTACCAGATGTGTCACTTTCCCCCAAAGCCCCTCTGACTGCAGTTTGAGGACAGTGTGCACCGGTGTCGCTTTTGTGGCGTTTGTCCTGCTTGGTGTGTTCTGTGCTTCCTGGGATCTGTGGCTTTGGTGTGTGACACTAATTAGGGGGACTTCTCAGTCACCACTGTTCAGTCTTTCTGTTCCTTCTCCTCCCGCAGTCCCGTTATGTGTGTGTCCCACCCGGTGCTGTCCCACAGTCCTTGCTTGTTCTCTTGTGTTTTCCTGTGTCTTTTTGGTCTTCAAGGATTCCGTTAGGAGCTGGAGCGCCCGGTTCTTCGGTGCGTCTTGTCTGCTCACGAGATGGTCACACGTGTTTTTCTTTCCTGTTGGGGTTGATCGGTGTGCGGTCCTTATGCTTTCCTTCTCTTCGCTGGCTTCTCTTGCACGCGGCCTGCTTTATCCACTGGCGCCCTTAGCGTATTAATCGTCGTGATTTTCAGTCCGTGGTAGGACTGTTCCCGCATCTCCATTGGAAGCCCAGGGACATTTTCCTCGGATATTTTGGGAACGTGACGAAACCCCTGGACGTAAATTCCCCAGTGTTGTGGGGGCCACTACAGCTGGGTCTGCCTTGGAGTTGTTACCTTTCAGCTTGTCTGCCCTGAGCCTCCAGCCGTCCGTCGGTTCTGGTTCCTGTTTTCCAACTCAACTGTTGTTGCTCCCAGGCTGGTTTCTGCTGAGGCCCTGGGCCCTAGTGAGTAGGACTCTCAGTGTTTGCCTGTCGGCCTCGCCAGTCTCGGGCTTGGGGGTTTGCCTTGTGTCTGTCCTCTCTCTCATGTGGACCCAAGACATGGTGATGTTTTCAGTCTGTTTATCTTTTTTACCTGGTGGGATAGAGTAATGATTTCCACCCAAAATGGGCAGACTGGGAAGTCCCTGTGTGAACATACGGAGAGGAGCTGTTAGGAAGCCTTTACGGGCTGTGCCCAGCATTGGGGCCCCTTAGCCTATTTCCTTGCAATGCCTGGTTTTTGTGCGTGGGTTACGTTCTTGGTTCTTTGTGTATCTTGTACATTTTCACTAAAAATTGGACACTTTAGATTTTAGTAAATTTGGATTCTGAATTCTCCTGCTCCCAGGATTGGTTGTTACTTTTGTTTGCTGACTGATTTTGACTAAGGCTGCAATGTGTCTCCCCCACGGGCACTGAAGGTTCTTTCTGATAAAGCTTGGCTTCCTCGTGTTCATCCTCAGAGCTGCAGAGCTTAGTATGGGGCCCAGGGTGCTCAGAGGTTGTGCTGGATAGCCTTCCACTCTCTGCCAGCGGGTCCGGATGTGGTCGACGAGCATGCTGGGCGGACAGGAGGCTTTTAAGAACCTAAAAGCAATGAATAAAAACAGAAAATACCGAAATTGATTAGGCTTCATAAAAGTTCAATAAATTCTTTGCCTTCGAACTGTGGAAGTCAAATTACAAGTTAATTGGAACTTTTGTAGCAGTTACAGCAATACAAGGTTATCCTTGAGGACTGAGGAGCTCATTAATGCATGTGCATTAGGGTTAGTGGATAAACACGAGAGAATGAGAGCAGTGTAACACTGGAAACATTGTTGGTGGTGTTGGACTCGTTTGGGCTGCTGTGACAGCGCCAAAGGCTGGCGGACTCCTCCCAGTACGGAGGCTGGGGGTTCGAGATGAGAGTGCCAGCCTGCTTGGGGTTTGGGTGGCTCCCCTCTTCCTGGCTGACAGAGGGCTGCCTTTGGTCAGATCTTCACGTGGCTGAGAGACAGAGCTGACCTCTTCGTCCGCTGGGTCTCCTTCATCCCCTTATGTATACTGCCCAAAGGCCCCATCTCCAAGGACCACCACGTTGGGGATTTCAGGATGCCCAAAACATACACATTTTGGGAGGACACAAATGTTATCGACAGCACTCTGATGGTGTGGCTAAGCTTTCATAGAAATTTTGGTAGAGCCGTTTACGTATCTGATGAGCAAAGGTTTAAGAGAATCCCTACTCTGAGAGTGGTGGACATGTCAGTCCACGGTGCTGCTTGGAAGCGCTGGGTGTAGAATTCTGAGAACCGTCAAGCTCTGTGATGCAGTAATGTTAGAGGAGTTAGCTAAAATGTGTTTAATGATGTTTGTGCAAAGGTGGTTTAGTTCAGTTTGTTTTTTAAGGATTTGTTTATTTTAGAGATTGAGAGCGGGGGAGGGGGAAGGGGCTGGGGAGGGCGGGGAGAGAGAGTTCTAAGCAGATTCGCCCCCACCCCACCCTGAGTGCGGAGCCCAGTGTGGGCCTGGATCCCATGACCCCGAGATCACGACCTGAGCTGAAATCAGGAGGCAGACATTTGACTGACTGAGCCACCTGGTGCCCCTGTGCATACGTGTTTCCGTGGGATTATTGTCACGATCAGCTAGAGCAAGCTAAGTATGTAGCAGCACCAGAACGACTAAGAGCCAGTGGCACATACGTCCATAATTACTAAAAATGCACTTGAAGCTTTAAAAAATACATAAAATACATGTTTGCGTGCAGTAAGCAGAACATGAAGTTCTGTGGGTCCTAGGATTTAGTGACGTAAAACTGTTGACACAGGAGATAGAAGCGTGCGGGGGAGCGTGGCTTCTCGGGAGTAGCAGACTTCGCCACTTGCCCGTGCAAGCGCGGTGGCTTTGGAGGGTGACTTTAGCGCCAGAGGCCAGACTGTTGGAATCAGAAGCGGGGCGTCAGACTTGAGAGCCGCCGTGGAAGAAGTCCCAGATACTGGAGATATGGAGTTGGCTGTTTTCCGTGACCAAGCCGGCCCCACTGTTGTCTGTGTTCCAGCGGGAAAAGAGCAGTTGTCTCCGTCCTAGATCAGCGCACGACCGGGAGAGCCCTTGCTTCGGCGGGCGGAGCTCGGGGGCGCAGGCCCGCAAGTCATGTCTGTGCCCTTCGGGGCAGTGGGCGGGCCTGGGGGAGGCCCCCTCGCTGTCTGCACGGGCACTTCATTGACAGCTGCCCTTGGCCTTGTTGTGCTGGCTTTAGGGAGTCTGGTGAGGCGCTCGGCCTTGAGGTTTTCAGGACTATTAGGGAGAACGTGTAGAAAAGCACTTGGGCCTTCGGCATCATTGAGGTCCCCGTGCTGTTGTGTTTGCAAACAGGTGTCCCCGTGAGGGTTGCCTGGGAGAGCTGCAGTCTGGGTGATAGGAAGTGTCTCTGCGACTTACCTGAGCGTGGTGGGTTTTAGCGGTGGGAGCATGTGAGCCTCATGTGCAGGACGTGAAGACCTCTTTCCAGCAGAGCCGAGAGAAGCCCCCAGAGAGGGAGAGCTCCAGAGATGGGTCCTCTAGGGGCTGAGGCGTTTCCTCAGTCATCATTAGAGAGGGAGGTGTCTTAAGTATGTCCATCTGGGGAGACAGGGCCTCAGAGCCTTACGCGGTCCGTGGCACTGGCTCACTTTTCTGGTTCTCTGGAACGCTTTTATCGCGGGCATCGTGCCGGTTTCTTCACGTACAGGAGCAGCAGGTAGGGAACGACTTGCATGCCGGGGCTTGTGAAAAGGCAGGTTAGCTTTTGGCTCTGAAACGTTGCAGTCACGACAGGTAGCAGTTACTGGTTCTAATAAATGTGCAGTATCGGGGCGCATGTTTCATAAGACGCTCTAGCAACTTCCTAGACCTTCACTGTGTTCCAGAGAAGCCGCCTCTCTCTTCCCTCCTGGTTCCTTGAGTTGCCTGGGACCTCTGCATCCTGGGCCCAGGGGAGACGGAGACCAGAGACTTTCAGCCCAGCATCCTGTGCTCCCACTGGCTGGCAACTGACCCCGAGCCCTCATTTTGCTGCTTCTCCTTTTCCCGTTGCTTCCTAAGATCAACCTGCACCTTTGTGGCTTTTCAGCCCTTAACCTCATGATGCGGGAGTATGAGGGCAAGCGGCCGCACGGGGTGGGGGGGGCGGTCCGGGTTTGGGTGGGAAGGCTGCAGCGGGTGGTTTGTAAGATCTCTTCTACTTCAGGTCAGGGAGCTGACACTCTTGAGTCTCACAACCCTGTAAACTACTCCCTCTGCCCCCCCCCCCCCCCACGGCCTTTTCCAGACAGATGCACAGACGTGTGCAGCCCCAGGCAGGGCGTGGCAGAGCCAGCAAGAGCGCCCAGCCCCTCGTGCTGAGGCTGGCTCCTCTGGTGACCTGTGTCGCAGGCGACCCGGAGCTTTGGCTGGAGCTGTTGTACAGTAAACCTTTCGCATTTGGAAGAAATCTTTCCTAAGACCTTATGAATCCCCAGGTTTGAAAATAGAGTAACGTGACGTCACAATAATGTTAAATAATGCACATGTTAAATAAGGCACAATAATGTTAAACTTTTACCTGGCCCCTCCCGAGTGTTTTGAGAGTTGGTTGCTGAGAATAGGCAGACAGGAGCAAGCCCGCTCAGTCCATCATTTGCAGTGAGTGGGTGCGGGGCGCGGGGGGTGTGCTGTCCTTAGGGCAGAGGGTGTGGAGCCAGGGGAAGGGGGATGTGGGATGGCCTCCCCCCGCAGCCCGGCCTGGCGGCTCCTTCCTCTCCTTTCCCTAGAGGCTCACATCCTGTCTTACAATCTGGTTTTTGAAAATGTGAGTACATTTTAATAGACTGGGTTGGGAGGAAACGGGCAGCGGTGTTTTTTTTTTCTTTGCGTGGCAGGGCCCGATGAGGTGGGGGGGGGGGGTCCCTGCTGTCTGATTTGTTACCATCTCAGGGACGTGCCTAGGAAGAAACCAGGGTTATGTTGCTATAAATTGGTTTTAGTTTATGATCTTTCATCTTGAACAAATCTCTAAGAAAACGTTATGCTTGTTAGGTAGGTTAGTTACTTATTTTTAAAGGACCAATGACCTGAAACCTGAAACCCACCAGAATTTGCGGTACGAGTTGCAGCTTATTTGTAAGATCGGTGACATCAAGTGCTCCTTGAATGGTGGTGATAGAGTGAGGTTCTGTGTCTGCAAGGTAATGAAGTCAGAGCTCCTTTGTTTAGCCCCGCCATAACGGCTGACAGTTCAGGGATTGTCTGTGTGGCTTGCCTGATGTCCTCCTCCTGTGTGGCCCCATTGTCTGACTGGCCCAGGCTCTCCACGCCTCATGCCTGAGGGCGAGCTGGTCAGACGGCGGAGCCGGGCTGCTCTTGCCGTGGAGCCCGCTCGTGCTGTCCGGGGCCGGCCTGCGTGTGCTGGAGCTCTGGAGCCCGGCTGCGGAGTCACATGGGGTCCTGCAGCAGCCAGAGCGTGCAGAAGTCCAGAAGGGGGAGACAGGTGCCCACGAGCTGGGGGGAGGGGCAGCGGCGCGGGCGGGGCGAGGGCGGCTGGGAAAGCCGCGTGTAACTCGGGGTGTTGGGGTGGGAGGGTTGCAGGACGTGTCTTCAGCACTTACTTGAGGAGCGTGTCTGTGCCAGCTCGTTGACGTGAACCAGCTGCAGTGCCTCCGCGCAGCGTTTTGGTGGAGGGCTCTTTGGCATTGTTTCTGGTGCGTTCTTAGGGAGGCTTTTATGTCTGCACACTGTGTTTTACTGCTTTGATGGAGGAAGGGCCTTCTTATCGGACTCACTCATCCTAGTGATGTCGTTTTGTGCTTCCTTCCTCTCGTTTTATGGACGGCGCATGGTTTCAAGCACTCTGACAGCAGAGCTGCTAACGGTTCGTAATATTTGTAGCCAGTGCATGAAGTCACAGTTTAGTTTCTGTTGGAACGTTGAAGACTTTACATCTTCTGCATCGGTGGCAGATTTAATTTTTTTTTCGGTTCAAGGACCAGTCTCCTTGGCTTCATGTTACTTTTAAAGGATAATGTCTGCTTAAATAGTTTTCTGACGCCGTGGCCGGTGTCACATTATGTTCTCTGTCCACTGTTCCTTTGACATTTTTGTCCGGTGACCATTTCTTCGAAGGGAGACATTGTGATCCTGGGACCAGCGCCCAGATTTTCCCACGGAGGAATGAGCTCTCTGAGCAGCCCCTCCGCCTCCGGCTCACCGCCCCACTCCCGCACGAGTAGACCCATCCAGGGGCCGGAGCCCAGAGCCGCAGTGAACGCGACTGGTTCTCTTCATCTTAGCTGGCGCGCAAGCTCTTTAGTCAGGTTTGCGCTTAGGGAGCACCGCGCTCTCCCCAGGGGCCCAACAACTGAGCGGACGAAGAACCCATGTTGAATGCATGTTTCTCATGTGGAAATCTGAACTCATGAACGATTACTTTTTTTTAACGTTTAGCATATATATTTTAATTATCAAGTCAGGGAGAAGACCGCGTTTGTGTTTATGCTGTACAACTTTGTGTGTGATCGAGGATGGTTGGTTCTGGAAGAGAAGTAGCACTTTGTAGTGCATTTCGCGGATGCTCAGAAAACGCGCGGGCTGTGATTTTCTCATTGAAGGCGGCACTGGGCCTCTGGCGGAGCAGGAAGGAGAAGGGGGTCGAGGAAGGGGTTTGCTCTCCTTACGTACACCGGGTCCCCTGAGAGCTCGGGCTCCTGTACTCAGCCTGGTGGGCAGGGAGGGGGCATCAGGCATGGGCCGTGTCCAGTCCATGTGCACATGCTACCCACGGGCTCTGCTCCTCACTAGTGGTTTGATTTGAAGGATCCTTCCAGAGGACAAGGCCGAGAGGACAAGGCCGAGCAGAGACGGTTAGAGGGATGAGGAGGAGAGCTGCCGCCGGCCTTCGCATCTGGGCTCTGCCCGCTCACCTGCAGACCTTGGCGCCACCCCACCCTGCCCTGGGAGGGGCCACTGCTCTTGGCCATAGCTGATGGAAAGGGGTTTTTTACTTCAGCTGTTTTGCACTTAAAAAAAAAAAAAAGAAGATTCTATTTACCCATTTGAGAGAGACAGAGATCACAAGCAGGGAGAAGCAGATTCCCCACCGAGAAGAGAGCCTGATGCGGGACTGGATCCTAGGACCGTGAGATCATGACGTGAGCCTAAGGCAGAGAGGCTTCACCACCTGAGGCCCCCAGGCGCCCCATGTTTTGCACTTTTTATCTAACATGGGGTATCAGGAAACATTTTAAGGTTGCTTTATCATTCTTTCTTTAAAGTAGTGGCTATTTAAGGGCTTTATACTGGTGGACTTTTAGTTTTTAATAAATCTGTGTAGCATGATTTGAGACCATCATTCTCTCATGAAATTGATTTACATTTGCTAGGCTCAGTCTAAAGAGCAAACTTGATTTTGTCACTTGAAATACACTTTGCATATGTTAAAGTGCATGGATTTTAAAGGTATAGTTCAGTGAATTTTGGCAAGTGTATTTATTTGTAGTGACTGCTCAAATTACGGTATAGAACATATCTATCACCCTAGAAACATAGGCCCTTTCCCCATTGTCACTCCTTCCCTACTTCTGCTTTCTGCCCTCAGCAGGTTAGTTCTGCCTGTTCTTGGACTTGACTGTGAACGGGATAGGCGTGACATTCTTTTGTGAACGGCTGGCTGCTTCTGCAGGGCCCCGTGTTGGAGACCGGTCCGTGTGTACGTGCTTCTGTGATTTGAGCACCTCCGATGACGGAATTTATCGCGGGCTTGTTCTGCGTGTCCTCGTCCCACATGTGCCTGGCAGTGAGAGGAAGTCAGTTGTGTAGCTGCGGGAAGACTCTGTGACGCGGGTTTTCATAGTTAATGGTCACGGGGAGGGACAGTAAACGCATCGGTATTCCGTCAAAGCAACGGGTGAGTTTGGACAGTAATGAACCAAATCTTACCGGCCAGTAATGGTATTGTTCGTTTGTCGTAGGTGCTACAGAACATTTTGGAAACAGAAAATGAATATTCTAAAGAGCTTCAGACTGTGCTTTCAGCTTATCTACGGCCTCTGCAGACCAGTGAGAAGTAAGTTGGATGGTCAGTTGTACTAACCAACGTAGTCGACACCGAGGCTCACCTTCTTGGAGAAGAGAGGACGAAATGCTGGTATAAGCCGGTGAACCGACTTGTTTGAGATGCAGGGATTTTTAGTCAGTGGGGCGTCAGCTGGGCATTGGGAAGGGAGAGGAGAGTGAAGGTGTACGTACTTTTACTGTTATTTTCTTGGTTTTAGGTTAAGTTCAGCAAACATTTCGCATTTAATGGGAAATCTAGAAGAAATATGTTCTTTCCAGCAAATGCTTGTTCAGTCTTTAGAAGAATGCACCAAGTAAGTAAGATGCTAAAAATTTACAAAATTCAGGTTGGTACAACTGGTATTTAAAGATTCAGGTTTAATGTAATTCTAGAGTTCACATTTCTAATGATGGAAAGTGTTACTTTGACTCTTTTTGGTGTATCAACTTTTATAGTGTAAATTGTTTTTGACTGTCTAGAGTTTATAGTAGGGCTCTCTGCTGACTGTAGAGCAGGAATTTTTGAGGTGTTGAGTGGGTGAGGACGTTGGGGAGGAGGAGCTGCGCAGGTGGGCTGCTCCTGCTCACATTCCTGGCCCTCGGGAGGCAGAGGA
Organism: Eira barbara; assembly: GCA_020311275.1. Lineage (NCBI taxonomy): Eukaryota > Metazoa > Chordata > Mammalia > Carnivora > Mustelidae > Eira > Eira barbara. The sequence goes on along the minus strand of JAHRIG010000037.1, from coordinate 2,054,113 downwards.
GTCATAAAGCACTCCCTCTGTAACGTGCTGTGGCGATCACCGTGCTCAGTTTTGCCTTTTCCACGGTATTTTTTGTGGGAAGTGGGGAGGCATGTTCTGAGTGACTGGCTGTCTGATTGACTTTTTTCTTGTGTGACTGTTTTGTTCTTGGTCAACATCAGACACGTGGACAGGTGTGGACTAAGTGCCTGCTGGGCGTCGGACAGCTTGCGGTTAAATGTACATGAACACACTTTCTAGGCTCTAGGTCTCCAGGGGATACTTGGTGTTGATTACCTGTGATTTGAGAGAGGAGGGGTCCTTCTTACTTCTAAATTCTATTTCTGTGTCAGCAGGATCAGGAAACTTTTTCTCCCAGAATCTGGCTGGTGTCTGGTTTCTCCTTCCTGTAGTGTTTTGTCTTTCTCCGTCTTAAGTGGTGAGGGGTGTTCTGCCATCCGTGTCCCAGGCTGACCGTTGGCCACGCTCAAAGTAGGTTCCAGGTTTCCTCCAGGCACTTGATCTTGGAAGGTGTGGCAGGACAGCTGAAGGGCAGGGGAAGTGCTGGCTTTCAAACGGAAACTCACATCACGTTTCCTTTGGTAGCATTTTTGGTTTGTATAAAGTGGCATTAATCACTGGCATGAAAAGAGTAGTTTGAGAATAGGTTTGCCTTCCTTTTGATGTGCGGAGGTCATTTGCCAGCAATGTGGGGCCTTTGTGAGAGGCCGGCCTCTGCGTGTTTGCCCTTGCTTTTTTCCCAGTGGCTATGGATAAGGTGGACTAAATACCTTAATACTTGTGTAGTGTGTTTGCAGCACCTCTTTGGGCCTCCCTCTGTACTGCAGGTGTGTGGATCTGAACCCTAAAATTCAGGGAGGTCACATAGTGGCCGAGAGTCCAGCGTCTAGTCAGCCTTCAGGCCTTGTATCCTCTTGGACTTGGGTGTGACCTAGGTAGTGTTTCGGTCACGTTCCTCAAGGGCGTGGTGGGTTGGTGTTAGCCGTTGGATTTTCCATGGTGGAATTTCCATGGTGGAACGGAGGGTTTGAGGTTAGCTTTCCTCATCAAATAGGCTTTGATCATGAATATTCTGGAAGTTTGCAGAGATTGGTACAGAACTCAGGTACATAGTCCTAGAATCCACCCCCCTACCCCGCCCCCACGTCCCAGCAGCTCGGGTTGAACCAAACTGTGCCATTTGCTCTTGAGGGTTAGCTGCCCTACGTGGCGTAGCCTTGGCCCCCATTGGCCCCGGAACATAGAGAATTGGGTCCTTTCCCTCTCCAAGTGCCAGGCGTCTCCAGAATCTTCCCCTCTGGCCCTCTGCTGCCTTCACACAGTTGGTTTTATCTTTTGTCCAGAGTTTGTGTACCTGCAGGGGGTCCGTTTGATAGGAATAAGGTGGCTGTGACCTGAAGGGGGGCCTCGGCCATGCTGGAAGCCAGCTGCGGGCATGGCCTCCCAAGTCAGCACCCCTCGTCGTCGTGCTGTTCTGCTTCCACAGTTGCTGCCAGTCATCTCCCTTTCTGTTCTTTTGCTCTTGTGAGTTTTTGCCTGTTTGAGGCTCAGCAGCTGTCATAGCCTAGATTTGAGATGGGGGGAGGGGGTTTGTGGGTGGGCTCGGTCTCCAGCTTTCCCCTAAATGGAAGGAGGGCTGTGGTGTTTTTGTGGGGGGTGTGTGTGTGTGTGTGCGCGCGCGCGTGTGTGTGTGTGTATGTGCGCTTGTGTGTGTGTATGTGCGCGTATGTGTGCCTGTCCCTGTGCTACCTTAGTAGCAAACCTCGCTGGCCAAGGGATTCTCTGATTCCCCTTTTATACAAAACTGAAGGGTTCGCGACCTCTCGTCCTCCCCTGCCCAAAGCCTTGATTGGGGGTCTGTAGCTGTGCATAGCAGGCCACGGCAGCTGGGTGCAGGCGGAAAGAGGGGGGTCAGTTTGCTGCTCAGTAGCAGAGGAGCTTTCCAGGTATGGGCTTCTGTCTGCTTGGTGGCTGGTGTGAGCCCACATCCTGGAATTTTGTATATTTTGTTTTTGTAGAAGTGGTATACAAGGAGATCGTCCTCACTCTGGTTTTCTGTATTCATTACTTGGCGATTTCCCTTCTGTCCATGAAATTTAGGATGTCTCCCTTGTGTCGCACGTCCGCAGGCTACCTGAAGCTCAGCAGCGGGTCGGAGGGTGCTTTTTAAATCTGATGCCGCAAATGAAAACCTTGTACCTTGCGTATTGTGCCAACCACCCATCTGCAGTGAACGTCCTCACGGAGCACAGGTACGCTCCCTCAGACCCCCTCCCCTGAGGGCAAAGGCCCTCGGGGTGCCCTCCGCATCTGCTCGTTTTGGCCACGTGTTACATGACGCTGTGCTGATAACCACTTGCTTGTTCAACAGTCACAGTGTTTTTAGTTTCCTCTTGAACTGAGGGCCCGGGAAGCACTGGTAAGGGGTCTCTGAGGTGCTGAGTAGCGTTTTTGGAGCAGAAAAAGGGTGTTTTTTGAAGTTTTCCTTTAGCTTGGAGCCCTTGGGACAGTGGGTTGGAGGAGCCGTTAGGATTCTGGAATGTAGCTGCGAGCTAACCCCAGGCTGCCGCATCCTGTTTCTGCGAGCTCCTAGAAAGGCAAGCATGGGGTTTGGAATTAGATTTGCCCTAAGCGAATATGGTCCTGTTAAAACCAGGGCTGGGTGTTATAGGTAAAAGTTAAGTCGGAGATGATTAGCTTCAGTTTTTCAACCTGAAACAGAGCGTGCGCATCTGCTCCTTGGCTCAGTGAGACACCCCCCCCCTCCGCCGCCAGGCCGAAGGAGGCGGCAGAGTGGCTCAGTGGGGGCCGGGGCTGCTGGGGGGAGTGCGGGCGCCAGGCTTCCGCTTTTGAGAGAGGCGCCGAGTTTTACTGGTGTGCTAGAGAGATTTTCACGGTTACTCTTGAAAAGAGCCATTTAAAAATTTTTTAATGTAAATGAAAAATTGTTTCAGTAGCATTAAGGATACGTTAGAGTTAAATATTTAAATATTTCAACTTAAAAACGCTTGCCTACAAGCATGCTTGGGATATTTGTAAACGGAGCCGGGCCTCAGGGGTAGTGTCCCTGCGAGCGTGGCAGGCCGGCCCTCGGGCTCACCTTGATCTGGTTGGAGCCCCAGCTGTGTACTCCGCTGGTGAGCCTTGGGCAAGTCCTCTTGCTTCTCCGGGCTGTTGTCCCTTCTCTGGAAGTGCCGGCTGGTGGGCTTACTGTAAAGCATCAAGCAAAAGGTGCGGGAGAACGGAACTGAGTGGGCAGGTGCTCCGGCGTCAGTGCTAGTTGTGGACCTCTCTGCGCCCGTCCTCCCGAAGAGCCTGTGCTCCCACTGTGGCTCTGTGTGCTGAAACGTAAGGAAAGCTCCTCCAGGCCTGAAATGAGGCAGCGGCCTGTGGCGGATGACAGAAAGAAAGGGAGGTCAGGGTATATGATGTCCAAAGAAATGGAACCCAAAGAACCCAGCCCCTCTCCCCTAAACTCTTCCTCTATGCCTCTGGGAGGGCGGCCGTGTTCCCACATGCCTTCCATTTTGTGCTCTGCCATGGCCTCTGGGGCATGAGAATTTCCACAAAAGCTGAATGCAAGTATTACATTTGCATTTCTGAGAGTTCCGCAGGAGTCACTGGCGTGGCAATAGGGGAGACAGGCAGGAAGCAAATAGGATGACTGTCTTTGAATATTTTTGTTCTTCCTTTTTTGGGGGTGGGGTTCGATCCTCTAGGGTCTGGCTGGAAGTCTAGAGAGGGTGGGGTGGGCTCTTTTGGGGCCTGATTCTAACGAGGTATTTTTCCCCATAAAGTGACATCTGTCCTGAAGGTGGCATTTAAAGGGATTCAGATTGTTTACGAAGGTGTTCAGACTCGGAAGGGAAACGCTTGGGAGTAGGTGATGTTTATCCCTTCTTCTGTGCTATTACTTCAATGACTGTTTGTGTCCTAGTGAAATCTAGGTGCAGCATTTCCCCAGAATAACAGGGAAGGAATACAGACAAGTTTGAGTGGGGAACCTGTGCCGCCTCCACGTGGCATGTCTGAGGGACAGGAGGGTCCCGGTTCCGCTCTGGCTGGGGGAGCAGGGAGAGTGGCCGCTGCTCGGGCTGGCAGCATGCGCTGCCTGCCTGCCCTCCTGAGGTCTTTGGGCGGCGAGAGGCCCCGCCCTGCCCCGCCCCCCATCAGACCCTGCTTCCCAAGCCTAAGTTGGTGAATTGAGACAGGGTTGCCTTTGGCTGGGACCTTCTCTTTGTGTTTACCACGTTTTATTCTGGCCTCTTAACCTGTCACCTCTTCCCTGCTTCCCTGCATTTGTTGGGGTCTTAAAGCTGCCCCGCTTATGGATTGATTAACCTATTTTTATGCTTGAATATGCTTTTTAAGGATTGATTCAAGTGTACTGATTAGAAGTTGTAAAGGCTTTATTTGCAATTGTGTGATTGCTCATGCGGTTGAAATTCTGGGTGTGAATCTTGGGAACGCATTGGTTGTGTAGAATCAGAGCTAAGAAGTTCCTTTTGCATTTTTATGACAGGAAACCTAGGTTTGTGGCTGCCTATTTTGAATAAGTTATGTGTTTCATAACTTAGTCTGTGAAATGAGGGTTTTTCCCCAGCACCGTAACTGTTGCTTTCTGCTTGGCATACATGGTGGTGTTCTCTAGGACTGTCCTGTAGTTGGAGGCTCCAGTGTCGGTTGAGTAACTGCGGAGATCTGCCGCATAAGGTTGCTAGCATCAGGAGGGAGTAAGCTGAAAGAACCATTGTTTGGTCAAAATAGCCGTAACCAGCTGTTTTGTCTTGCGCTAAATTTAAAAAACTAAAATGAAAAATGATCTGTAAAAACTTAACTGTGTACATGTTCTGGCGTTCTGAGATCATGGACGTTAAAAGAAGTTAAGTCTTTTGTTTGCAGAAATGTCATTTTAAATTCTTAGTTCAAGGGTGTTCCTGGAGGAGGCGAGAAGTAGAACTCGTGTAGTTCTGTTACTTTTTCTCTGCCATAATGACAGTTATCATGTGCAGAAGTATTAAAAAAGGCCGTTCCGAATGGACTTTCTCGTGGTTTTCTTGTGATAGGAAAGCCTCCTCATGGATTGTGTTTGAAGGAGTTGTGGAACGTACTTTCATTCCCGCAGAGTTCCGCTTTCATGGGACTGTGCTTGGCTGGTTCAGACGCTGCGCGGAGTGCTGCTAACATACCCATTTCTTCGTCATCAGTCCATCCTTCCACTCCACTGCTTTAGAGGGGGGTGTGGTAGTTGGTGGAGACGGGCATTCGAGGATGAAGGTGTGAGGGGCAGGCATCGTGTGTGTGAGACACAAAGGACGGCACGGTCACAGGGGCTGCACCAGCCGCTGGAGTCTGGTGTAGGCTCTGGGGCTCTCCTCGGGGTCAGCCACCCTGCTAGCAGGGAGGAGGGGGGCCTCCGTCCTCATGGGGAGCCTTGTTCTATGAACGTGCATAAGAGGACACCTGTGTGGCAGGCTCGCTGACATGCCTGGGGATTATGTACAGAAGTGTCTCAGGTGCTCGGCAGAGTGCTTGTCCGAAAGTGGGTCATCCCCTTCCCGCCATCCCTCCCGATGGGTTCTCCTGGCTGCAGCTCTCACTTCCACCCGAGCTGAGAGAAGGCAGTGACTGGGAGAACGCCGGCCTGGGCTCCGCAGTTAACCAGCCCGTCCCAGTGGGCAGAAGTTTATGTGGAAGGAGGGAGGAGGCAAAACGGTGATAAAGCGTGTAACTCTGCGAACAGGTGCTCCAAGGTGCTGCTCCTGGCCCTTAGTCCCCGCAGCCTCGGGCAGACGCCAGACCCATGCGCAGCAAGGTGGTGGTGACACCCCGCTGTGCCCGGCTTCAGTAACCGCGGTCGGGGCTGTCGGGAGGAAACCAGTCTCTGAGAGCGTGTTACAGACACACATAGGCTGCCCCGTGTGTCTTACACCCACACACTTCTAGACGAAGCTCCGCAGCTTCTTTGATGACTTGTTATGTCACCGCGAAGGGCTGCCTTGCAGGCGAAAACCCTGAAGCCTTATTCTTACAGAAATGAGAAAACGTCATGTGTGATAAGTTTCTAGAGCTAGGATTTTGTGAAACCTTCCCTTTTAAGGATTTGCTTTGGCTTTGCTAACACTGCCGGAATGTGTATATAGAAATTAATTCGGAAGGTTGACTTTAAGACGCGGAGGTGTCGGTACAGGAGGGGAGCTAGGCAGGCGGCCCAGGCCCCTCACCACGTTAGTCCCGTGTTGCTGACACAGCCCGGGCACGCGGCCTGGCTTCGGGGAGTGCCGCTGGCCCAACCGGGCCACCTCATTTTCATAAGCCCGGCTTCAGGTAGAGAGAGCTGAGGGGGTCTCGTGTGCTTAAGAAGTGTAAAACCAGTTTCATGATGATCGATCCCTTTGCTTTCAACCTGGAATGTGCAGCCTTTTATGTCTAAGTGGGTTTAGCTACGTGAACAGCTTTCCCCGTGGATGTGCAGGATCTGTTGCGCCTGGGGTAGAGGCGGCTTGTGCCAACCCCGATTCTTGTCCTCATGTTTCCACGGCAAGTCCTGTTAGTCGAACTGGAGGAAGTGGTTGTGTTCAGTACTTTTGAACTAGCCGCCTCAAAGCATGTCCATTTTCACCAGGAGCCCTGGCGTGGCTGATGCTCCCGAGAAGCTTGGGCAGTGGGCAGGTGTCGCTGAGTTGGGGGTGAGGGGTCAGGAGGTGAGGCAGTGGCTGGGGGTCCCCGAGGTCAGACCAGGTCATCTGCACTGATGACCGATGTGCTCAGTTGTTCTTCGGGGTCTCCATGTTTTTTGGCTTCACTTGGTGTTCCTCCCAGTAGGGGACATGGGGGCTCAGAGGTCAGGGTGGTGACCTCAGGTGGTGTGTCCTCCCCCCAGCCTGTCTGTCCCTCACGTCGTCGTGCCTGGAATGATGCAAGGGCGACAGTGGGGAGCATAGGGGTGCGGTTGGGGCACAAGGGCAGAGCCCCGGTCCCCAGCGTGAGTCCTGATGGGTCTGTTGCCGACCAAGCTTGATGCGCACCGCTGCACTCACTGGCCTGCTCGGGTCGTTCCAGATGCTCCGCTGTGGGACTGAGACACTCGGGGCGAACCTGGTGTGGTGGTCGTGGAGTTAGATGAGAAACAGGGTGAAGATGACAGGCCTGTGGAAAACACGCAGGTGTGGCTTCCAGCGTCTCTAATTTCTCACTGCGCACTCAGTGCCCTCGTCGGTGGACGCGGGTGACGGTCTTCGACGACCAAGAGGCTCCTTGGCATGACAGTGGAACGGTGCTGCTGACGCTGCGAAGCCTCAGTCGTGCTCTCAGCCACGTTCCTCACAGAGCGCTCCTGGGGCTCTTGGACCGGGGGTGCCCTGCTACAGGTCACGGTAGCGGGGAAGCAGCCTTTACCTTGTGCGTGTGTGTGTTTTAAGCCACCTCGAGGTGCCCGGAGAGTCGCCGTCTGTTCTAACTTGGAGGGCGCTTGCTGCGAGCGGGCCGCTCCTTTGGGAGCTAGGCTCGCCCAGCGGCAGGGGGCGGCGGTCAGGGTCGCGTGGCTGCTCCTGCGCCTCCCCGAGCGGGCGCGCCCCGAGATGGGCCAGCGCGGCCCGCACCTGTTGGGCTCTCCATGTCCATTGTTCCAGGGACCCTGTTCTGTGTCACGACCCGGGGCTGCTGGCGGGGAGGGCGGCCCCCGCTTCGGTGCGCGCACTCACCGCCGTCTGCTCTCTCCCTGCGGCGCGGCGGCCAGCGAGCAGCTGGGCGAGTTCATGGAGAGCAGAGGCGCCAGCAGCCCGGGGATCCTGGTGCTCACCACCGGCCTCAGCAGACCCTTCATGCGCCTGGACAAGTACCCCACGCTGCTCAAGGAGCTGGAGAGACACATGGAGGTACGGCGTGCCTGCCGCTCGGAAGCCGAGCCCGTCGGGGACACTCTCCGTCCACTTCAGAGGCCGCAGCCGGCCAGAGTGCTTTGCGGGGTTTTGACCCAATGGATTTTCAAAAACGATTTTGTGAAATACTGTTGTCTCCTTTCCCCAGCTCCATATAAAGCATGTCCTTCCTGTCCTCTGTCACCCACGGCTGCTGTTAGAAAAACCTCCCAAAACTAGAGAACACACATCTCTGTTCTGCAAGGCATTGAGGTGCCGTGTTAGGGACGCTTAGCCACAGGTCGTCAGGGCAGCGTTTGCACAGGAGTGACATAAGAGAGCCCAGCACTTCCTGACGCAGGCTTATCTTGTGTCGGAGTGCTGGGCTGTAGGCCTGGCAGGGCCTTGTGTCCAGGTCGCCATCTGGAGGACGGCTGCGAACTTTTCCTGTGAAGGCCGGGCCCTGTGGCCCCTGCCCCGTCGCCCACCTCTACTCTCGGGCGCCGGAGCTGCAGAGGCTCCGTGTGAGGCTGGTTGCGGGGGTGGGCGCGGACTCCTGCCGTGGGCTTTTCTAAACTGTCCAGAGCCCCGTGGCTCCCTGAGAATAAGAATGGCACTTTAAGGAGAAAAATCAGATCTGTTGTGGGTTGGAAAGCGTTGGGAAAGTTTCAAGCTAGTCTGTAGAGTGTCTTTTGAAGAAAAAAGACTTTATATTATGAGAGCTAATAATATTTCTTCTATTCAAAGGATTATCATCCAGATAGACAAGATATTCAGAAATCCATGACTGCCTTCAAAAATCTCTCAGTAAGTGATTTAGCTAAATATTAGGGCTTTTCCTCCCAGGCATTATTACAAGGGAATGTAGAAAAATGTTTTGTTACCTAAAAAAGTGTGATGATAGAAGAAACTGAGAGTTAGAATTTGGGTGTATTGAAATAGAAATGAACGTGCTAGTTTGTTTACCGTGGTGGTAATTTTGCATGCTTTACTGGGCTAAGGACACCAGGAAAATTACAAATAGTTGAACCTTTAAAAAGCTACCACATGTTTGATGCTGTGGTTGCTTGTAAAGGTCCTTTTCTGCGGACTGTGTCTTCAGGAGGATGAGTGGAGCCCCGCCCTGTCCCTGGGCTGCCAAATCCCCTGTGTTTCGGGAATGCGTCTGACTTAGAGCGCTTGCTTTTGGTCCCTTGAGCAATCTTTGTGCCAGCAGAGACCAGTAAAACCAGAAAATACGTCCTTGTCCAGTCTGTGTTTTCTTTTTCTAAGAGTAGCAAGATCTGCTGTATCATTCTAAAATAACGCTTGAGTCCAGAGCTGCCATGGGTGTTGCCACTCTTACTTCCGTGCTCGTGAATAACACGGATCTTCGCTCAGTGGATTATCTGTCTTAAGAAGTGACAACTTAGTATGGCCAACACTGCAGGTTCTGGAGGCTTCTGTGTCTTCTAACACTGGTGTTCTGTGTCTCAGGCCCAGTGTCAGGAAGTACGGAAAAGGAAGGAACTGGAGTTGCAGATTCTGACGGAGGCCATCCGGAGCTGGGAGGGAGACGACATTACGACCCTGGGCAGCGTTGTGTACATGTCCCAGGTCATGGTTCAGTGCGCCGGGAGTGAGGTACGCAGGGCCTGAGCTCCCCTCTGCAGAGCGGGTGGGAGCAGAATGGAGTGGAGGGACAGGGTGGCTGCTGGACCCGCAGTGGCCCTGTCCTGTCCGCCTCTCCAGACTGTCTTTCCTGAAACAGCTTAAGATGTCTTGGGAAGAAACGGAGTTGAGAGCTGAACATAATTTGTATTCAGTGTAACATGTTTTGTAAATGCTTTCTCCGATTCCTCAGTGAGTCAAGAACATAAATACCTTAGAATGTTATGCTTTTGTCATCACGTGATTAGAGCTTAGGAAGGAATGTCATTTTAATAGAACTCCTGTATCCTCGTTTGTTGTCCACCTTCTGTCCTTATGTGACGTAAAAGTTGGCTTCGGCTCGGCCAGTGGGGCTCAGCTCCTAGTGGGCCACTTGAGCGGCGTAGGTCATCCAGGGTGAGTGGTGGCCAGCCTGTGTCCCCCGAAGGGTGGCCTCCACACAGGACCCGCGCCGCAGCTGTGGCCGCAGAGCAGGGTGTGTGTCCCCGCCTGTCCCGGCCTTCCTGCTGCCCCGATCGTTCTAGGAAGCCTGTCTCTGATGGTTTGCATCGTTCAGCCTGTTATGGCGTCCCTCCTGCCTGGCCGTTGTGGAAGTCTGTTCCCCGGCGGCTTTGGTTTAAGTGAGAAATGAGCATAGAGTCTCGTGACTCTTGTATGACCCCGGGGGGACCGTGGATTGCGCCCTACGCCCGAGTTCCCTTCTCTCGCCCACCAAGCGAGCGCCTCTTCCTGAGGAGTGGAGGAGTTTCGTCCTACCTCTGTGTGTGTCGGAAGGAAACAAACCAAGAACAGTGATTAACAGGATCAGGATATGCTAATGACCCATTTGCAAACTTGAAACTGTTAGGATAGTGAGAAAACCCCAACTCATGTCAGCGTGGGGACTGTCGGAAATCGTGACTTCCTAATCTAATCGACATGGACTTAAAAGACCCCACCCACATTCTTCTAGAAACAGTCTGTTAATCATGCACTTTGAAACATTGGGAAATGTTTCGTTAGTTTGTAAGCAATGTTTTCTTTACAATGTGAGATCTCCGACACGTGAATAGGTGTGCCCAGACAGTGGTTGCAGGTTGTGACTGGGAAGATGGCGGTGGGTCGGACAGGGTTCTTAATGGCAGGGCCTCGCAGGGCCCAAGCTCCGAAGGGTCCCGCCACATGTCGCCCACCTCCGTGCACTGCGTGCAGTAGTACTGTCACATGAGTTTGAAGTGCGCAACCTGTTTTCAAGGCATGTGGCATGTGGCTGGCATCGGAGGACTGCGGACGACCCTGTTTCCGGACCCGTCGGCATTTGCCGTGGAAATGCTGGAAATGGCCGCTCTTGGAAGGGCTGTCTGCGCGCTTTACGTTCCCAAGAACCTGTCCTCTCCGTGTTGTCTCTCTGGGGGTAGTTTTTTTTTTTGAAACCTTTTCGAAGCAAGTGGTTTTTAATAGAAATGCTCTTAAGTCTTTCATGTAAAGTAGATGAGGTTTATAGCATGGATGAAAACAACACTGAATTGTTTATTGGGCTTTAAGGAAAGTGCCAGGAATTATTAGTAGAACAAAGTCCATTCCAACATTTTGTCCTGTCCTCCTTCGGCTTGAAAGGTCCAATGTTCTCCACCACGACCCCCAACTTTGAGTTCTTTGTTTTTTCTCAGACCTAACAAACACTTTTAGACTAACTAAAAAGAGTTAATGGCAGAGCTGAATTCCTTAACCAATTTTTTTTTTTTTTTTTTTAAAGATGCTGCGGTGGCTATTTGCAAGTCTAAGACTTTGTCATAATTTTGTTTTCATTTGTTTTAGCTGGTAGAATTGGTAGAAACAAGGAAATACATACATGATCTAATGTAGACAACTTGTTCTCACATTTGTATGTTTTAAAAACAAAATTACTTGCATTTCTTTGTTCTTTTACATTAGGAAAAGAATGAGAGATACCTTCTGCTCTTCCCAAATATTTTGCTAATGTTGTCTGCCAGTCCTAGGATGAGTGGTTTTATCTATCAGGTAAAATACATTTTAAATTTATATTCTGTTGTTCACTGTGGATCTGAGAGTCTGTTCTGGGCGCGGTTTGGATTTTCGGGTGAAGCAGTGCGTGTGCCTGCCTGCGTTGTGTCTGTGCTGCTGTAGGTACAGTGTTCCTCGTACACGTAGCTCCTGGCTGTGTGTCCGTGCGACTGTGCTGACGGAGTCCTGCGTTAGTCTAAGCACAATAGGAGGAGACCACCTGACTTTTGAGGGCTGCCTCCTAAGGCCACGGGCTGCTTGAGGCGCCCGCCAGCTGTGTCACCGTCCGGAGCCCCGTCTCGGAGGTGCTGCCTTCCTGGCCACTATGGTGCCGCGGGCAGTGGCGGCGGGCCGGGCTCGTGGGAGGGTGCGGCCCCGGAGGTCCCAGAAGCTGCGAGCGCTGCAGGAGCCTGGCGGAGGGCGGCTGGTGCAAGGAGCAGAGAGTGATCACAAGCTGCTTATTTTTAGTCGTCTTGCTGACTCTTGAGACGGCTGAGCCTGGAAGAAGAAGATGCAAGGTGCGGGGGGAGAGGTTTTGTTTGTCCTCAGAAATTTAAATGGGGTATTCTGTAGCTAGTTTCTGTCCCGTAGCTGCTTCTGGCTTCACGGCCTTTGTCCCGTGTGGTTACGGAAGGGCGGGTCCTCCTGTTGTGCGTTCCCGGGTCCTGCTCTGCAGCAGGCGTCCCCCCTTTGTTCCGAGTTGGTTCAGACAGAGTATACTCTTTGTCCGGGACACGAACATGGGGGAGCCCCGGGCCAGAGGCACCCATGGCACGTCTGTGGCCCCACAGAGGAGCGGTTGCCCCACACTTACTCCAGAAGGAGCACTTCGAAGCTGGCGAAGCTGGTGTGTGCGGGCGCCTCCTCGTTCGTCGGCGCGCTGCCGAGTAGCTGTCTGTGGCCCAGGCGGCACCTGCCCAGGTCCCCCCAGACTGGCGCTCCACCTCGTTAGGCGGCCTCAGTAAACATGAGGCCGAGTCCTTCCCGCTGGCGTGCCCTGGCTTCTGGCTTGTACCCCAGGAAGCTGAGGACGGGCCCTGCTCGGACCCGAGGGAGCAGAGGTTGCTGTTTGGGGCGGGCTCAGGTCCCTGGCGATGAGGCCGGTGTCCACGCCACGTTTTCCCTGGCCGTGGGCATTGACGTGCCCCTGGAGGAGGCCTCCTGGCCCTGGCGGGTCCCCACTTTCCTGTTCTGTGCAGGGGGTCTCGGGAGGGGGCCCGAGTGCTGTGTCGCATGCCGTGTGCCCCGGCGGAGCCCATTTCTGGCTCTGAGGGACAGAGAATGTGCCGTCACGGGGTCGGTGCTGTCTTCCACGCGGGTCTGCCGCTTTCGTCTTCGGCAGCACTTCCCAGAGCTGTCCTAACGCTTCTCTGTGCCTCGCACAGCAGTGCTCACGTCACTCCGACTGTGGCGGCGCCAAGCCCGGTCCAATGTGCCGCCCGGTGAGCTTCTGGACAGGCTCTGTGCCTGTGTGGGAGGGGTGGGGGGCGCCACGCGCATTGCAGGGGGCCGGGCAGCTCCTCAGCAGGTCGGGAGCGCCCCATGGGCCACGGCCTCTGGGGCCCCCGCCTTGCTGAGAGCGGCTGCTTGGGGAGCCGCAGAGTGTCGTCCCCCCACCCCCCTCAGCCCCCCGAGAAAGCACCAACGCACTTCTCCTTAAGCCTCGGCCACCGGGTGCCGTGGGAGTACGTTGTGTATTCAGCCCCGTGACGTTTCTGACACTTCGTGTGTAGCCCCGTGCCAATGAGGTCTGTCCCCTGACCTCTCCTGTGTGGTTCCCACCTGTCTCCTGTGCTGTGTGGTGCCCGGCGCAGCTACCAGCTTCTCCTCTGGGGCACAACGAAGTGTGGTTCCTGTACTATTCCTTTTGCCCCAGCTCTCCTGCTCTGCCTTCCGTGGAGGGGCTTCCTCTGAATGTCTCTGTGAGGCAAATCGGGCCTCCTTTGCATGTTGCACCTGAAGTAACTGGTAGACTCTAGTTTTTTGTCCTAATAGGCCCGTGTTCTGTGTCCTTGTGTTCATGTTTGGAGGAGCGCGTCAGATGGAGTTGGTTTCTGTTCTTGTCGCTGCTCTGTACCTTACGGCTGGCTCCATTTTTTTTCTTTTTTGATTCCAGTGTTATGATTTCTTATTCGCCCTAGACATTTTGTAATATGCATATGGCACAAAGAGCTTTTTTGGTTTACACTGTTCCTTTGCCATTTCTAAACTCATTTAATACTTATTTTGATAATGGTACCTTCTTTACTAGAAAAGCACTAATTGTTTTTTTTTTGTGGGGGGGGGTCTTTTTTAGGGAAAACTACCAACGACAGGAATGACAATCACAAAGCTTGAGGACAGTGAAAATCATAGAAATGCATTTGAAATATCAGGTGATAGGCACAGACTTTGCAGACGCTCTGTTGCGGTGCTGAAGGCAGCTCACCGTTTGTGTGCAGATTCTTGCTGGACTGTCCAAGGGCCGATGGCTAAGCGCTGTTCATTTCTGTTCTGGGGGGGTGGTGTGCCTGTGTGTGCTTTCTGCCTGTTTGCCCCTTTCAGCCTGTTTCTCCTCGCTTCCAGGGAGCATGATTGAGCGGATCTTAGTGTCCTGCAGCAACCAGCAGGATCTGCACGAGTGGGTGGACCACCTGCAGAAGCAGACGAAGGTCACGTCTGTCGGCAACCCCACCATCAAGCCGCATTCTGTGCCGTCTCACACCGTAAGGGTCCCCGTGCTTCTGTGTGCACCCTGGGTCAGCCTGCGGTTGGGCCATCAGTGAGTGAGCAAGTGCCCTGAGGCATGACCGCTGTCTGGACCACGAGGGCGAATGCAGCCTGGATTGCCCTGAGGGTTCCTGGCATGTCCCTGCAACGCGGCGGATGGCCACACACCGCTTGCTCCTAGGCTGTGCCTCGCGCACGTGGTTTGCCACATCGGCTCGGGGTGGGGGCCGAGGAGACCAGCTTACGGGTGTTTTCACCTGGAACCTCAAGAGCCAGCGGTGCATGGCTTTTTTCTGTGAATCTCAACTTGATCATTGTTCTGATTTTAGGAAATCCGCTTATTTCCACTTAGAGCTCACCAGCTCTTTGACTTTTTAAGTACTTAAACAGTTTGCAGTGTCTCAGCACAAAGTGTCCCATGTTTGAAACCTCTTTCCTGGTGTTGTGTGCTTAAGACACTGGTTTCAAGTCCTCGCTGCACCTTCCACATCCTTCTCCCACGGTACTGAAGTACACACACCTTTTCACAGGTGACCTGGGGGTGCACAGTGTTTCCAGGTGGAGGGTTTTTCTCACATTCCTATGAGATGGTTGTGATCTTTTTAAGACTCTATTTATTCAGGTGATACAGAGAGATACAGGGAGAGAGCATGAGTGAGGGGAGAGGAGAGGGAGAAGCAGACTCCCTGCTGAGCCAGAAGCCCGACACAGGGCTCGATCTCAGGACCCAGAGATCATGACCTGAGTGGAAGGCAGATGCCCAAACATCTGAGCCACCCAGGCACCCCGAGAGGGTCGTGATCTTTATCTGGACTTGCTACCATGTGGTTCACTTCTGCATTCATTATCCTTAGCAGTCAAGGCTTTGCTTAGCAAGAGTGGCTGTAGGGTAACTTTTTTTTTTTTAAATAAAGGTTGATTTATTTGAGAGAGAGCACACTTGTGCAGGCAGCGGAGGGGGCAGAGGGAGAGAGAAAATCCTCAGGCAGGCTCCCCACTGAGCAAGGAGCCCGATGCAGGGCTCGGTCCCAGGACCCTGAGTTCATGACTTGAACTGAAATCAAGAGTCAGACGCTCAACCACCTAAGCCACCAGGTGCCCCATAGTGTAACATTCAGAACAGCTTTCTCTTACTTGGTTTCTCTTGACAGTTTGGAGGTCGAGCTACTTGTTTGCTTAAGCTAACGTTTCGTTTTGAATGGCTCTGCCATTTATAACTTTTCCATACTTAAAAAAAAAAAATACTATAGATGCTTAGCTTACGTGGAACTGAATTTGTTCCAAAGATACCGAAAAATGGAACTGCTGCTTCATATTGTCAGGAACGCCTTGAAACCAAGCAGAGGGATTTCACACCAGGTAAAACTTGGTTCTCTGAACCCTGGTGTTCTTCCTCACAAACAGGCATTTGAAATGTTACGTGCTCTCCCTCGGGAGCTTCCTCTTTGAGGTGCTGCGCATTCTCCCTGTGATCTGGCTGTGTCCAGCTGGAATATTCTCGTTTTAGTATAGACCGTTCCCTCTTTGGACTTGAGGAACAAATCCCAACGTTATTTACTGTGATGTAACT
The DNA here is from genome assembly GCA_020311275.1 of Eira barbara. Lineage (NCBI taxonomy): Eukaryota > Metazoa > Chordata > Mammalia > Carnivora > Mustelidae > Eira > Eira barbara. Next base: position 2,038,321 of record JAHRIG010000037.1, on the reverse strand, counting down.
GCTACAAGAGACATCCTACATAATTTTCTCCCTTGTGAACTAGGTGTGGGTGTCTAACCTGCCACAAGACACACACACACGCCCAGACCTGCATACGCCCAGGAGAGGCCTGTGGTTACTGCAGAAAGTAACCTTGGGGCGTCGTGGCATCCGCTGCCAGGCTTCCCATTCAGCATGTGTTTCAAATAGGCAGTTCTTTCGAAGGATGACCTCACCCTGATTTCCAGCTCAGAGAACATTTCTCTCTTTTATTAAGCATGCCTTATTGTTTTGGGTAATTGAGGTCACAGGCTGATTTTGAGTATTTTGTTGAACATTTTTGCATTTTTTTGTCCCTGTAATGGAATATTTTGGCATTTTCTAGGAGTATGAACCTTCATTATCTTTCTGAGAAACTAGATTTTATGTATAACTTCGTTTTGATTAAAGCTGGTTTTTCTGAGAAGATAAGTTGTTTTACCCTAGCGGTTGGCAACTAGTGGTTGGCAAAATGTTTGTGCCGAGAGACTGTAAAATGTTATCAACTCTATGGGCGATAACGGTATTTGTGGCAAGTGTCTTTCGGTTTTATAGCCGTCAGCAGGGACGGGCCTGGCTGTGTCTTAGGAAAACTTTTTAAAGGAAAACAGGCATTTAGCCCACCCCTAAATCACCAGGAGTAGATACGTGGCTGGGGAGAATTACCCTCCCCCATAACCACATTCCCAGTATAGAAATGCCTTTTGGTTTGCAAAGTTCTGATCTCTGCTGAATGGAACACTTTGTTGCAGATGCTACTCTGTGGCAAATAAAGGTGGCAGTGGGGTGCCTGGGTCAGGGCCTCCACATTCTGCTGCCTGCCCCCCGCCCCAAAGCTGGCCTGATGCATGGTAGGCAGGTGCCTTGGGAGCTGACTGCTTGGGGTTGGAGATTAAAGAAATGATGACAGCCTGGGAGGGTTTTAGAAATGGGCAGCACCTCGTGGGTCTGGGAGAGGGGACCCCTGATGGTGGCTGTTGTGTTCTGTGCCTTCTTCCCCTGCAGCTCCCCTCACATCCGATCGCCCCGTCCAGCAAACACGCGGACAGCAAGCCCGTGCCCCTGACACCTGCCTACCACACGCTACCCCACCCCTCCCACCACGGCACCCCGCACACCACCATCAACTGGGGGCCCCTGGAGCCTCCGAAGACCCCCAAGCCGTGGAGCCTGAGCTGCCTGCGACCTGCACCACCCCTGCGGCCCTCGGCTGCTCTCTGCTACAAGGAGGTGAGGTTGGAGCGCGGGCGAGCACACACCGGACATCTGGGTGTGCTAGGTGGGCTGTTCTGTGCTTCAGTCGTATTTGTGGCTGTGATTCTGTGACATAATTAAAATACAGAACCGTGACGGTCCGCCTTGGTTCTTCTGTCTTCCCTTCTGCTTCCATTAGCATTAGACCCTCTGTGCCCTCCACGGATGGGTCTTGCTTCCTGCCGCCGGGAGCCTGGAGCAGAGGGCTTCCCTGGGCCTGGCGTCTGGCGAGCCCGAGTTACTTCACACACCTAATTCAGGGTGGGTCTTGTCGAGGCTTTCTGACCCTTTTCCAGGCCCGAGTGAGGGCCGCGCTGGCAGCCTGCGTTGGTCACCGGGAGCTGTCGGGGAGGAAGAGAACACTCGCGGACCGGAGTGGGAGAACGTGGCTCTGCAGCGCCGCGCGTCCGAGAGCTGTGTCTGTGGCGGCGTCTGTCCGGCACGGTCACGCCAGGTGCTGACATGCAGGACAGGAAGGGCCTTACGTACCCGAGAAGTACTTGTGCTTGGGGAGCTCTTGACTGCAGTGGTGGGTGTGGCCGCGTGTGTGAGCGAGCGTGCACAGCCCGAGTGTGAGCCTGAGTGCAGGGCGTGAGGCGAAGTGTCCTGATGCGCCTCTCCAGGCCCAGCTGAGGTCACGTTTGCCCATGACCTTGGAACCCCCGTCCTTGCCTGTAGCCCTTGAATGTCTTACGACCCCACGGAATATTACGTAGGTGAAAATCTGTCCTTGACGTGTTTTGTTAACAAATTTTGCTGTTATGATCTCTGTCTTGCTAGTGATAACGTGCCCAGGTCCAAGGGTGCTTCGCCGTGGGCGGTTATGTGACGGATGTGGGGGTCTGTTACTCGTTTAGCCTTGCAGATGGTGCCGGCCGTGTGGTGGGGGGTCTCCCTGCTGTTGAGGAAGGGCAGGCGGAGAGTGTCTGGTCATGGAGCACAAAGCATGAGGGGAGAGGTGTGCCCATGAACCTGAGCAGCCCCTGCTGTCTGGGCTATCCCCACTTTGCTGGACCCGGTGTTGGGGTCTGTGTCGCAGAGCCCTCCGAACCCTTCGTGGAAATGCTTTTCACAGTATGTGTGCGTGGGGTGCCGTGCCACCAGCTGTGCCTGGGCCCGGAGGTGGGGACGCGCCTGCATGTGCATGGCGTGCTGCCTGGGGCTGTACAGCACGTGCTGTATTTAGTTCTTTGGACACCGATCTCTGCCATGTTTTAGAGAGCTTGTACCGTGTAGCAGAAGAGATTTTGAAGAGCTTCCATTCAAAACCAGGCTGTGTTCTTTCCGCACTTTCGGTCTGATTCCTCCCATATAGCCCAGGTCACGCTGGTCTCACGTCCTAAGACTCACTAGCGGTTTGTGTGACTTTAGTGATGCGGTAGTGAGACCGTACCAGCATTTCATATATGCTTGGCTGCTGGAGCCTGGCCTGTCCCCGGGGAACTTCTGTGCAGTCTTTGGTTGCTGTGTTTCCAAGGGAAAGGGCAGACCATCACGTCGTGACTCAGTTGTGAGCGCGTGTGGCTGTGCCGGGGTGCAGTGTGCTCTGTCGTCCGCGTGCACCTGCGCTCAAGGCACACGGGCACATCATCTTCCCTTTCCTCCTTTCTTGAAGCTGCTGCCTTTGTTCTGAAAATAGCCTTAGTTTGCCCAGTCTCTCTCTGGTTCGCTGCAGCAGACGGGTCTGCTCCCGAAATAGCAGCATGCGTGTGTCCCTGCCCGGGTCGGCCAGCCAACCTGTGAGCCCGCGACGCCTCCACGCTGTGCTCTCCAGGGGCACGAGGGTTTTCAGCAGAGCCTGTGCCCTGTTGACTTCATGTTCGTGCTTAGCAGCTGGCCGAGAAAGCCCGGCGTGAGTGAATGAAGTGCCTCACTTTGAGCGGCTGTGGAAGCTTCCTGTTTCCTGCTGTCGCGATGCTCACCGAGATGCCAGGAAAGATTGCTCCTTTGGCATATGTCAGCACCTTTTTCCCTTTTGTTTCCCCTAGGATCTTAGTAAGAGTCCCAAGACCATGAAAAAGTTGTTACCTAAGCGCAAGCCTGAGCGGAAGCCTTCAGATGAAGAGTTTGCACTGCGGAAAAGTGAGTACATGCCGCGTGTGGCTGAGGACACAGGCCCGTCTCGGGCACAGCGCTCACGGCATGGGGGGTGCGGGGAGGCTGGTGGCTTTCCAGAGGCTTCAGCTGTTGGGGTCTGAGCCTTAATGTCTCGTCTAAGGGAGAGTGAGGGGCAAGAGCACAAGCCCTCGCAGCGGGGACGCCCGCGGGCCGGAGAGCAGCCGGTGGGGAAGCACACGCATGGTTCCCCCCAATGGAGCTGCTTGTGGTCTCTTGGCCTCTGTGATCGCTTGTTCTGGGAACCCAGGCCCGGGGTGTAGGGTGGCCCTGGGACCGCCGGCTCTCTCTGGCCCCCTCCTTGGTCTGCAGTCTCCACGTGTCTGCTCTGTGGCCTGAGGTTGCGTTTCTCCCTGTGCGCATGCACGACCCTCGCCGCCCGGCTGTGAACTTGGGAAATGCCAGAAATGGCACTGGATTCGGCGCCTGATCTCCCAGCCAGCCTCTCCCACGGGAGATGCTCCCTTGACAGTGTGTAAGCAAGCAGAGCTATTTGGAGAAGTGACTGGAGAGCTTGTGTGCGCGTGCCCACCCGCTGCTTCCCACTGCTGAGCTGCTTTCCTGGAGCTGTGGGTGGGAGGGCTTCCATGGCCGCAGATGGCTGTGGGACCTCTAGGACTGTCTGTGCTGCAGGAGGACCTCAGAGGGGAGATGGCCCAGGCAGTGGCACCTCAGGGAAGCGGTGGGCTCTGTGTCCTTGCCCCTGTGCGCCCGGGACCTGTCACTTAATCTTTCTGACCCCGTGGAGCGTTGTGCTGCTCTTTGCCGTGCTTACTTGGGACCTTTCTGGGGTTCATTTATAAAGAAGACTTGCGGGAGAGTAGCTCGAGGTCACCCCGGGGTAGGGGGCCGCTTGGTTTGGGGGTTCTACAGGTTCCCTGGAGTCCAGGTGGCCTGCACGTGGGCCTGCTCCCCCGCTTGTCCTGGTGTGAGGTGTAGATGATGCAGGGAGGGGCCTAGAGGCTGCCGCACGGAAATGAGTGCTCTCAGCACCCTGCCGCTGCCGGCGCTGCAGCGGGTGTCGTGTGGCTCGCCATCATGGTGGTCCTCCTCCTCGAGATCCTGAGTGTGCGAGGAGGGCCACACTCCCGGGACGCCAATGAAATGGGTGAGAAGAGAGTCCTGCCTTGGGAGCTCTGGAGCCAGTGCCTGGGCTGCTTCCACCTCCCAGTGCCCTCTCCCTTTGCCGCCCAGCCGCCCTCCCTAAAATGGCCCTAGAACCCCCTGTCCCCTACCCTTAGTGCCAGCACACTGTCCACCTGGTTAGTTTCCTGTTTCCACTGAAGGGGAGCTCCCTGGGGACGGCAAGGAGCCCCTGGGGCTCAGGTAGGAGGTGGTGGGGTTGGAGGGGAGAGCTGATTCTCAGAGGTGCCTCGCAGATGGGCTGCTGCGGTGCCTCTGGGGTCAGGGGACGTGATGGGCCTTGGTTTGAATGGGATCGCCGATGGCTCGGTTGAGTTCAGACGAGCAGAGGTGGGAGCAGGGAGGCTGGGTAGGAGGCAAACTGATCCGGGTGAGCATGACAGGATGGGGTCTGGACCAGGTGAGGACGGTGGAGTGGACCAGCATGGACAGAGTTCCGAGAGGGAGGCTGCAGCTGTGGCTTTTGAGCCGGGGGTGACTTTGCCCCGCTTAGAGATACATCGGGAGGCCCTTTGGGTCGTTCCAGTCGGGTGTGGGGGCACTGCTGCCTTACAGGGAGTGGAGTCCAGTGGTGCTGCTAAGTGTCCTAGAGCCCATAGGATAGCGCCCCACGCAGTCGTGCCGGGGCTGGGAAGTGTTCCTGCGGGACGAATCCCTGGCCCATGGAGAGGCCCCGGCGGTTGGTGAGGGTTCAGAGCTGCTTAAGCCAGGGGAGGCAGTGTGAGAAGGAGAGAGAGAGTCGGGTCTGGGGAGCTGAGGAGCCGGCAGAAGGAACGTGGAGGGACCCGGAGGCAGAAGGGGCACCAGGGGTTCCATGTGGGTGGGAGGAGAGACATCAGCCGTGCGAGCTCTGGGTAAGGAGGGCCTGAATATCTCAGCTGCTTCCTAAAGTTCCGCGGTGCTTTCCTAAGTTAGTCTAGCTTACGTTCAGAGTCGGGAAGCTTCCGTTTGTGGGCTGGCCTATGCCACGTAGGGAATGTGAGGAAGCAAGCTCTGCGATAGCCGCGAAGTAACACGGTGTCCCAGGGAGGCCAGCGGGCGTCCTTCCTGGTGTCTGCGCTTTCTCTGGGCTTGGGGTGGTGCGTGTGTGCGACTCACCTCTGGGGGGTCGATCCTGTCGTCTGGGCAGGCAGTCCCAGGCACAGATTGTCCTCCGGGCAGAGGTGGAGCGACATGCCCGTGAAGTCGCTGTACTCAGCAGGTGCTGGAATGAAATGAGGGAGGCCCCGTCTTGCTCCCGAGGGAGGGGCTTGTCTGCTCATGGCGGGCTCCAGTCAGAGACGCTACGTCCATTTCTCAGTAGCTCTTCCACTCTGCGTGCTGGAATCTGTGTTTTCTTTTTCAATTTTGTTTGGGCGTAGTTGACCCACAGTGTTAACGTTGGGTACGGGCGTTCCGCATGGGACGTTCCGTCGGTTTCGGGTGTACCGCGTGCTGCTTTGACGTCTGTGCTCTGCGCTGCCCAGCACCTGTGCAGCCCCAGCCGAGACCACAGGGCGCGTCCCACCACCGCCCGTGCTCCCCGTGCTGCGCTTTCCGTCTCCAGGACTCACTCAGGCCTTAATGGAAGCCTCTGCCTCCTGCTCCCCCTCATCTGTTCTGTTTACTAACCCCAGGCCATCAGTTCTCTGTGTTTACTGGTCCAGGGCTGCTGTTTGTTTGTTCACAGGTTTTTAAATTTAGATTCCACATGTGGGTGAAATCATGGTGTCTGTCTTAATCTGAGTTATTTTACTTAGTGTAATATACAGTCTGTGTCCTTCCGTGGTGTCATAAATGGCACAATCTCATCCCTCTTATGGATGCCTAATATTCCTCTGTGTGTGTGTGTGTGTGTGCGCACGTGCGTGTGTGTGTGCGCACCACCTTCCTTACCCTTTCAGCTACTGGTGGACGCTTGGGTTGGTTGTTTCCACAGCTTGGCTGTTGTGGATAATGCTGCGGTAGACATAAGGGTATATATATCTTTTCAGATCAATGTTTTTGTTTTCTCGGGGTATATACCCAGTAGTGGAATTACTGGCTCGTGTGGTATCTTGAGGAGAACAGCTGGAGATACCGTAACTCCGCGTTGTAGCGCATATGGCGGAGCTGTACCGATCAGAGTAGCGTGGCAGGCACAGAAACGAACACATCAGTGGAGCAGAATAAAGCCCCCAGTCCGTGCTTGGGTGGCCAGTGCCTGACCATAGGAGCGAGAACATACGATGGGAAGGAGAACAGCCTCTTCCGACAGCGGCATTGGGACAGTTGGGGCACTTTCTTAGCGCATACGGGGAAACAAAGTCAAAGTGGATAGTAAAGACCTAACTGTGAGATGCGAAACGCAGAACTCCGAGAGCATACCGAGGCGTAGTGCTCAGGGCGGCGCATTGGAGTTGCCTCGTGTACATCTTAATTGTCATAAGACGTTGAGGCTTTATGTAGCTTCTTAATATTTAAGCTTTGCATTCTTCCACATTTTATTAGAGGAGGTGAGCCTTTTAAAATCACATCCAGGGGTAATATCTTAGAAAACCCAAGGAGGCGTAGAAAACTAGGTAAACAGAAGAGAGGAATAGTTCACCCTATAGGGTCACGGGAAGTCTACTGGGTGTGAGGCTCCGAGTCCGGGACTGACAGCGTGTGATGCTGTTGGTCTGGAAGCTTCTCTTCTCCTCCGTGCCTGTGGTCTGAGTACACGAAGCCAGTGTCTGGAGGGGTCCAGAGTGGGGACAGCGCTGGAAGAAAACCTTCAAGGTCTCGGTGGTGCTTTGTGACCATCCGAGATGGCGTCTCTGGGGACCCATAGGAACCAGGGGATCAAAGGAAATACTCTTTCTGGAGCTTTCCAGGGTCCACTGTGGGCACCCTGCTGCCCCCGTCAGCACTGGGGATTATCAGACTTCCTTATATATGTCAGGCTAGTGTGTGAAAACCTGATGTTTTGCTTTGTTACTTCTTAACGAGAGTAAGTCTCTTTTCTTAAGGTGTTCTTGTGTGACTTGCTTGTTCCTGGCTCTTTTTTCATTTCCAGCGTGGGAGGATACTGTTTTTCTTATGGACCAGTAAGACCACTTACGTATTTAAGGTTCTAACATTTTGCTAGATCTGTTGTACATAAAAAGTATTTTAAAAACATAGGACTTTCTTGTAAATATTAGAAAACTGTTATCTGACAAGAAAATGGAGAAGTTCTGTTTTAGATGGTGACCTGTTCTACTTCCCAGTTGTAGCTTGATTGTGGCGTGTCGTGTCTTGACAGGCACAGCTGCTTTGGAAGAAGACGCGCAGATTCTGAAAGTCATCGAAGCTTACTGCACCAGCGCCAAAACGCGGCAGACGCTCAACTCAAGTAAGTCCCCGGATCGTGGACTGCGAACTGCAACGGCTCGCTGGGGTTAGAGGCCCCATCTGAGGGCAGGTCACCTGGCCGGCCCACCTGGCGTCCCTAAGTCACTGCAGAGAGGCTGAACTGCCAGTAAGAGAACGCTTTTCTACAAAACGTCCTGCTGAGAAACTCCCAAGTAGGAGGTGCTGCCGAAGCGTAGAGAGCCTGCTTATGCTTAGAGAAGAAGATGTGCTTAAAAGACAGAAGATTGGTCCAGTTATTTTTAAGCTATTTAAACTTTGGTGTGAGAGTGGGACTTTTTTTCCTTAAGATTCTTAGAACTGTCAAAAATACAAACCTAGAGCAAGGCTCTTTTAGCAGCCTCCCACCCCACCCCAGCCCCCACTCTTCTAAATGATGCATTTAAACATTTTTGGAAGGAGAACCCAACTAATTTAGGTGGTGGATTTCAGCACCACTGAGTTTTCCTGTATCTTGACGCACAGCTCCTAGTTGAGGAAATCGTCGTCTCTCGGGGCAGGACAAAGATGGGCTCTCTCTGTCTTTAACTTCACAGCGTTGGGAGGTGGAGGGCAGCGCGAGCTTTCCAGGGTCCGCTGTGGGCACCCTGCTGCCTGTTTTCCCTCTCCCTGGAGCCAGGGGCCACGGGCACCCGCACTGTCCTTCCTAGGTGGGCTTTGTGGGGTTTCTGTTTTGTTGGAGAGCTGGGTTGATGTGTTCCGACATAGAAACTGGTTTCCGTTGGATCGTGTGTCTTGGATTCCCTTTCCACCCTGGCTGTGGGCACCGTGGGCACTGTGGGCACGCTGCTGATCGCTGCCTCATTCCCACCTCCTCTGCCATGGTGGTTCAGTTCTGCATCCTGGCTCGGTCAGACTCATTCTGAGAAAAAGGACAGGGGGGAAAGGGAATTTTCACCCGCTTTAGCTTTTGTTTTAGATGATGACAGCTGGAAAGGTAGGGCTGGCAGGATGGAACCCCAGGGGCAGTCTGCAGGTCACCTAGAAACTTCCCTGGGCCGGTGTTGTATGTGTCTGGTCTGCGGCATTGAGGCTGTGGTTCGTCCCTGCCCTGTGAGAGTGCTTGTCCGTAGTGGCCGGCAGCAGAGCAGGGGGACGTGGGAAGGCCTGAAGGTGGGGCGTGCAGCGCGCCAGGCAGTCATTTGTAAATACAGTTGGTCTTTCGATAATGGTTTCATAGAGTTGGTGAGAAACTTTTAAGTAAGAGGCTGTATAAAATGTGGCCATAGTGTTTGGGTTTTGAATCTGAAATTTGAAAGAATTCTCTCAACTTAAAAAAACTTGAAGTAAAATTTTAACCTGGTAGTCTCAGGTGAATGGACCAGGTAACTGAGCTGTGTGTGTGTGTGTGTGTGTGTCCGTGAGCGCTTCGTCTTTTTGTCTAGGAGACGGTGCCGTGGCCTCGCGGCTTCAGCTGCCTGGAAGGGGTGGCCTGTAGAGCGTGCGGACTGTTTGTCACCTGTGTCACGTGTCTCCATTTCTCCTGTGTCAGAAGAGCATTGCACGATACATGGATTTTTATTTTCAGCGGATATTGTGGCTAAGCACCCCGAGGCCTCATGTGTCCAGTCCTGTATGGCTGTAACCCTAACGCTCCTAGGACCAGGTAGGATAGGGGAGCTCAATCCTTGATGCTGGAAGGGTAGTGTGGGATTACAGTGGAGGCAGCTCTTTTCGTCTTAAATGGCTTTGTACAAACAGGGTAATGTACTTGACCTAAAATTCACCTCCTTTCAGGGTATGTTTTGGGTGCAAGAAGACATTACCAGCCAGACGTGTTTGGTGTTGATTTCTGTCTCAGGGACATAGTGACCTTCATTCGACTGCAGGGATTCAGTGGAAGGGACCCAGACTGGCTCACTGCTTGTTCTTGTTAGGGTTTGGGAGTGGCATGCCTTCGGACCGGAAGCGGGACTAGGACGCAGCCTGCAGCTGCTGCACTGGGCCCTGGTCTTTTGTGCTGCGCCCCCGCATGCCTCCCTCCCAGCTGCCTGGCCGGCACCCTTGCTCCCGCTGACTGCTCTTGAGCTGTTTTCTGTCCTCCCACCCTGTGCCCGCTGTCTTCTGTTGCCCTCCTCTTAACACAGTGGCTCTCGGCTCATCATGTCTCTTGTCCTGCTGGTAGAAGGGCCGCATCAGGGCTTTGAACAGGGCTTCCACTTTTTCTGTCCCCCCGGCCGAGCTCAGGGGTGTGGCGGCACTGTGGGGGGCCCCGAGGGACGTGGACCCTGTGTACCCCGTTCTCCACTCTGAAATTTTTATCGTGGTGTTAGTTTGATAAGGTAAGTTTAGATCCCACTGAGAAGATGACTTCTGGGGAGTTCCAGTCTGGCAGAGGGAGAGCCGAAGCAGTCAGTCCAAAATCCCCTGAAACCCTCCTGCTTCAGTGTATCACTTAAAGAATAAGAAACCATTTTCTAATGAAACGCATAAATGGCTCCTTTTAAAAATGTCCTAAAAGAGACTCATGATTAGTAGGCTGGAATAGAATCGTTGACTTGGGAAATGTCTGTAGAAGTGGCTGTGGCTGTGGGCGTATGCGAGGGACAGTTTGGGAACAGTATTGTGACTTAGGTTTGTTTAAATAATCCAGTTTTACTCTGAGGGTTGTGCTATTAGAACCCACCGTAAATAAGGAGAATTGAACATTGTTGCCAGTTTTTAACAATATTTTCTCTCTTCCTTCTCTTCCCATCACCTTTTGCTTTTGTTTTCATGTTTTTGGTTGTGGCTCTTCCTGTCCGTCCCCTCCCCCTCTGCCTGTCACTCCATCCCTCCCCGTCGTAGCATGGCAAGGCACTGACCTGATGCATAATCACGTGTTGGCTGACGACGACCAGTCAAGTCTAGACTCCTTGGGTCGTCGCAGTAGCCTTTCCCGTCTGGAGCCTTCAGACCTCTCGGAAGACTCTGACTATGACAGTATATGGACAGCCCATAGTTACAGAACGGGTTCTACATCTCGTAAGAGCTGTTGCTCATATATCTCTCACCAGAACTAACGCGCTTCTGAGCTTTTCTTAACAAATGCTTGTTGTATCGCAGCCTGCTTTTCTTAGATGTTTTCTTGCTGTTCCTTGTCTTTTATGTGATATTTTAACAACTTTGGAGAGCGTTGCCGACATTTCCCATTGTACTGTGTGGAGGCCCACTTGCCAGTTCGACTGTCCGAGCCGCCGAGGTGGAAGGAGACGGTGGGCTCACGGGGCCGCGCCGAGGGTCCTTTCCTCCGCGGGTGGTGGCGGCTCTCCAGCTCTAAATGGTCTGGGTTCCTGTTCTCAGTGTAGCCCCCGTCTCATTGCTTTTTGGATACACCTGTGTGAACACTTTTCTATTTTATATGAGACCATACAGGTTTGTGGTCTGAGTGCCAGCACCACAGAGGGGACTCTGGCCTTACGTAGGGATCTCCATGTTTCATGTGTGATGGACCCACCGACGAGCGGGTGGTGGACAGAGGTGAAGGAGACGCGCACTGAGAGGACGCAGTGCAGTTAAGACAGCTGTGTTCTGAGCACTCCTCAGGGTGCTCGGCAGCCACGCGGAGTTGTGGGGGGGGGGTGGCCACTGTGGGCCCCGGGCCATGGCGGGAGCAGGAAAGAGCCGGCTCTGGCTCATCAGGGTGCCACAGAAGGCTGTCCCGCGCCCCCGTTCCCCCTCGGTGGGGGGGGGGTTGTTAGTTTTCAGAGGGCCAGGTTACTGTCAGAGCTCAGACCCTCCCCACACCGTCACACCCAGCTCTCCTTATTTGGAGCTGTGGCTCTTAAGTGGCCCTTATCACGCCCGTGCGACTGCGCCGAAGAGTCAGTCCCAACGCAGAAGCGCTCAGCCTCTGAAGGTGTACGTGCGACCCCATTCAGAGCCAGGTGAGTGCTTGGCTTCACTCCCAGCCTGGCTGTGCCCCAGCACCCCCGTCACGCTGCCTGCGAGGGACACGTGGTTTGTTTTCAGCAGATAGCTGCCGTGAAACTCCGTTTACAGCAACCCGTCCTCCCTGACCCTCATTCCTGGTTGTCACGGGGACACCTGAGTCCATTGAAGACTTCACTTGCTGTGTCACTCACTCACGAAAAGATGTCCGATTTGGGGGGGCTCCCCCACTTGCCTGGGATTTGTTGTAAGGAGATTTCACTGGCCTGTCTGACAAATTTCTGCTTCAGAAGGAACTGAATGTGACCGGTCGCATTCAGTTGTAGCACCCAGATCCGCGTCTGGCCATCGTTCTCTCCCATGCATGCTGTACTTGGTGTTCGGACGGAATGTCGAGGCTGTGCTTTAAGTATTCATCGAGACCAGCTTCCGAAAACAAGATGCCATAATAAATTGGGAATAACCTGTTTTCCTCTCCTCAGGGTGGCTGTAGTTCCAGGCGGCTGTGATTTCGCTCCTCCCCAGCCCTCAGCGAACCCCTATATTCAGGGCGTGGGCTTGTTTGCGCCACGCTGTGGTTGGCTGGGTGCTGGGAAACCCCGGCAGTGGTGGGTCGCCTGGAGAGTCGGCCGCCTTCAGTACTGCCTGCGAGAGGTCAGGAGGAGAGCCAGGAATTCCACATAGATCTCTGTTCCCAGACAGCTAGCGGGCTGCTCGTGCCATCTGGAGATTTCAGTTTTTACATCAGTTAGCTTCAATAAGGAGGTCGAGAAGCAGTCTTACCAGTATTAACCCACGGTGGAGATGGGTTACGTGTGTTCAGCCAGATAGTAAGTGGAAGTTTGGGAGAAGGAGGACGACTACAAAGTTGATACTGTGAACTCAGAAGCACTTGTTTTCTCTCGTACACGTACACTAGTCACTGTTCTGGACTCTGTCAGTAGAACGTCTGTCTGTCTGCTTGGAGGCTGTCGTTGGCGCCTTGGCGTAGCTGCCTTTGCCAGCCTCAGCGTGGGGGCCGTGTCGCGTGCTGTGTGTGCCCAGTGCGGCGATACTTTGTCACGAAGTGTCGTTTGGGTGGTCTTCCGGAGACCTCTCGTGTCCCATCCACTGCGGTGTGACGCCATCCTGCCAGTCCTTCAGGGCCGGCCACGGCCACGTGCGCGGTGATTGTGCCGACTCTGGGACCGCCGCACTGCAGCACGCCGGCTTCTGCTCAGTCGGGCTTGTTTTGAATATCCCCAGTCGCTCTTGTGACCTGGTTGGAAGTGTTAATGCCATGCCTCAAGGTGGTCCCTGGGGGGCAGTGACGACATGGCCCCAGAGGGCTGGGACCATCCATCTCTGGAGCTCCAGTCACGTCAAAATGGTGTCTGGTTGGGGCAGCTCTGTCCTGGCTGCGTGTGCGGTTACTGTCCTAGTGTGCGGGTGCAGACCCTGAACCCCAAGGTAGGTGGAAGCTGGCCCGGGCCTTCCATGGGGGCCTACGTGATGTTGACCTTGAATTTACCCTTGCCACAGTATATAAGCTATATTAATTATGTGTTTTGCATAAAATTGCCAAAACACAGTAACGTGTATATAGTGGTATAAGATCTTGAAAAAGAATCTCTATATTGTGCTTTTTCTCTGTGAACGGGAAAGCCATTTCTAGTGGGTGACTGCCGTTGAAGACCCCGTTGGATGTACACCTGAACGTTGCATTGTATTGTACAGTATGCATATTGTTTGTGGTTGCACATGGCAATGAAGTGTTTGTTTTATAAAAAAAAAAAAAAAGACATCTGTTATGTACAGTTGAAATAAATTTTGCATTTGCTAGCCTGTGGTTTTTAATATTTGTTACCTGGGGGGGTGGGGGAGTAGCCTAGCTTGCCGCTGAGTGTGATTTGGCTCTTCTCCTGGGTGATGTCTTCCAGATGAAGGCTAGGCCATGGGACCCTTTCTCTCTGCTTTGATCAAGAAATGTGCACGTTCGTAGATGAAATACGTTCTAGACAATACAGGGTGACTCCTGATGTGCTTTTATTTCCTCTTTTCCCCCTTTTTTAAGTTTTCGCTCACTGGGAGGCTTGTCTTCAGAAAGAGGCACTCTTGATTTTTTTGTGCGTAAATGGAAAGCAAAGCAAAAAATTGGTTTACTTTTTTAAGACTAACGTCGGTTTTAATCTTTGTTTTATCAAGTGGGTGCCCAGCTGGCTGAGAAGTGGAAAGGAGCATCAGCGCCGGGCGGGGGCAAGGTGCAGACGGTGAACAGATGCGGGCTGTTTCCGAAGGGAATGCCTCCCATTTTCCTAAGGAAAAAGTTAGACTCCTGTGATAACCATAAATAACAAATGACCTCTGGGAGAGATTTTACTAGATTTCTACAAGTTGTAATATCTTCCTTCATTCTGATAGTTGTCACAGTTGAGTATAATTAGGTACAGATTTTAGAAAGATTATAAATTTAAGAATTTTCGGAGTTCTGCCACGAATGTTCTCGACAGCCGACAAACACCACGTGTAGGCTTCTGACGCAGGCCGGCACTGCTGCACGTAAACACGCACGCACGCACGCACGCATACACCCACGCGCGTGCCCTGGAGTTGACCAAGCCGTGTGTTCTGTCGGCGTGTCTGGTTGGGCGGCGGTCTCGTCTGACCGTGGAGAGGCGCCCTGGGCTTAGTGCCCTGCTCTGTGCTGCCCAGGCAAGGCCTCCGTGCCATACCGGCGCTCGCTAGGTCCCACGGTGCTCCAAGGGGTGCAGGCGTTGTAGGGGACAGGGCTCCGCGTGTCTCTAGCTTGTAGATCACCACTCTGGGTCCCCCAGGCCACCCTCTCCTTCCCGTCTCCCACTGCGTGGCCCCGAGCGACCCCTGCGGGGGTCAGTGTGCAGCTGCGCTGGCGTGTTTGTCCGCGGGGCCTCCGTGGCCGGATCCCGGGCATCTGCAGACCCATCCTGGGGAGCCCTCCAGCTGGAGAAGTGCTGGGCTGCTGCTAAGTGTCCGTTACCGTTGCATGGCGTTCGCCCGCGTGCCGACGAGCAGCGAATCCAGCCAGCACTGTGTGCTTGTCACGCGAGGTGCAGACCGGCTTCCAGGCTAGTCCGGCACTCCTTTTAAACCGTGACACACACAACTGCGGAATGTTGCCGAGATGAGGCTCGGCACTCAGGTGACTTGAGGAAATGCCGAATTAAAGTAAGTGGGTATTTCTACTGCACACCTGGTGAAAACCTTCAGCGTGCCCCATGTGCACTGTGGGCTTCCAGAGGTAGCCTCAGCATTTTCCAAAGCAGTGAGGCGCGCAGCCCATGTGTTAGAAGGTGGAGGGACAGCTAAATGTCCCCCAGACTGAGGCGGCAGCTGAGGCAGGAGGAGGGCAGGGCCATCTGGTTTACACGGCGTTAGTGCAGGGGACCCCTCACTGCTGGTGGCTTGGGTGGGCAATGCGCCGGGTGCCGCATGGCTGCTCTCGAGAACTCCAGACGGCAGTCCCCAGATGGTACAGATGAGACGGCTGTGTGGCAGAGGCCGCCGGGGCGTGGCACGGTCGTCAGCACGCTGGGCGGGTGGGAGGGGAAGACACTTGTGTCTGCCAGCTGTGTGAGCGACTTCAGGGACGTCCCACACAAGCGCTTCTGGTCAGGGCCCACACTCCCTCCCAGGGGGCTGGAGCAGTAGCGCCCCCCCCCCCCCCCGGAGGTCCTCGCACGGACGTATATTGTCAGTGCTTGTACCCCATTATCTCCTGGAAACACAGGCCTTGAATGTCTAGAACCATCATGAACCCCTTCATCTGTGTCTCAGCCCCTCTTAGAGGACTTTAAATAAAGTGACAGAACATCGTTTGTGGGTTCTCTTGTTTTTCCCAACAAAGTGCTTCAGGGAAGACGTGCTGTGACCCCTCTCAGAGTACCCACAGGACCGTGAAGATGTCTTGTTCAATCTACTTTGTAAAATTTGGCTCTTTCTGTAAGAACAAAACTTACTTATAAACCTGGCTGGAGAACATTCCTTTATTTAATTTTCTGAAAAACTAAGTTTTCTGTCCTTTTAGGAAAATGTTCCAGTGAAACTAGGAACGTTACTAGCATCATATGGATTCCTCTGCAGGCTGCTAAGTGACATTTATAAGCTACCTGGCTCACCACTGAGTGCACACGTGGCATTTTCCGCACCAGCATCTTTCAGGAATCGAGCCATTAAGTCCATCCATGCTACCTAAACATTCTCAAATTTCCGTTCGTATGATAAATTCTAGTGTGTTTTCAGTGTCTGTCCAAAAATAACCGTCACAGTGTGTGACCCTCCTACCTACCAGTTGTCCCAGGCTATTAGTCCTCTGACGTCACGTTACGTAATGGAATTTAAGGCTTCCGTCTTTGTGACTTTACCTGGTAAAAGATATTAAATGTGATTCTTAAGTTCTCAGAGCAGCTCTGCAGAGTGGGCTAGCTCCGTTCTGCTCTGAGCCCCGGGCCTCCCCTCTCGTGTGGGACGGGGCAGCACCTGGCATCTGACCCCTGTTCTTACGGTGCAGTTGTCCCTTGTTTCTCTTGCTGCTTGAAGCTGGGGGCGCCTCCCGTCAGCAGGCTGAAGCTACAAGGTGTGGAAACAGCCGGAGAGATGCGCGGAAGCCGGCGAACTTCTCATCCTGTCGCGTCTTCACATGGATGAGCTAATGAGACGTCATGTTCCCAGCCGGCGGTGACAGATGTGGTGGTGCCCGATCCGATCTGACTGTAACACAGAGCAGGTGGCGGGGGCATTTAGAAGTTGGCTAAAGTTGACCCATGACCTCTCTTCACGGCGAGAATTCACTGAATCCGTTTTTTCCCCACACATCACATTTGAGTTTTTATGAGTCCCTTTCTGTTCTTCTGGGGAGAACAGCACGTGAACTAACTCTCCTGATGAAAACCGAGGTGGCGCTGGGTGTCTTGGAAGCAACCTTCAAAATTCTTACCTTGGCCGGGACCGCTGAGCTTTCCCTTATCTGTCTCACATCCCAGTTTCCTTCTTGAGTGCTATTTTCCCGGGTGGCCCAGAAGCCCCAGAAGGGCCCAGAAGAAGACGTGCCTGTGGTCCCTTGCAGAGCCATGGCCCCTGGCGCAGGCGATCCCCTAGGAGGCTGACTCTCAGCCTAGTGAGGTCTTAGAAGACGTGTCCCTCTCAGGAGCTGTGTCTTGAAGGATGTCGCCCTCTGTCTGAAGAGTGATTCCCCTCGTGGATGGGTGACTGTGATGGGGTTGGGGGGGCTGCCCCTTAGTGAGGGGTACAGCAGAGCGACACCTCCCATTCCCTGGCAGTGACGGGGGTGAGTAGGAGAGCAGCCATGCCCAGACGCACCCCCCACGCACCGGCCTGCCGTGGCCTGTGACGGGATCCCAAGCGCTCCGGCTGATCGTAGTACTGAAGCTGCTGGCGCACTGAGGGGTCCTTCCTTCCTGGGGACGGAAACGTATAGACATGCCACGGGACACAGAACCGGACTCGCTTGCCTGGAGTTTCATCTTCCCTGTTTGGATGACAGAGGAGGAGGTGGTCCACATCCTAGCTTTGTCCACATCCTGCTTTTACGTTTCATGGTGCGCTTTGTGGCGGGGACGGACCAGGTCTTGGAGATGTCCAGATGGCAGCAGGGAGAGTCGAGGCCAAGGCCCCATGGCCAGCAAACTTGGGCCCTCTTCCCTGTGGCATGCTGCCATGGAAACGATGGAGCCCTGTGGCCGTCAAGCTTTGATGGTCATTGTTAATCGTTTTCAGAGGAGAGTAAGGGGACACAAAAATGCTGCTGAAACTATTCTTTTAACCCCGTCTCTAAGAAAATTGGTGTCCCTCCTGAATGCATGGTGTGAGGAGGCACAGCCGTGTTAGAGTTCGACAAACTTTGTGGAAGGCAAACCAAAGGTAAACCAGGAGGCAGGCGAGTCGTACCAGCATGTCTGTAATCCGCTAGCAGCTCTCACACACCAAGTGCATGTGTTTAACGGGGAAATGTCTGTCAAAATACCACTCGTAGGCGCTCCTGTTCTGTGGCAGAGTCGCCCCTCGAATTCGCATCCGATACTTTTCAAAAATACAAGTTGTGGTCCTGGAGAGCTTTCGAGAGAGCACTACCTCAGATTTTCTTCTCTGTGTCCGTAAAGATTTGAGTCTGCTTTCTCACCGGGAGATACACCCCCCAGCGCTCGCGTCCTGGGACCGGGCCCTGGTGACATGGCACACACGGCCCTGTGACATCGTCCGCTGTTCACTGCCTTCCGGTGGGAGACGTGTGCGTGTTCCAGGGGATGTCAGAGGAGGCTTTCATGAAAGAAGTAATAAATCCGTCTTTCTAAACCACGTGTCTCTGTCTTCATTTTTACCGGTCGCTCTAGAGTTGAACGTTTCGCCTGCTGTTTGCGCTGAGGAGCACTCGGCGTGCGTGCCCCTGCCTGGCCCATTTCCCTAAACTGCCTCAACTTTCGATTGATTTGGATGTTCCCCCCCAATTTTTTTGGTATTTATTCCAAAACATCCAGGGCGCTGGGGTCAGGACCTTGCTACCTGTGGAAGATTTCAGGATTTAAAAGCTCCATGATCCTGACTCAGGAACCGAAGCTTAATAAATCACCAAAAGGCCACTGCTTCCTTCCGTCTAGATGCTTTAGGCGTGAGGAGGACTGAGTTCGCTAGGCAGAAGCGGGGAAAATGGGTAAAAAGCTGCCCTTCCGTGCTGTATCTAGAGAGTTCTGTAACACGCGATCCCCGGGATTTGATAGAACGTTTAAGTTGCGTTGTCGAGTCAGGTTTCTGGTTCTGCCATGGTGCTCACCTATGGGTCTGTTTGTGTTTTTGTTCTAATGACGTAGGTTCACGCAAAGAGTCTGCTCCCCAAGTTTTGCTTCCAGAGGAGGAGAAAATGATAGTTGAAGAAACCAAGAGTAACGGTCAGACGGTGATCGAGGAGAAGTAAGCGACCCCCCAGCGTTTCAGGGCGGGCACGTGGGCGCCGGAGGTGCAGGCTGGGCGCTAGGCTTCCCCCCGGGTGGCAGCACGGCTTGGTTAGCGGGCAGGGAGCGGGTGTGCCTCCTGGGGGCACCCCTCCCTGCGCCGTCCGCACTCCTGTCCTGGTTCAGGTGTTTGTCCTGTTCTGTTTCAGGAGCCTCGTTGACACGGTTTACGCGCTAAGGGATGAAGTCCAGGAGTTGAGACAGGTGAGTCTGAACCAGCTCCTTCATCTGTCACGGGGCCCGAGGAAAGCGCCGCAGGAAAAGCAAGCCCGTCTGTCCCTGTGCACAGGGACTCAGAGGGATGTCCTTGGACATCCTCTCTGTGCGCTCCAGGGCCAGTTTGGTCCCTGGTGAACGGGACAGACCAGGAAATGAATTCTTAAAGGGATCCGCTCAGATATTGTACTGTGCTGTTGCCATCCTCATTTAAAACCTCTAAAAATGGGGGCGCCTGGGTGGCTCAGTGGGTTAAGCCTCTGTTGTCGGCTCAGGTCATGGTCTCAGGGTTCTGGGGTCGAGCCCCACGTCGGGAGGGGATGCAGGAAGCCTGCTTCCCCTTCTCTCTCTGCCTGCCTCTCCACCTGCTTGTGATCTCTTTCTCTCTCTTTATGTCAAATAAATAAAATTTTTTTTAAAGATTATTTATTTATTTATTTATTTGTGAGTGAGAGAGAGAGAGAGAGAGAGAGAGATTTCTCACAAGTAGGCAGAGAGGCAGGCGGGGGGAGGGAAGCAGGCTCCCTGCCGAGCAGAGGGCTGGATGCGGGGCTCGATCCCAGGACCCTGACACCATGACCCAAGCTGAAGGCAGAGGCTTAACCCACTGAGCCACCCAGGCATCCCACATAAATAAATAAAATATTAAAAAAAAAAGCAACACCTAAAAATCCTGCTGGGATTCCCCAGCACCTGCTGGCGGAACGCGTGGTTCTTGTTCTTAAGTCAGGTGACCTTGGCTAAGTGACCGAGCATATTTGCGTATTTTGGGTAAAGTACATTGCACACCGGTTTGTGTCTTCGAGGGGTGCGTGGTGAGCCCCTGCATGCGAGGCGGGGGTGTTGGGGTGTGGCGCCGTCTGGGTCTGGACGTGCACTCAGCTGACCTGGCTGCAGCCGCACGGCTTCTGCACGCTTCTCCTACGAGTTTGAAGGGACCGTCAACAGTGGGTCCGTGCTTGCGTGCCTCGGGGCGATCGGGTCAGTGTGCGTGAAGGCAGGCTCTGCCCCTTCGCTCGCGCCACCTTCCAGCTGCTGTTCCCATGTTTCTGTAGGAAGGCTGTGAGGTCTTCGCAGATGTGGGAAGATGCACACTGTCCCTCTTGTGACCGTCCGCTGTCCTTTCATGTGTGGCGCGGAGATCCTCGCCCCGGAGTGAGGGCTGCTCTGCCCTCTCTGATTGGTTCTGCTCGTAGGAGCGTCTCTGCGAGTGTGGCAGGTTCCAGCCTGGGACTGCTCCTGGGAGACGGGTCCTCCTCTGTGCCCACTCAGTCCCCCGTGGTCTGCTTCATTCGCAGGATAACAAAAAGATGAAGAAGTCTCTCGAGGAGGAGCAAAGAGCCCGCAAAGACCTGGAGAAGCTGGTGAGGAAGGTCCTCAAGAACATGAACGACCCCGCCTGGGACGAGACCAACCTCTGAGGAGTGTTGTCGCTTCTTCCGCCAAGACCAGCGAGGGAGCCCAAGCCGGGGAGCCCCGTGACCCTCTCCAGGGGGACCTTCAGGGCTACAGGGCAGGGCTGGACAAAAGTCATCTTTCTGGGCATGGAAAAGACAGTTTATCCTACAAATAGACATGGTCACACGGTTCTGAAGAACCCAGACGTGAGGTTTAGGCCCTGAGGGCTGAACTGCCATCAATTTTACTCTGTTAACATCTGAATTACCTCATTTTGCAATAAGTGCGGTGACTACAAATCCTGGTGTTTCAGGCTTTTGATCTATATGAATAATCGTACATACACGTTTCTTATAAACCCTCCATTTTGAATGCACACCCATGGCTGTTGTGTCCGGGCTGATCACCCGTGCTAGAGCTCCGTCCCCCTAACCTTTCCTGGTCCCACCAACAGCAGGTCGCGCTCACGTGCTCACGGAGAGCAGCGAGGCAAGGGTGCCTGGGACGCCTTGCCGGACGCCTGGTTGGCTCTCCAGCGTGGCCCGTGTGCTCAGAAAGGACCTTCCGCTTTGGTGTGCCCACACAGTCTTGTTTGTACCTGCACAGACACCTAACACCCCTGAAAGTCCTCTGCCGAAGCAGTGTTGCTGCCGCCGGCGTGCTCAGTGAGGGAGACTCCGGCTTCCGCCACCGACCCCGGTGAGGCCCCTGCGCACCACCGTGTCCAGCTGCCGGCATCCATGCTGGTCTGCTGAGGCAGGGCCGCGGCTCATCGGCCTGCGTTTTCTGCGCTGGGGGAGAACAGACTTGTCCTTGGAGGCTGGTTTAATAAGGGGACAGAATGCACCGTTTGTCTCCCTGCCTTGCGAGCGTGAGCTCCACTAGAACCTGTAAATAAACTGTATTATTTATCGCGCGTCGCTGGGGCCGAGGAAGGCGTGCTAGGGATCCCGGGAGCTGACCTGGTGAGTGCCAGGTGCCAGTCCTCGTCAGGCCTCTGTAAGCCCCGACCTGTTTACCATGAGTGTGCAGCAAGCCTTCCATGCTCACTGGGGAAAAAAAGGTTTTCCTCTTCCAGTGAGAATAAAGCAATATGAATTCTGCCTGAAGTAGTCCGTGTAAGTGCGGGTCCATTCTGCCCACACCTAAACCACAGTGGGGACGGGGAGGAAGCCCGGCTGAGCCCAGCGCCGCTGACCTCTCTGGGCTGGGGACGTGAGAACCTGAGAGCCCCTGGGCAGGAACCGCAACCGTGGTGCCAGCCCACTCTGCTTCGTGGGCAGGACACTGCGTCCCGGGAGCTGCGCTGTCTGCTCCTTTCTCCTGGAGAGGTCGGCTTCCAGCGGAGGGAACCTGTTCTCTAGAACGAGTGTGCAGACTTCCGGACACAGCCGTGTGGCACCCGGTGGGCGACCTTGTGACTGCGTCGGGGTCTCCTGACGCCTTGGGCCTGGGCGGCTCTGGTACTCTGCCTTTCTGCTTGCGGGGGTGTTCTCGCGCAGGTGGGGGCTGAGCACGCGGCCCGCCCCTCGGCTGTGGGCGGGAGGTTGCCGGAGCTGGGCCTCTTGGCTGTCTGCCCAGCAGGTGTGCGCGTGCCCAGCACCGACCCGCCCTCGTGTGGCCTTTGTGGTAGAATTCCCAGCTTCTGCACTTGGCATGTTGTTTCCTAGTGCTAGGTCTAGCAGAAAGAGACTTTTTGGGGGAAGCTCTGTTTCACGGTGGTTTTGGTGATGCAGAAGACCTTGCTGTAGAAAACCGTGGGAGGGTGCCGAGGTCTGCGGTCCTGAACTCCGGGCAGCCTTCACCCCGACCTCTCCATCTCTCTGGGATGGGCCCTGTTGCCGGCCACCTCCCAGGACGGGTCTCCTAAACCTGCCTTAGCTTGACCGAAGTGCCGAGTGGGCACGCGCGTGCTTCTCCCTCGACCCGCTCGGATGGGGTCGTTGGGGTGCTGGTGCGGTGCCCTCCCTTCTCCCCCCGCAGATCTAGTAGCGCACCACTAGGCCTTTTAGGGCGCAGAGTCCGAGAGCTGTTCTTTCTATAAACCTGCCGCCTTGTAAACCACTTTTGTTGCTCTGACCTTCCCGGGGTAGGGGTGGCGTGGTGGTGGTGGTGGGTGGAGGGGCCCTGTTTACCCCAAGGGCGAGAGGGTCACACGCTTGCATTTCTATACCACATTGAGATGAGGTGGTAGAGACCGTCCTTCGGGCTTCCGGTGTGTGCCTCTCGTGTGCGCCAGGCCCTGGGACGGGGGCACCTCGGGGCTGGTCCGCGCCTGCCGTTGCCCCCGCTCTGGGGCCCCGGGACGCACGGCATCCCTGTTGACAGTTGTGGTGCCCCGTTGCGTAGTCCTGACTGTCCAGCCCTGACTGCTCACGCTCCATCGCTGGGATCATTAAACTGACTTTCCTTACGGCGCGACGTCCCTTTGCGTCCTGCGATGTGGAGATTTGTGCACGTTTCCTCCATGCTTTATTCTGTTCGGTGTAAATTTTTGAGGTCGGAAAAAAGCACGTTTGGCTTTAAAATCTAGGGTTTGGGACTGTCTGAAGATACATCCGGTTAGGAAAAGGAAGGTTGTAGGAAAGGAGGGGGAAGGGACAGCCGGCGCCATGAGGCGCAGCCCCTCGCCGCTGTAGAACAAGCACTTTCATCCTAGAGGACATGCGGTAGCCCACCCAGCGGGTGGGCCGACAGAAGGCGTCTTTCAGGACTTCCGGGGGGGTGCTTCAGGGACACGCGTGACACCGGCAAGTTGCTCGCGTGCTAGAGCATGGGCCTTTCCCGTCCCTCCTGGCACAGCGTCCCAGTGGCCGCCCCGTCCAGGCCGGAACCCATGTGCACCTTCTCTCCCAGAGCTCCCACCCTTCAGGGAGGAGCCGAGCAGTGCACCTCCCAGTCCCTGGGGTCTAAGAAAACTATGTCAGGTGACTTGGCAACTGCTCTTTTGTCCTCTTTCCCCAAGATCTTAGGGGGACCCGTGATGGCACTCGGGTCCTGCAGAGCGCGCAGTCATGCTCTGTGCCGGTGCTCCGCCTGGTGGCTCGCTTCTGCCAGTGCCCCGGCCCTCCGGAAGGCGGGCCATCCCCACGGCCATGCCCCTGGCTTGCCGTGGCCCAGAGCGGTGGCCGAGAGCCTGGCCATGAGCTGGGGACACGGGGTGGTAGGCTGTCCCTGGAACGGGGCCGCGGCCCAGAGTGCCCGTGTGCCCGGCTCTGCACACAGCCGTGCCCGACACCCGGCCACCGGGAACCCCAGTGCAGCTGGTGGCCAGAGTTGGGAGGATTTCCGTTTCTTCCAGCTGGAATGGGTCCTGTGGAAGTCCCTTGTGGGGATCTGCGTTGTGATGAGTGTGAGCCCCATCGGCCTGTATCACTCAGTTGTTTACCTTGCGGGGGGGACATTTGTATTTTTTGTGCTAGTCTCCACAGTAACACCTGCACGTGGGGGCGACGCACAGGGACGCGAGGTGAGGAGTGTGTGTCTCCCGATAGCCTCTCCTCCTTCCACGAGGGCAACGACCCGGGTGACCGGGCTCACGTCTCCCTCAGTTCTGTCAAGCAAGTGCAAACACGGGTGTGGTTTTATTCCCCACAAAGGAGAGCGCGTGGATTGTGTTTTTCTGCCTTTTTCTTAAAGCCCCGTGGGATGGAATGGGCCGCCGTTCCCCTTCGTAGCAAGTCTGCGGCGGATCGAAGACCTGGGTAGGAAGAAGGGAGCTTGGAAGGGGCAGACCAGTCTTCACCTCCTTCAGCCCGTTCCCCTTCGCCCGGGGGTGGCGCGAACGCCCCAGCGGCGGGAGGTGCCCTGCGTGCCAGCTGGTGAGTGCTACCCTGAGAGCAATGTTCTGGGAACATTGCGTCTTTTAATTTTGATAACATTTGCCACATTCCTAGAAGGCATTTTAGAAATGACTTTCTTGATGATCTTATGCTTCCAGTTTTTCCAAAAAAAAAAAAAAAAAGCAGTTGAGGGAAGCCCTGGTTTCCTTTTGTAAACACGGCAAATCCCACCCTCTGGCTTCTACACTCGGTTTTACGAAGCCGCTGCGGTTCTGCGGCTCCCCCTTCGGCCACCGACTGTTTCTTTCCTCTGGGCAGGTGGGCCTCTCGGGATACTTGCCCGTTTCCTCCCCGCTTCTGGCCCCGCTCCCTGCCCGTGCCCACAAGTGAGGCTCCTCGTGTCTGGGCCACTCTGCCCCCTCCGCGGCCCTGGCTGCCCCCCCGCCCCGTCCTTGGAGAGACTCCCAGAGCGCCCCGGGCCCACCCTGCCAGGCTGACGTGGCTCCTGCCCTTCCCCGCCCTGCCCACAGCGCTGCAGGGTGAGGACGGTGGGGTGAGGGTCCCCCAGCCCAGGGCAGCGGAATCCCGGTGCAGCTTTACTAAAGGGTTAGGAGTTGGTATTCTCAGCGGTTGTCATGGGTCCTGGTGTCACTCTTGCTGTTTGAGCGAAGCCGTGACATTACCTCCGTTTCCCCCCAGCAAGGCCTCACCGTTGACAGCAGCAGACGTGTCTCAGCTGAAACGCAGTGAGATCAGTGGGGTTGCTCGTCCTCACGGGGGAACGGGACTCGGGGCTGGCACACGGGCCGTGCTGGCTGCTCTCTTGGCCGAGCCTCCGTGCTGCCAGGCTGCAGTGCGGCCCCGGCCCTGCAGGGGAAGCGAGGCGAGGGTCCAGCCGCCAGAGGAGCCCAGCGCCGACGCCGCTGCCCCGTGGAGGGCCGGACACTGGAGACTGCACCACCTGTGCTCGCAGAGATCCTCGGTGGGCCTCGCCGGCAGGGGGCCGAGTGTGGGTGACAAGGGGTGGGGGCGAGTCACTGCTCACGGCTGCGGGGTTTCTCCCTGGGCTGCGGCAGACGTTCTGCGGTGGGTCGTGATGGTCGCAGACTCCACGGGGGCCCTGAAACCACCAACGGGGCACTTTGCGCGGTGAAGCGTCTGGCCCGTGAGTTACAGGCCGTGGGCACCAGGCTCGCGTGTGGGACTATCAAGCCCTCTGGACGTGGGCGCTACCACAGAGCAGGCACCGGCGACACATTGGGTGCTGGGTCGTCACCCTCGTGTTACAGACGAGGAGATCGTGGCCCCAGGAGGCCAGGTCCTGTGGCTGATGATGAGGGGGACCAAAGCCTGCTTACTTGTGGCGTGAGCCGTGGGATGGATGGGCACTGCTGGACCTGCAGGCTTACCACCAGACCCCCAGGCTTTCCAGGCTGCTCTGGCTGGGGGCCCGGCTCCCATCCCCTGCCCCACCCTGGCTGTGTTTGTGCCCCTCTCCCCCGCACTCTCTGCTCCACTCTGGCCTGGTTGTCCCAGTTTGCCGTCCCCCACATCTCCCTGGGTTCTTGACACTCCTGGGTCCCTGCTCTTGGGGTCACAATGACAGGCGTCAGCACAAGGCTACCCTGACTCCCACCCCACTGGCTGCCGCTCGCTGCCCTGGGTGCCCAGTCTCTGGCACCAAGGCAGCACCTCAACCCTGGGGGCTGGCCGTTCGTGGCCTCCACAGCCTTCCTGCCGTGGCCTCTGTCCTCTTTCCCACCTGCAGTCTGCCAGTACCCAGCCCTCCCCCGTGGTCCCTGCTCCTTGCCCCAGGGGCCCGGGCATGGGAGATGGACAGTCGCCTGGCACCTGGGCCTCCTTGCCCCTCCCACACCTTTCTCCAGACTGGGCGCAGACCTCCCTCCCCTCCTACTCTTCTGGAGCTCCCACCCCCCAAGACTGCCTCATACAGGTTCTGTGACCCCAGCAGGCTACTTTTCCAAGGCACGCAGATGGCTTTCAAGCCCACTGGCTGCTTGTCACACCCCTGGGACCTCAGCCCTGGCCAGACTGGTCCCCTTGATCCTCTGGTCTCCCGAGTGCATGGTTTCTTTTCTCAGATTGGCTGGGCCTGACTAACCCCAGGGCCTTTGCACTGGCTGCTGCTTCAGGCTTGTGTGCCTTCCCTCACGTCCTCTGCACCCTGCTCAGAGGCTGTCTTGGCCTGAGGATGCTTATCCTGCCTAAGCAGAGAATCAGCCTCTGCTCCATGCTCTGCGTTCCCCTGTAGCACATGCCTAACTTGATGTGGTCAGTCTCCTTCTGGGGGGATATTCCCTAAGGGTCGGGGTTTGCCTGTTTTGCTCACTGTTGCATCCCAGCAAAGGTGGACACCCTAAGAAGGATGACCCAGGAGTGAAGGCAGGATGTGAAGCCAGGCCTGTGTGTCCTGCAGGAAAGGGTCTTGGGAGGGGGGTTCACAGCCCCACACCTTGTACTTGGGGCCCTTTCACTCCCCCTCGGCCCTGTGAGCACCCCGTCTATCTGTCCTCCAGCTGCCGGTGTCACTGCCCTGCCCCCTCTGTGTGATGTCATGGGCTTGTGTGACATCACAGCGGATAGGGCAGGCCTGCCACTGGCTCCACACTCCACTGGTGGGAACAGTGGAAGGAGGAGGTACCGGTTTCTCGTCTGATCCAAGGTTGTCCACTTGGAGTGTAACAGGACTGCTCGCCTGAGGGGGCTTGGCTGGGGACATGGTTGCCAGGTGAGACCCCGGTCCCACGCTGCCTGGCCCCTCTGTCCTCGCACTGACCGCCGCCGCCATTCCGCCCACCCCCGTGAGGTCCCACCTATGCTAACCTGTTCTCTCTCCCAGGTTCCCTTGACCCCTCGCGTGCCCTTCGACTGCTACAATGAGATACGCACCCGAATTCAAGAAATCGCCCTCGCACCTCCTGAAGAAATTTGCAGGTAACGGGGAAGGACTGCGGGGCCTGTCTCACCCCACGGTGATGGCTGTCGGTCACCAGGCTGAGCCAGGGACGGGGGCAAAGGGATGTAGGGAAATGCCATGCAGCCTTCGCTTTCTTGCAGGTGTCCCCGTAGAGACCCCTGAGCCCGGGTGTTCAGTGTCAGAAACACGTGCAGCTGGCTCCCGGTGTCCAGGGGTCAAAGATGTTTCCCTCTGATGTGCTGCTTGGACACGTCTGTCTCAAAATGTTTATTGTGAGAGCAAGTTCCTCTTACAGAGAACACATTTCTCAACAGGAAAGCCCACCTTCCCCCGTCCCGGGTGCCCGGGGTCTGCGGTCAGAAACTCGTATGGGGTGCCGGGGGAGACCAGGGGAGTGGCTTCATGAGGCTGGGGGTCCGCGTGTGTGCACGTCCGCGGGTGGCCATGGAGATCCACACGGAGGGTGCCCGGCATGGCTGAGGAGGGAAGGGCCCTTCCTACCATGCATATTTGCATGCGACTCAATTTTTCTTCTCAAGGGAGCTTGTCTGCACACATTACTTTTGTGATAAAAGATAAGAAAATAGAAGGAAAAAAATTTGGTTTCTTGTTTGTTATTTTTTTAAATTTTTTTTTCCTGTATTTGGTTTGGAACCTGGACTGACTGGGGCGGGTTCTGGGCTGGCCAAGCTTCAGCGAGACACAGCTTTCCTGTTGCTTGGCAGGAATGCACTGGGGACTGGGCTCTCTTACTCTGGATGCCCTTCCTGGGGCCAGTTTAGGGGGCGCCATCATACACGGCAGCTGGGACACGGAGGTCAGTAGGTCTGGCTCGAGACCCCGGGGCCTGGGTCCGAGCTCCAGTCCAGGCTGGAGGTGCTCACTGGAGAGGTGTGGCTTCTGATCCCTAAGGCCCAGGACAGAGGAGGCAGGTGGCCTGTATCTGGGGGCACTTTGTGGGCTGCAGAGAGGGCTGGTCTGGAGTAGCCCCTTCGAGTCTCCTGGCAGAAGCACATGTGTGGAGGACAGTGTGTTGTCCGGGCCTGGGAATGGACAGCCTCCCTGGCCTCTACGTCAGGGCTGTGAGACCGGCGGCCCCGGGGTGGGGGGCTGGAGAGCGGGGCCCGCCCCCTTCACCAGGTATGGGCTGGCGCAGGTTGGTCACTCAGGTGTACCAAGGAAAGCTGGGGTGTCACCTGTGCTAACCTGCTTGGGGCGGGAGGTCGTCTTCCCTGTCCTGGGTGACCCGCAGCAGGGCCCTGCTCTCCGGGCTCACACTGACCCACCTGCATTTTGACCCTAAACTGCTAGTTGTCCAGTTTGCCGTGGGGAGTGAAGGCCAGGAAGTGATGGTATGGCTCTGTCACCCCTGCAGGTGTCGATGTGGCTGTTACCGTTTTACACTGAGACTTGTTGCTAAGCCGTTAGATGACACCTGGTTTTGTCAGCACCTGCCGGCAGCCTTCCTCTGGGCCAAGGCAAGGTGTTTCTGCTGTCGCAGGCTGCCTCTGCTGGGCACTGGCCTCTGGGGCCTGGGCAGGTGTGGGAGATGGGTAGGAGGAGGGCAGGTGGGCAGGTAGGGGGCAGGTGAGCAGGGGAGGGCAGGTAGAGGGCAGGTGGGCAGGTAGGGGGCAGATGGAGGGCAGGTGGGGGGCAGGTGGGCAGAGGAAGGCGGTGTTAACTCTGTGGGGACCCTGGCACACCCCCAGAAGTGCTGCCTGCCTGGTGTTCCTGCCTTCAGGGGTGGGCTTCAGCTCCCCCACGTCTGGGTGGTCCTCCTGCCTGTCACCCGGGGCAGGGATGGTGACACCGAAGGCTTGCCTCAGGACGAACAAACGGGATGAAGGAGTAGGTGAGGGTCCTAGAGGTGACAGGCAGCCGCCTCAAGACGGCCTGGCCGGGGCGGGCAGGCGGGGGCTGGCCATCTTTACCTCTGCCCACGGTACCCCGGCTCGCTGTGCCCGGCAGGTGCTTGCTGTGCAGGTGTGGGGAGACCGAAGGGCTACTGGGGGCACATCTCAAGTCCACCTAGCAAAGCAGGGTGCCGGCCCTGGGGCTCAGTTCCACGCCTTTCAGACGGTGTCCTGTTGAGGGCAGAGGGCGAGCCGGTGGGTCCCCCCAACCCCGAGACTGGGCAGCACCCCCGGGGATGATAGCCCTGGGCTGGGGTCTCATGGTGGAAAGGAGGCCGGGTGCCTTCTGGCCAAGCTCGGAAGACTGACCTCCTGCCCCGGTGCTCTGGGGACCGACTGCTCTTCCAGACGATTCTGTGAAAGCGGCCAGAGTGGGAATTCACAGTCCCCTGTGTTCCCGTGTGGGGAGTGACATGGAAGAAAACACATGTTATGAATAAACCCAGGCCTCGACGGCTTGTTTGCTGCCCGTGCTGTTTGCTGGAATGATCCTTGGTCATGATGAAGCACCTTGGAAACCCCTCGGTCCCCTGGCTCTGTGAAGACAGTGGGGTGATGGGAACCCCAGCTCTCCTGCTCAGCGGCATGGTCTTGGGTCTCCTGGAACTTTCTGGACAAGGCGGAAGGGGCTGAGTGCACCGGAGTTTGCCGCGCTGGCTGCCATCTCGTGCGGCCCTCGCTCTCGGTTGTGTGGGAGCTGCCGTGGGTACGGTGGTGGCTGTGCTCCCCATGTTGCCACCAAGAGGGCCTGGGCGGGCTCCGTGCAGCCCGGACCCCTCCTGAGGCAAATCTGGGCACGGCTGGCACACCCTTAAATGGATGACATGGCTTGCAGGGTGACTGAGCACTGGGTGACCCCGGGACAGCAGGGGAGGCCGACCCTACTGGCCAGCTAGCCGAGCTCTGGGAGAGGGCAGTGGTGCAGGAGGGCGACCGCGGGCGGCTTCGTCGCCCGACCCTTCCCGGCCCGGTGCTGCTGTGTCTGCAGTGGCTTCCCGGCCGCACATCTCGGGCAGGAGCAGGAGGGACGGTGGGTTTCTCCGGAGCCCCTTGTCTGAAGGGACTGTGAGTGCCGGAGAAAGGACTGGGTGTCCTGGAGGCCACCGCCTCCCTTTCCCCTCGTGCCAGGAACGCCCAGCCGGGTTGGGCCAGACGCTGCTGCGTGCCCGAGGGGACTCCTGTGTCCTCCAGCTGGAAGCGCGTCGGTGGCCGGGGCCGCGCGGCACGGAGGCGGGTCGCCCGCGGTCCGGGTCCTCGCCTGCTTGCCTTTGCTCAAAGCTGACATTTTGCGTTCTGTCCTTCCCAATCGACTTCTGAATTCTCGAATCCTCTTCAGCCGGAGCTGCTAATCCTCTCCCCGTGTGTGTCCCGGCGACTGGGGCTTGCGGCGCGCCCAGTGACCCGACATCCACCGCACCAGGTCTTCGTTCCGCGTTTCCCTCGCAGAGCGCGGAGCCCGGCGGGCCCTGCGGAGACGCGCTAGGTCCCTGGCGGTCAGAGGGGCCCGCGTCCCTCTCCGCGGTTCGCTCGGCGTGATTCTGTTCAGAATCTCATTCAGACCTTTCAGTCAGATCTGTATGATGCATAATTAAAAACACCACAGCCCCCCCCCCGCCCCCTCCCAGCCCTCGGGCCTGGAACTCCTGGGGGGCTGTTTTCTCGTGCCAATGGCTGTGTGTCTGCTTTGCAGTGTGTGACATTCCTCTCTACGACATCTGTGACTACAACGTCACCAGGGACCGCTGCAAGGAACTGGGCTGCTGCTTTTACAAAGGCGTGTGCTACGAGAAGGCGGTGCCCAGTGAGTACTGCGCCTGCCCCTTGCAGAGCCGCCCCCGAGGTCCACCGGCCCTGGAGGTCCACGGGCTGCGTCCCTCCCCGGGCCCCCCTGCTGGGCCGGCCCTGGCGGTTCCCTGGTTCCATCACTCTGGTGTGTTAGCGGGAACAGCCAGCTTTGGGGTCACCGAGTGGGACGAAAGCCCCCTGAGGACGTTTACTCCTGGATGGAATGGACCTGATACTAAGAAGGGTCCCGGGGAGACCCCAGGCATGTGGGGGTGCAGAAGCAGTCGGCTCTGGGTGGGGCTGGCCCCCGGCCGTGTGCAAGCTCAGACCCCATGGGGCCTTTCCGCAGCCCTGTCACGGTCGGCAGAAAACCCTGACCCCGTGAGTCCGGGGTGCGGTGGGGCCAGCGGGGAGTCCTGAGATGGGGAGGCCGTGTGAGCAGGGAGAGGCCGCCGCCCTCGGAGCAGGGCCTCCTGCCGGCTGTGAGCAGGCGGCGCCGGGGACGGGACTCACAGCCGAGTGCGAGAGCGGCGTGCGGGCCGGGCGGCAAGCCGGGATGTCCTGTGGGAAGGGATCTTCTTACGCTGTCTGGGGGTTTGCTCCTGCTTTAGAGCTTTCTGGGGCCCTAGAATTTTCTGAATTAGTGTCTCCAAACCCTCATTGAGATTCACTTGATGACTGATGTGTTTTCTTGGCCTGTTTGTGGCCCGTTTTAGAAATGAGGGTGCTTGGCTCTGGGAGGGTTTGGAGAGGAATGAAGGAGTGCGTGTGACGGGGTGGCCTGCCCAAGACCTTGCCAGAGAGGAGGAAGGTGCCCCCCACATAGAAGCTGGCCGTGGGCCATGGGTGCTCAGCGGCTCCTATGCTGTGGGGGAACATGACCCGGGCCCTCCCTGTCCCAGGCCACTCTCCTCTGTCCTCACTCCCCAGTGGATAAAGGCACACTTGTGCCGGGAGCCTGGAGAGGTTTCTTGCTCTCTCCTCTGAGCCCCAGGTGGGCCGAGCCCTTGGAGGTGAGACCCAGAGTGACCCCTCCTTCCCAGACATGGGAAGGCCTAGGAGGTCAGAAACGCTCGTGACTCATAACCCTTCCCAAGGGGTGACCCACGGGGCTGCGTGATCCCACAGACTGAAAGCCGTAAGCCAGCTCCTTGTCCAAGACGAAGTGACATTCTGCACAAAAGGGTCGAAGAACAGAGCATGAACAGGATCGTGGCTTGCCGAGGGGGAGCATCTGTCTCACTTTACGGTGAAGATTTGGCACTTAGGGCAAAAGAGGAGGAAGTTTGGTTCTCAGAGTTGAAATCAGAGGCCACAAGAAACGCCATTAATAGCTGAGATTATCTGGAGACAATTTCTCATCTAGATGTTGAATTGGAGGACTTGGGACCAAACTCTCCCCACTTCTCTCTGCCCGGGAGACCCGAGCAACCCTAGGATCCCACAGCTTTTCCCGGTACCTGTAGATAGAAACAACTGGAAATTACCTCTTTTTTGGTTATTTTTATTGAGGTAAAACTCTCGTACCATAAAACTTACCCCTTGAAAATGTACAATCTGGTGGGTTTCGGTTATGCAGCCAGTCCCCGTCACTTCCAGAACATCCGGATTAGCCCTGAAAGAAGCCCTGTGCTCACCCGCTGGACAGCCCTCATTCTCCCTCCCTCCGGCCCCCGGCAGCCACCGATCCGTCCCCGTGGGTCTGCCCCATGGGTCTACCTACTCTGGACATCTCACATTAATGGAA
The DNA here is from genome assembly GCA_020311275.1 of Eira barbara. Classification (NCBI taxonomy): domain Eukaryota; kingdom Metazoa; phylum Chordata; class Mammalia; order Carnivora; family Mustelidae; genus Eira; species Eira barbara. Next base: position 2,005,811 of record JAHRIG010000037.1, on the reverse strand, counting down.
TAACCTGTGACCTTGTGTGTCCAGCTGCTTTCACATGTTTTCAGGATTCATCATGTGGAGGCAGGTGTCGCACTGCGTTCCTGTTACGGCTGAGTAATATCCCGTGGTACGCATAGACCACATTTTGTTTGCCCACGAATTAGCTGATGGAGATTTGGGTTGTTCCCACTTGTTAGCTACTAGGGACGTGTGCGCGTCAGTTTTCGCATGAACACGTGTTCTCACTTTCCTTGGGTATTCACCGGCCGTGGAATTACTGGGTCCTTTATCAACTATACTTAAAACGTTTAAAGAACCGCCAAACTCTTTTCCACAGTGGCCGCACTGTTGGACAGTCTCAGCTTCGGGACCTGAATTCTAGTTTTTCGGGATCCTCACCAACACGAGTTGTCTTTTCAACGATACCCGCCTCGATGGGTATGACGTGGTGTCTCGCTCTGGTTTGGATTGTCCTTCTCTGATGAGTGATGATGTTGAGTATCTTTGCACTGGCATTTGACCATTTGTACGTCGTCTCTGAAGAAGACTATTTACATTTCTTGCCTGGTGCTTAACTGGGTTAATTGTCTTTTTATAGCGGTGTTGTAAGAGCTCCGTATATATTCTGGAGAGAAGACCTTTGTCAGATATGTGATCCGCAACTACGTTCTCCCAATCTGGCGGTCCTCTTTTCACTGTCTTGATAGTGTCTCTGTAGCTTTACAATAAATGTTGAAATTGAAAAGCAGGACTCCTCCAATTTTGTTCTTCTTTTTCAGGATTGTTTTTATTACTATGGGTTCTGGGCATTTCCATATTAACTTAGGATCAGCTTGTGAATTTCTGAAAAAAAAAAAAAAATGCCGTCTGATATTTTGATAGGGATTGTGTTGAATCTGTAGATAGCCTGTGGGTGGGATATTGCCATCTTAATGTGATATTAAGTATTCTAACCCATGAACAAAGGATGTCTTTCCATTTAATTAAGTCTTCTTTAATTTCTCTCAACAATATTGTGGTGTTTTCAGTGTACCAGTCCTACATTTCTTTTGTTCAATTTATTAGTATTTTATTCTCCTGATGTTATTGTGAGTGGATATATCTCCTTAATTTGATTGTTAGACTGTATGTAGAATTGTAGGTATATACACAAGAGAATTGAAAGGTTGCTAGACTATAGAAATACAACTGGTTGTTATATTGTGGTCTTATAGGCTGCCAAATTCTTGGACTCCTGTGTTAGTTCTACTCATTTTTAGTGGATTACTTAGGATTATCTTGATACCAGAGTGTATCATCTGCAAACAGAGATCACTTTACTTCTTTATTTCCAGTGTAGGGAATTTTATTTCATTTTCTTGCTTAATTGCCCTGGTTAGAAACTCTAGTACATGAGGAATAGAGTCGGTGAGAATAGACATCCTTATCTGGTTCCTGATCTCAGCAGGATGTTTTCAGTGTTTCGTCAGTAAGGATGCTGGTAGCGATGGGTCGTACCAAAGGTCAGGTTGAGTAAGCTCCTTTCTCTTCCAGTTTCTTGGGTGTTTTTATTGTGCAGGGATGTTGGATTTTATCAAACTCTTCGTCTGCATCTGCTGGGTACCCTGGCGATGGTCTTTATTACTCGTGTGGGTTTGAGGTTCTGTCTAGTATCCTGCCCTTTCTTTCTGAAGGAGACTCCCATTTAATACTTCCTGTAAGACAGGTCTGCTTGTGATGAATTTCTCAGTTCCTGTTTGGGACTGTCTGAACTCGTCCATTTGGGGGAGGATAGCACTGCAGTATATAAAATTCCCGATTGGCAGGCTTTTCCTGTCCACACTTTGACCATGTTATCACCTTGCCTTCTGGCCTCCGTGGTTTCTGATGAGGAACCCACTGTCACTCTTTAGGTTTCTTCATATACATCATGTTGCTTCTCTTTTTCTGTTTTCAAGATTCTCTGTCATTTGACTATTATGTTTCTAGGGGCGGATCTCTTCGAGTTTATCCTAATCATCACATTTAGGAAGTTTTTGCTATTTCTTCAAATATTCCTCTTTTCTCTCCACTCCCTCTGGGACTCTCATTGTGCATATTGGACCGCTCCATGGTACCCCATAGGTCTCTAAGTCTCTGTTAACTTTCCCTGATTCTAATTTCTGTTGCTCGAAGCGTCTCAACTGATCTATGTTCAGGTTTGCAGGTTCTTTCTTTTGCTCAAATCTGGTGAACTCCTCTAATGATATTTTCATTTCTGTTACACTCTCAACTCCAGAATTTCTATTTTGTTCCTTAAAAAAAGTAATTTCTGGGCCACCTGGATGAGTCAGTGGGTTAAGCCTCTGCCTTCGGCTCAGGTCATGATCCCGGGGTCCTGGGATCGAGCCCCGCATCGGGCTCTCTGCTCAGCGGGGGCCCTGCTTCCCCTCTCCCTCTGCCTGCCTCTCTGCCTACTTGTGATCTCTCTCTGTCAAATAAATAAATAAAATCTTTTTTAAAAAAAGGTAATTTCTATGTCTGTATTTGTACTCTCTATCTGGTGAGATATCATTCTCCTACTTTACCTCTTCTGACATGGTTTCATTTAGGGTTTTTTGTTTTGTTTTGTTTTTTTTACCGTATTTGAAGTAACTTATTTATTTATTTAAAAAAATATTTTATTTATTTATTTGAACAGACAGAGATCACAAGTAGGCAGAGAGGCAGGCAGAGAGAGGAGGAAGCAGGCTCCCTGCTGAGCAGAGAGCCCGATGTGGGGCTCGATCCCAGGACCCTGAGATCACGACCCGAGCCAAAGGCAGAGGCTTTAACCCACTGAGCTACCCAGGCACACCGAGAAGTAGCTAATTTAAAATCTTTGCCTGGTGAACCAACATCTGGTCATGCACAGGGACAGTTTTTTGTGTGTGTTTGTGTGTGTGTGTGTGTGTGTGTGTATGCTTTCTTGTTTCTTTGCACATCTAACTTTTTTAGTTGAAAACTAGACATTTAAAAATATGTGGCAACTCTAAAAATCATATTTTCCTGCCTCCCCAAAGTTGTTGTTAGCATTGTTCAATGACTTTTCTGAACTAATTCCATAAAGTCTGTATTGTGTGTAGTATGTGACCATTGAAGACTCGGCTTGGTCAGCCTACTCGTCAGCTAATGACTGGAAAATCTGCTTAGGTTCTTGGAAACAATAAGTGTCAGTCTTCGTATGGGGGCTCTCTGTGTGTGTTGAGGTGCACCTTCAACAGTCAGCCGGATAGTTTCCAACTGTACCTTTATCTTTACTGCGTGCTTACAGAGAGCCTCACGTTCCACCAGAAGTGAAAGTTTAGGACCTTCTCAGCTGTTTCCAAAGTATGTGCACAGGCTTGGGCGTGCCCATTACCTTCTAGATCCCAAGAATACGTCACAGATTTTCAGACCTCCGTACAGACAGATAATTCCCCAGATTTTCCTCTTAAACTTTTTGGTCGACTTATTATCTACCCCCAACTGCTATCAGCCATTTTAGCCATCATGATTTTTAATAGTTGCCTCTGATTGTTTTCGACAAATGCCTGAGAAGAAGTTGTTACTACCAGATTAGCTTCAAGTCGGGTCAAATAAAGAAAGCCTTGCAAGTGAGATCTTCTGGCAAAGTACTGGATGGACCAAATAATGATGGTTCTTTGGAACTGGGCTGTGAAGGAGCTCCAGCCCTGGTCTTCCCCCTTCAGTGATGCCAGGCTGCTAGTTGTCACCATGACTGTGGGTTGTTGGTTTAAGACTAGCATGGAATTGGAGGTGAACAAAAGTGGGAATAGGGCAAGTTAAAATTTCTACATTTCCCTGTTATTGACATTCATCTGTTCATCTGCAAACTTTGGGTAATTTTCAGAGTTCTGAAAAGTTTATTATGATAAATTCTGATAAATCTGATAAAATTCTGATAAAAGCTAGTGTTCTCATTGGTTTTATGGAGGAGGGATTTGGAAGGGGATGGCTTCTTTTCTGCCCTTCTTTTTCTTATGCCACACTAAAAATTAATTCCAGACTTTTTTAAAAAAGATTTTATTTCTTTATTTGGTAGAGATTACAAGTAGTCAGAGAGGCAGGCAGGGAGAGAGGAGGAAGCAGGCTCCCTGCTGAGTGGAGAGCCCGATGCAGGGCTCAATCCCAGGACCCTGAGACCATGACCTGAGCTGAAGGCAGAGGCTTTAACCCAGTGAGCCACCCAGGTGCCCCTTAATTCCAGAATTCAATGAACCTCGGGTCCGGTTGCACACAGTTGGGTGGTAAAAGCTGCAATGAGACATAGCACTTTGTCTTTAAAAGAGTTTATTGTCCTGCACGTCTCTCATTGCAAAACCCACAACCTATAGCCAGAATCCCACTCGAACCATCCTTTCCAGCCCCAGGTCTTCCCGTGTGCAATGACTTATTGATTCACAGCTTGTTCTCTGGGGTACATGACTGCTATTCTTGAGTTGGGGTCACAGCCCTGGGTGGTGGTTTGGCCATAATATGTTGCTTTTTGCATTTGTCATCTCTGTCACTTTGTGGCATCTGTGGTTTGACACACACATCTCGGCATGGGAGGGCACCGGCTGAGTACATTGTGGAACTTTCCTTCTTGGCTCCAGTGTCGGAAATACTTGTATATCTTAGTTTTTCTGAGATGTTTACTATTTGGGGCTTCTAAAAGCAGGAACATTCACATCTAAAGGGCAATTGAATCTGTTCTTTCAGTCGTCCACATTTGAAGGGGCAGAAGACATTCAGCTTCTCAGTCAGGTCTCAAGTGTGGCCATCGTCTTTGGTTGTCTCCCCGGTTTCCTCACGTCCAGTGAAACAGCCCCAACAGCACAGGTGGTGAGATGGGGACTTGAGGGCAGATTGTGGCCAGGGAGAGCACAGGGGACCAAGCTGCTGCCACTTCTTTTCCCATCCGTCCCTCCCCGGAATGTCTTCTCATGAGAATTTATTAAACAAGTTAGCCCTTTTGTACGTGTTTATGTAGAATCCAAACGTAACATGTATTGATATTATTACTTTATGCCTGTAACTCATTTGGAAGATGAGCCTGATTCCTTATAGCTCCTTACCTATTAGTGTCTGTAAGGAACCCTGAAAAGAACACCAACTCTTAAGAATATTTTGTCCAGGAAGAGTATTCACTGCTCTATAAATAAGTACATCATTTTTGCACGGAGGCTAGAGTTAACCCTCTTCCTATCCTTTCAGTTTTAATAAATGAATTGTGTGGGCTGGGCTTTTCCTTGGCCTCTGACTTCTTTCAGGCTCGAGAGGTTGGGCCCTCTGTGGGAAGAGTCTGGGCCGCGGGCCCTACATTTAGGTTCTCACTGTGCCCTCAAATTATTTTTCATTTCCTTGACATCTTTCTCATTCAAGACGGCAAGTGAACCTTTGTGCCGTGTAAGTTGTAGCATTCAGTGACAGGGTATTATGAGTTCTTTGTGCACATAATTCCATGTTATGAAAACCTTTCACCAACTTCTTAAATTGGCTGGTTTGAAGTGCACATTGTGTTACGGCATAATCTGTACGATTAAGAATATGAACTCGGGGAATTAGCATTAGATCTTCGAGAAAGAATCGGGAATTCAAAGAGAATGACTTGCCTTCATTCCTCAGTCTTGATTCAGGACACATTGTTTAATGTGTCACTTCTTCTGACTGTTTGACTTCTGTTGCTTCATGGGACTTGCTGAGATGATTTCAAAACTTTTAACTGTATCCGGGGGTGAAATTACCAAGAGATTCCTTAAAGAAAATAATGCTTCCCTCCGCGATTGCTAGTTCTCAGCGACCAATCATAATTTCGAGTTTGTGGTAAACCGTACATGTTGTCGATAGCAAATCGTGTGCCGGGCAGGCCCTGTGCTGAGAGGATCACAGAGACTCGGTCCCTGCCTCCAGGAACTTGACACCAAAGACTGAAACTACATGTGTAAAGATGTGGACGATGGGCTGACAGTCGGGTGTTCCAGCACTGCCCACGTGTGTGTCTCACGGCTTCACCCACATAAATTTTGCATTTACTCCATGAACCAGGACACAAAATCACACTAAGGAACGTACATATCCTGGGACTCAGGAATTTGAGGGCTCCCTTCTTGTCCCTGCAAAGCTCCTGGTTTGGTCATTTCCATTCAGTTCATTCACCATCATTTAAGAGCACTTTCTCTGTGCCAGGCCTTTGCCACACCATTGGATTAGTTACTTATGCTTTGTGACAAACTACCCAGAACTTAGTGGCCGAAAACAGTAGCTGAGAGCCTTAGCTGGGTGGAGTGGGCTTGGCCACTCCCGAGGCGGCAGTCATCTGAAGGCTGGACCGGGGCTGGAGGGCCTGCTCTGAGATGGCTCACTTGGCTGGTGAGTGGTACTTGGGCTTGACAGGAAGCCCTTTTCTGTGACGCGAGACCTGCCTGCCTGTCCTTAAGACATGGTGATGGCCTCTTCCTAGAGCGGGTGGCCCGAGAAAGCCAGGTAGAAGCCACAATGGCTGTGACCTAGCCCCAGCAGTCACAGCCTGCCCAGTGCCCTTGGTTCAGAGGTCAGCCCTCTGCAATGTGGAAGCGTCTACACTCGGACGTGAATCCCAAGAGGTGGGCATCCTGCAGGCGTCCCGGGGACTGGTTCTCACAGCCCTGGAGATAGAAAGGGGAACTGAGGTGAACACATTTCCACAGGAAGCGCATCACCGAAAGGAGTAAACTGGCTGATCAGAACAGAGTCTTCAACAAGCAGCTTGCCGACTGGTTCGTTGTGGTGGTGTGCTGGCGACCCCACAGGCCGGGTCCCACTGCCCGCTCTGTCCTCTCTCTGACGGACCCTTGACCGTGGAGTGCCCAGCGTATGCCTGACCCTCACTTACTGAGCTCGGATCAATAGGGGAAAATGAAACATTTGGGTTGCTATCGTGGGGCTTTTGGCTTCAACTCCCTTCAGCCTTCCGACCTCAGCCCCCATGTAAAGGGTCCTAGAGGCCCGTCCATTCCCAGAGACCCTCTGGGTTAGTCCAGGGAAAGCAGCTCCCCTGGGAATCCCCCTCCTGTACCTGCGAGGCCACTTTCTCTGCAGCTACTGCTTACCTTCTGTTGCGGGTCGGATTTTCCCCTCCGCGCCCTCCAAGCGATGTGTTGATGGCCAAACCTCTGGTCCTTGTGAGTGTGACCTTAGTTAGAAACACTGTCTTTGGAGCACCTGGGTGGCTCAGTGGGTTAAAGCCTCTGCCTTCAGCTCAGGTCATGATCCCAGGGTCCTGGGATCGAGCCCTGCATCGGGCTCTCTGCTCCGCGGGGAGCCTGCTTCCCTCTCTCTCTCTGCCTGCCTGTCTGCCGACTTGTGATCTGTCAAATGAATAAATAAAAAAGAAACACTGTCTTTGCAGATGTGCGTAGTTAAGGTGAGGTCCCCCTGGAGTAGCATGAGCCCCAAATCCAATGGGACTGGCATCCTTATAGGAGACAGAGACACCCAGAGCAGGCAGGAAGGAGAGTGCCACGTGAAGACAGTGTCACAGAGGGAAGCTGCCACATGATGGCAAGACCCAGAGCCAGGGAATGTGTGTGCAAGCCAAGGGCTCCAGGGAGCACAGGGCCAGCAGGAGCTGGAGAGGCAGGGAGGCACCCCTGAGCCCTCAGAGGGACACCATCATGGGCTTCTGCCTGCACAGCTGTGGCCACACCTTTCTGTTGTGGGAAGCCCCCCGCTGGTGCTACCGTGTTAGGTCAGCCTCAGCACATGAGCAGAGCTCCCAGGAACGTGGCATCTCATGACATTGTGGCTGGCGAAGGGTGGGTACAAATGGTTTTGGGGCGGTGGTGAGCAAACTGAAGCAAACCCTGTCCCTCGAGGTGGGGGTTTGCAAAGAAGCCAGTTTGCGCCCTTCGGAAGAGCAGAAAGCAGCGAAAGACGAGGCAGACAGTAGGAAAAGTGTAGGGACCCCTGCGCACAGACTGCATGCCGGGCACCATGGCGAGAGCTCTCCCTGCATCCCGTCTTCCGTGTCCTTACCTCCACCTGATGGAGAGGGTGTCGGTCATAGGGCTTCTGCTGAGCGCGCTCCTGGGGGCTTCCTGGGCACGAGGCCCCCGGGACATGGCCCCCGGCTTTGCCTGAACCTTGAGCCCAGGAGCCACGGACCCCAACCGTCAGTCCCAATGGGAGAGGCTTCTTCAGTGGAGGGTCCCCATGGGAAGGTCGGGCCATGCCCACTCCTGCTTCCCCCCGGGGTGGAAAGGGGCCTGGAACTTTCCCACAGATGGAAGCACGGGCATAGGGGCCGCACCCCAAGAGTCACCATGAGGGCCCAAGTTCTTCTGTTGGGGCAAGTCTAGAGAAGACGTGGGGACGGCGGAAGGCCCTCATGAGTACAGAGTCGCTCAGCTAGTGGAACGTGTCCATGCGCCAAGAAGCCTTCTGCTTCCGTGCAGTCTTGGGATAGCTCTGCTGAATGTTGAGGAACCGTTTCTGGGGAGTTGGGGCGGGGCCGCTCATGGGCAGCAGAGGAGCTTTCCTGGAGACGAGACGAGGGCGCTGTCTTTGTCCTTGTCCTCACGGGCAACGTGTGACTGTCCTCCGCGTGGCCCACAAGGAGCCTCACGCATCTGTGGAGCCTTCGAGACCTTGGCCATGTCCGCAGGGGAGGTGGTGGAGGAGAGGCTGTGGGCCGCAGGGGGCGGGCACCCCCAAATTAGGCGGGCGGTCCGACTTGACGAGGGAAACTGTTTTGCAGTCTACGTGCAGGTCTTCTCTGCCTTGATTGTGATCGTCGCCGGGGCCTTCATCATCACTATCATCTACAGGTCAGTAGGTCCTCCACTGAGCACCTGCAGAACGTGCGGGCCGCGGGCTGGTGAGCAGCGGGTGAGGGCCGTCGTCAGCCGGAGGGGCCCTGCAGGTCCCCGGGAGCTTCTGAGGACGACGCCCAGCAGTTACGGAGCTCCGGCCCGGTCCGCGTCCTGCCCGACCCTGTCTGCCCATGAGAGGGTGTGGGGATCCCTGCCCGGTGTGTCCGAAGGGTGCTCTGTGCTGTGAGTCATGGTGTAGACGTGCCCTAGACACGAATGTCCCCTCTTGTTTCGGTGATGAGGACACAAGTCCATGGCAGCTAGTGGCTACTCATGGTCAGAGCCTGGATACATCGTTGCCACTCAGGGCTGAGGGGCTCCCAACACGAGCCCCCTTATAAACACAGAAGCCACGGGGACCGGTCACGTCGCTCTGTCCAGCAGCAAAGAAAACTACTCCCCCGCTGTGAGTGGTGCCAGGTGACGTCTTGAGGGACCTGCCTGCACGCTCACCCCTCCCTGCCCTGTTGTGGCCCTCGGGCGTCAGGATGCCACGTAGGACCACGTGTGTAGAGCGTGTATCAGAAGCCGAAGTGGGAACAGCTGAGGCCAAGCCCGAGTCCCCCTGATGTAGGGACATGTCATGGCGAGGGACCAGATGACCTGTCGAATTGTCCACCTTCAATTTCTCTCTTCCCGTCAGGGTCGTTCAAGAGAACAGGAGAGAAAAGGAAGTGCCCACAGACGTACCTCCATCTCCCAAGCCCAGCATGGAAGCGGAGACAGCGCCGTCGGGCAGGGAGGAAGCCTCCAAGCCCACAAGCTCAGAGCCGCAGACCAAGAGCGAGAGCGTCAGGGAGGGGGACAGTAAGTCAGCGGGTCGTCCCGGCACGGGGCGCAGCGGTGCTCCCCCAGAGACCCCGGCTGGGCCAGGCATGCCCCGGGGCGGGCAGGGCGGAGAGGCGTGCGGGCGGCTGCGGTGCTGGCAAGTCCGCGCCCGCAGACCCAATCGGGCACTTCCTGGCTGGGGCATGGGGACCCGGTTGCCACCGTGACAGCCTGATGGTCGGGTGGGGTGGCTCAGGCCCTGGCACCTTTGCTTTTGTGGATTTATTGACATTCTCAGGACAGGAGGGCTCTGCCAGTTGCTGGTTGCTTCTCATGGGGGAGCGCGTGGCCAGGTTAGGGAAGGAAGCGCCCCGCACCCTCAGCTGCGCCTCAGGCGGTGTCTGTGTGGACGCGAGCTCTCTGGGCCGCTTGATCCCCGACAGTCGCGAAGACTCGGTTTCACCGGAGCCACTGGGGAGAGAGGGCAGGGAGAAGGGGCCTGCCTAGACATCCCATAGGGTCTCTTGGCTTGCCCCTGCCAAGCTGTCTGAGCCCCATGGTGCTGCCCGCAGGGCAGGACATGCGCCCCTCCTCAGGGGCTTTCAGCAGAATGAGGCCACGAGAGGTGGAGACACTTCTCCTTGGGTGACAGGGAGCGGGGTCGACCGACCGTTGACCAGGCTTGTCTTGGACTAGATCATGGCCACGTAGATGTGTTCGCAGACCCGATGACATGTCCTTGGGATTGCTGAACATTCTGTGCAGAAGACCCCCTCTCTGATCCTCAATGCAGCCTCCTTGACCATAATGGAAGAGACCGACGACTGAGGGCACGACGAAGCCAAAGCGAAGGTCGGCAGAGACGCCCACCTAGAAGGGCCCAGCCGGCGAGCTGCCGTGAAGTGTGTGCTGGAAAGAGCACAATGAGCAAACAGTAAAGGTATTTTCAGTGCTTCCGTTTGTGTGTTGTCATGGTCACAGCAGCCTTTCTCTCTCCAGACAGACCTGGCCCGTGGGTGCCAGGACGCTGACCGGGAGCTGTCGGCAGCAGGCTGAGCTGCTTGTGACCGCTGCTGGAGCCCGGCGAAGCCACCTTGCCGCTTCTTGGAACACAGGCTGTGCCTGCATGGGGTGGGCTTGTCGCTCCGGCTCATGGGGGGCTCCGGACCTGCCCAGCAGTGAGCTGTGCGAGGAAAGGCACGGCGTCCGCCTCTGGGAGGCCCAGGCCACCTGCTACAGCTTCCTCCCAGGCCCTCTTCCAGGGCGGAATGCACAAAGGTTCCAGAGGGATGGGCAAGTGCTAACTGGGTGGGGGGGGGGCGCGGCCCAGGGAGCCCCATGGTCTTGGGGAATCTCTGCCTTTTACCTTGAAAACTTGTGTTCTCCAGAGTAGCTGGGGATCATGTGTCCATATGTTGTAGGCTTAGTGTATATATCTGTGGGTGTGCATGCATGTACACATGTGAGTGCATGTGTGCATGTATATATGAGTGTGTATGCATGTACACACACCATGCGCACACATGTGTGCATAAACACGTGCATATTCACACATGCAGGCATGCGCCTATGTGTGAGTATGCAGATGGATATGAATGCACACATGGATGTGTGTACTTGTAAGTGCATGCATGTGCACACGTCTGTATGTGTGCATGCGTGCATGCACACACATGAACGTGAGTGCGGATGCGCACACGTGTGCACACACATGTCCATGCACGTGCACATATGTGTGGGTGTGCGTGCATGTGTATTTGCATGCACATATATGGGTGTGTGTACACGTATGCTCACGTGGGGACTGCACACGTCTGTGTGTACAGTCACACGCATGCACATATATGGGTGTGTGCACGTGTGCACATGTGTGGACATGCATGCATGTATGAAGTACTTTCGTATGCGTGCACACATATGGCGCACACATGTGCAGGTGTGCATGTGTGTACATTCACATGCGTGCACATATATGGGTGTGCACACACGTGTGGACATGCATGCACGCACGCACATGCATTTGCACATGCACATATATGGATGTGGCACGTTGCACATGTGTCGATGTTCATGCGTGTATGCAGTACATTCGCATGCGTGCACATATGTGGGTGTGCACATGTGTGTATACATGTAAACAATCCAGTTGAGTAGACACACTCTGCTTAAAGGCATGACTGCTCCGCACTGATCAAGGCAGCAGGTGAAGCCCAGTGGGCCAGTGGGTGGGGCTGGACAGTCCTGGCTCTGGGGCCCCAAGGGCGGCTCCCTGGTTCCCACTGGGAGGGCTTCCTTGTTGCAGCTGCCGGTGGGTTGAAGTTCATCCACCCCAGTCAGCGTGAGTTACCGAGGGGACTGGAAGGGAAGGAGCAGGCCCAGAGGAAGGGCTTGTTGAGCTGCAGACAGCGAACAGGACTTGTGAGCCGCATGGGCCGTTCTGCATTTGAAAATGTAAAACGTGAAATGAAGCGAAGTAGTGCATTCTGTCTAGCCCGGTGTGTCGGAATTGTTGTCCTCTCAGCACTGTCAGGACAGGAACATGCCTAACGAGATGCTTCCCGAGCCCTTTTAGGAATCTCTGTGTGTCTTACACTGTGAGAGCATCTTGGCCCAGACGGGCCCCGTTTCCAAGCCCATGCGGCCGGGGCAGCGTGCCGGACAGCGCGGCCCTGGAGGCTGGAGAGGGACTCGGGGGCTCCGAGGGCGGCCCAGCCTGCTGCGCTCACTGTCCCGGGCAGTCCCGGTGTGGCAGGTGGCCTTCAGATTTGCTGTGCTGCACTGGGTCAGCCCAGCCCCTTCTCGGTTGGACAATCCCCTGCCTGGGGCCCCCTCCTCCCCTTTGTGGCGTGGCTGGTTTAACCCTTGCCTGGGCTGGGAAGGAGCATCAGCCCGTGGAAACTGAGTATAATGGACTCAATTTGCAGGATTCTATGGTTGCTTACGTTCTTACCTCCTCCTTAAAAATCTCTCGTACAGAAGATGTGAAAAATCCAGAAAAGAAGATAGAAATACATTTCCATGCCCCCACAACTGCAAATGACCACAGTTAGTACTTGATCACACATGCCGCTCACGCCTTCTCTCTCCCCACAATGTGGTGAGGCCAGTCTGTCTCTCAGGACAAGGGTAGAAACTGGTCTCTGGTCCCATGATGGCTCATTGTAGATGTCAACCTGGCTGGTGCACAGGACGCCCAGATATTTACTCGAGCACAATTCTGGGTGTGTCTGGGAAGATGTTTCTGGATGAGATTAACATGTGAATCAAGTGGACAGCTCGCCCTAGGGTCAGTGGACCTCATCCAATCAGTCGAAGGCCTGCTAGAACAGCAAGTCTGATTGTCCAGTGAGTAGGAAGGAATTCTTCCTGCCTGATTGCCTTTGAACTGAGACATTGGCTTTTTTTTTTTGCCTTTGATCCAGACTGAAAGATGGGTTCTCCTGGCCTTGAGCCTGTCAGACTCCAGACTGGTGCTCATGGCCTCCGCTCTCCTCTCCTCCAGCTCACTGGCATGTCTGGGGATCTGTCTGCCTCCATGACTACATAAGCCAATTCTTTAGAATCAGTCGACCTCCTGTTGGCTCTGTTTCTCTGGAGAACCCTGACCGGTACCGCTTCCCGCCCCAACCCAGTGTAATGAGGCAGTTGGCCTTAGCCCGAGGAAAGGTCTGGTCTTTGTTGCTGGTGCCCGGGAGGTGACCTCTGTCCCTTGGTGTTTCTCGAGAGCTAGACATGTGTCTGTGAGTCAGGGCAGGAGCCAGATGGTCAATGCTAACAAGATGACTCAGGATGGAGTCGGCGCTGCAGAGACCCTGACCACAGGACCTCAGCCCACCCCCTGGGAGGGATGAGGGCTGGAGATTGAGTTCAGCCACACAGGCAACAATGCAATCAGTCGTGTCCGTAGAAAGAAGCCCCGCTACACGCAGGTCACTGGGCGGGGCTGAGCGCCCCTGGTCGTTGACCCACCTGGTTGTGTCTGGGGAGGGGGTGATGCGGCCTGTGGGGCCCTCCACCTCGCCCCATGCCCCTCTCCCTTTGGGTGCTTCTGATTTGCATCCTTTAATTATAATAAAACTTCAATCGTTAGGTATAGTCCTTCCCCGTGTTCAGTGAGTTGTTCTAGCAACTTGTGGAATACAAGGGTGGTCGCGAAGCACCCCCGACCTTGCAGCCAGCCGGTCTGATGTGTGGGTGGCCTGGGAGTCCCGGACTTGAGGCGGGCACCTGAGAGAAAGCGGTCTTGTGGAAACAAGCTAAGCTCCCCCGTGTCCCCTTCCTCACAGCAGCGATCTGTCGCAGGGCCCCAGGGCTGCCTGCCTGCCCTGGATGGAGGCGGCACGTGGGAACCCACGTGCATCCCCGTGGTGGGACAGGCCCAGGGATGCTCATCTCGGCCTTGTTGCTGCCCAGAAGGATGAAGAGACCCCACTGGGTAGTGCAGAAGGTGGGGGAGGCCCATGGGACCTTGGGGGCCAGGAGCGTCCCTCCTGAAATGTGGGCAGTGTTTCCTCCTCTCCGTGCTGCGTCCCAGAACGGTTTTGTGCTTCGCCGCTGAGGCCTGTTGCTTGCCGGCAGCGGCCCCACCACGCGACAGCCCTTGCCGCGGAGCACAAAGCCTCTGTCATCGGCCTGTGTGGCACCTGACAGATTATGTAATAATCCTCGTGGCCCTCCCTTGTCTGAGAATAGGAACACTGGATTCTGGAAGTCAGGCGGCGTACACTATAATCTGATCTTTTAATGAAGAAAAAAGCTGATTTATTTTTAGATAATGAACTTGCTAGTAAGTCCTAATTTGGGTCCCGTGTGTTTAAGCGCCTGGTGCAGTTCGGCACGCCCCCACTCCGTGTGTCTGTGTGTGTCGGTATGTCAGCCCGGCACACGGCCCTCCCCGGGTCGGAGCCACACAGAGGCTGCTGTTGAGGCTTCGAAAGGAGATGAATGAAGTCGGAGCGCTTTCTTTGGCTCTGAGCTCGCCTTTCCCTCCCATGATGATCCCCTCTTTGCACTTCTTTCTAGGTTGCAAGCAAATAGATTGTAAAAATGGACCTCCAACACTTCCCTTCCCGAAGTGGTTTTAGGAATTAGATGTAGACGCCTAGAATAAAGTTCGCCCCGAGTGGCTGTGCCGTGAGGGCTGGTCGGCCTCCCGTGGGGCGTTCTTTCTGGAGAGTGGCCGGGAGTAGATCGAGCGCTTTCACGTCTTCATGTCCGAGGTTCTCTCTGCAAACAGGAAGAGACTCCAGAGCAGCTGGCCGAGGCCTGGGACTGGGGAGGGTCCCAGGCATGCTCAGTGTGGAACCGTGGCCTCGTCGGTGGCGCGGGTGGGGGTGACGTGGGGACAGAGGCGGGGAGCAGCCTTTCCTCCGGCTGGCCGCTGGGCGAGGTGTCTCAGCCTGCCTGAGAGCGGCGCGGAATCCGTCCTTTCCATGAACTGGGAACCAGCGTCCCTGCACCTGCCAGGAGCCAGGTGAGACGGTGAAACCTGGCACAGGCCCAGGCACGCAGGGCCTGGAAACCGCTAGAACCTTTGGACAAAGCTCCACCCTCAGCGGGGAGAGAAGAGGGGCAAGAGGCAGTGGGACAGCCCTGGGGTGTCCCCTTCCTGATCCCCAGAACCCGCGAGTGCGTGAGTCACATCGCAGACGCCATGTGCTTGGGGTCCTCGAGGTGGGGGCGACTATCCTGGATTGTCACCCAGGGCCTGAGAAGCAGGCTCCCCGGCGACAGCAGAAGGAGAGGTGCCCATGGAGGGAAGGTGGAGGCGACGCCGCTGGCCCTGCAGGTGGAGGAGGGACTGAGCCCCGGCGCGGCGCTGCTAGAAGCTGGATAAAGGGAGTGGAGTCTCCCCAGCACCGTCAGCTGGGCCGTGTGGGGGCCCCATCGGACCCCCGACCTGCACAGCCAACATAGCTGTGTTGTGCGGAGCGTGTGGTGGTTTGTTGTCACAACAGAGCATGGGGACGGTGCTGCGGAGGTGGGAGGGCAGAGGGGCCGCTGGGGGTCTCTGTCTAGGACCCCGGGTCCCGAGCAAGGTGGTTCTCGGGGTCCCAGCATCCCCCCGGGAGCTTGCTGGGAGCACACGGCGCCCTGACTCAGGACGGGCGCTTACCCGGCTGCTGGCCCGGCCCTGGAGAGTCGGGGGTCGGGTAGAGGGAGGCAGGTGGGGCCGTGCCCCACCCAGGCCAGTGCTCCTGAGTCCAGAGGGAGAACAGTGAGCCCAGTGGCAGGTTCCCTCTTGTCCTTCAACCTGGTGGGTGCGGGTGGAGATGAGATGGAGAACCGGACTGAGCGGGGTTATAGTTTAGCCCTTGGAGCGAGCCAGTGGGAGAGGGGAGAAGGGTCAGCGGTGTCTAGAGAGAGGGCAGCTATAGTCAGAAGACCTTGGACAAGAAGCTGGGTGAGGAGAGATAGGACACAGTTGGGGGCGGAAGAGGCAGGAACCTGGGGCCGAGTGTAATGTGGAGGCAACTGGTGGGGACAAGGTCAAGAACGAGATCTTGGGAAAGGGTCTTCTGATGGTACCGTGAAGCCCGCCCCCAGTGGCTGTGGGCCACGATTTCACCCGTGAACACGCGTGGCCCATTGGGTCCAGTTCTGCGGCTCCAGTGGCCAAGACGCATCCTGAGGTCACGTGGAGGGTGGGAGCCCACCTGGGGCCACAGATCGGTCTTGTGGGTGCAGTGAGGTGCTGACCTCCATTTCTGGATGAACTGGCTCAGTTCCAAAAAGGGAGAAAACCCTCTGCCCTTTGGTCATGTATTTCCTCACCCAGACACCTGGTTCTGCTTTGCAAAGCCTGCCCACGGCCAGCGGGAGGTGGAGAGTGGCTGTCCCCTCTGCCTACGGCCTATGGAAGAGATTGTACAAAATTAACATAATTTCTTCCACAATTCACCAGTGAGCCTGTCTGGGTCTGGTGCTTTCTGTTTCGGAAAGTTGGTGTCCGAATGTGTGAGTTCTGGTGAATCATGTCTCTCCAGGAATTGGCCCTTTTCATCCAGTTTAACAAATTCATGGGCATAAAGTTCATGGTTTTCCATTAGTATCCTCCTAGTGATGCCTGTGGGATCTGTGGTGATGTCCCAGCTTTCATTTTTGATATTAGTAATTTGCCTTTTTACTTTTACTTTTTAAAAGATATTTATTTTAGAAAGTGTGAGTGGGGGCCGGGCAGAGGGAGAGAATCAACCTCAAGCAGGCTCCACACCCAGCGTCAAGCCCGACGTGGGGCTCGACCTCATGACCCTGAGATCATGACCTGAGCCTAAACCCAGATTCAGATGTTTAACCAACTGAGCCACCCAGGCACCCTCATTTGCCTTCTTTTTTTTAAACCTATTTGAAACACGCTCAAGCTTCCAGAAAAGTTACAAGTTACAGTATGAAAGTTTTTTCTCCACTGAACCCAGAATAAATTGCTGCCATAATGGCCTTCTCCGATATATTCTAGCATTTCCGCTGAACAAAGATATTGTCTTACATAATCATAACCCAACTCTCAATGTCAGGAAGTTAATATCAACTTTACCACTGACTCCTTGGACCCCACTCAAATTCGGACAATTCTCCTACCACTGCCCTTTGTATCCAAAGGCTCTGGTTCAGCTTGTCTTCCCTCTAGCTCTCAGGTCCCTTTCGCCTTCTTCAGACTGGAACATTCCTCGGGCTTCTCTGGGCTATCATGGACAAGTCACTTTAGAAGGTTATAGGGCAGTTGCTTAGAGCAATGTTCTGTATTTGGGGTCTGTCTGAATCTATCGTCATGAATCCATTCGGGCTGTGAGTCCTGGTGTGGACGTCACAGGAATGGCCCTATGTCTAGTCATCACGTGAATCAGGTGTCACGTTAAGTGGCCCATTGCTGTTTGGGCCATTTGAAATGCTTGGCTAAGGTGACCCCTCCCAGGCATATCCATTCTGCATTCCTCTTTTCTCCTTCGTAATCAGTATTTTGTGTGTTGGTGCTTTGAAATTAGCTAAGCGTCCTCCCTGAACTTCCTCTTTATTCATTCCCATCTGTGTGGACTCACTGTCCAGTGGTTTTACGCGCTGTGGTCTGTTACCACCAGTATTTACTTTGGTAAGTTCTCTCGAGTTTGGCAGGGGGAAGCCCCTGTGAGCGGGCTCCCATGTTTTCCTTTGAGCACTTTCCTGCTCTCTGACATGACGTGACTTTCCGTGTTGTCTGGTGTCTTCCCTGCCCCCAGCCTGGGGGTCAGCAGACCATTCACTGGGAGGCAGGGGAGGAGGCCGCTGCCGCCAGCCCCTCTGGGACCCTGCGGGCTCTGTGCCCCAATGAGCCCTTCCCAGGCAGTCCCCCATCCCCCAGAGCGGGGTCGGTTCCGGTCACCATGGCCTCGCTTGCCAGCCACAGTCATCCTTCCTCTTCTCCTTTTTTGTTGAGTTTTAAAAACCCGCTTATCTATTCTGCTTCCAGTAATCCCGACTGTCGCTTTACCCGACCATTAGTTGTCTCAGGGGCTGGTGATTACAGACGTGCATCATTTCCCCCCAGCCTTTTTAAGGGCCAATCGCTATGGCAACCACATGACGGAAAATTGCTTTGTCTCTTTAAAATACCCATCGGAGAAAGGTCATTCGGTATTAATGGTTCCAGCTAAAGCCAGCAGTGGAAGCAGCGCTGAGAACGCTGTCATGATCTTCCGCGTGTGCATGTTTTCAGTCGTGTCGATTCAGGACGCTCCCAAAACAGGACTAGACATGGGCGAGCTTGCGCTCTAACGCTTGGCGTGCTTGTGCGGGGCTGTAACTGGAAGGTGCCGCTCCTGGTCCTCGAGCTCGTAGGGCAAGCTTTCGGGCTCCTGATGGCGACCTTCTGCTGTCTCCCTGCACCCGTAGGTTGAGATGGCGGGAGGCACCTGTACGGGGTGTGCAGACCTGCTTCCTCGCGCACTCTAATGGCCCCTGGTGGGTCACACGATGGGACACATTGTTGTCGTTTTCCACTTGACCTCAAGATTTTTTTTATTTTTTTGAGATTTTATTTGTCAGAGAGAGCATAAGCAGGGGGCAAGGGGCAGAGGCAGAGGCAGAAGCAGGCTCCCCGCAGAGCAGGGAGCACAATGAGGGACTCGATCCCAGGACCCCAGGATCATGACCTGAGCTGAAGGCAGACGCTTCACTGACTGAGCCCCCCAGGTACCCCCCAGCTTCAAGATCTGTATGTGAGACTTCACTGGTTATGGGGCTTTATGTCACAGAGCAGGCTCCGTCTGGGCTGGGTTCTGGGTCCTGACACCTGCACCCCTTGCAGGAAGAAGTAGGTGCGCCCAGGGGCCCCGCTCTCATGCTGGCTTCGGTCCAGATATGTGCGAGAAGTTGCTCCTTGGGGCCTGTGTGGCTGCTTTAAGAATTACCACCATCACAGTCACGCACGAGCTCAGTGTAGCACGCAGGTCACCCCCGCGGTTCACCAGGAGGTACACGGCTGTGTGTGCACTGTTGGAACCGTTACAAGCCCGTCGGCATTGCCAGGAACAAGGGTAACCTTCGTCCCCCGCAGCTGCTGTCATCCCCGGAAATCACGGCCATCCATCTTCCCCTGTACACAGTTGTCCCCCAGATGTCCTGCATGGATTTCCCTCACTCTGGGAACTGTTAAAGATCACACGGCGCCGTTTGTGACGTCTCTCCAATTTCTCTTAATCTGGAATCATCTTCACGGCCCTTCTGTTGGTTCAAGACACCAGCCCCATGGAGTGCAGGCGCCTTGTGTCACGGGGTGTCCGCTGATGGATGGGCTAGTTTTCCTCGTGAGTCCATCCAGGTGGCACGTTTCGGTGAGGCTGCTGCCGAGGGGACGGACGCGGGTTGTCCCCGTGTCCCTACACCGGGAGACTAAGACTTTCTCAGATTTAATCGTGTGCCGAAGATGACGGCCAGAGTTCTCCGGTGTGAGTAACTCTGTCCTCTGGTCACTGTGCTGTAGAAGGGTTAAGTGGCTGCTTACAGGTGGGCACCACCGCCCTTAGAAGCAACATCCCAGTGAGCAGCCTTGTGTGCTGGCGATGTTTGTCAGGGCTGGGTCCTGGACGTGGGCTCTCTGGGCGAAAGGCCGTGTGCACGGTTCTCTTAGGTTTCACCGCGGGTGGGCTGGGGTGGCGTCCCCACCAGCCACGTGCACAAGGACCTGCTGGCCCCCAGGGCGTGTGCTCCAACTTCTGAATTTCTGTCCGCACCGTGAGTGGGGTAGGGCGTCCCAGTGTATTTGGGTTTTCATCTGTATTTATGAATGAAGTTGGACATCTTTTCGTACGTCAAGGGCCTTTTGTGTATATTTTTTAATGGGTTTTTTATGTATTTTATCCATTTTCCCATTGGACTTTTGACCTTTCTTTTCTTCTGTTTTTGAGGTCATTTTATAGGTGAGGCAGATTAGCCCTTTAGCTGTGAGAGATGCGCGGACATCCACTGGTTTGTCCTTTGCTATTTGACTTGGTTTACGGTGTTTTTCAGAAACTTAAAAAGTTTTTATAACCAAATTAATCCATCTGGGCTTTT
The DNA here is from genome assembly GCA_020311275.1 of Eira barbara. NCBI lineage: Eukaryota > Metazoa > Chordata > Mammalia > Carnivora > Mustelidae > Eira > Eira barbara. Next base: position 1,985,706 of record JAHRIG010000037.1, on the reverse strand, counting down.
ACTGCCTATTTATTGTTACAGTTTATTTTTTTTTTAAAGATTGTATTTATTTATTCGAGAGAGAGAGAGCACAAGCCAAGGGGAAAGGCAGAAGGAGAAGCAGACTTCCTGCTGAGCAGGGAGCCCGATGCGGGGCTCAATCCCAGGACCCTGGGACCATAACCTGAGCCGAAGGCAGAGGCTTAACGACTGAGCCACCCAGGCGCCCTGATTGTTACAGTTTAAAAAGCTTTCTTCTCATCCTTCATGTCCAGATGATAAAAGAATCCATGCGTGTTTTTGCTCGATGTTTTTCCATTTCAGTCACCGATCCATTTGGTCTTTATCTGGCATACGATATGAGGTATGGACCAATTTCTGCCTCCTTTCACATGGTCGCCCAACGATGCTGGCGTCCTTCGTTACAACAGAGTCTATCTTTCCCACAAGCTGAGATGTCAGTCTTCTGCTGTGTCGTGTCCCCCCACGTACGTGTGTCTATGCCTGCACCTTTCCACTGGCCGATCTGTTCACCAAAACCACAGCTGTAATTATGGAGGTTTTTGGGGGTTTCATAGTATCTGGTGGGACTAATCCCCCTTTGCTCTTTTATTATTGGAATTTTATTTGTGACTAGTAAGTGGTGAATTTCTGTGAATGAACGTGGGCATTTGAGAAGAACCATGTTTCTCGGTTTTCAGAGGCGAAGTTTAGTAATTTACCACAATAACTACTTTCTAGATGATTCCATGTCCTTTCTGTTGTTTTGTCCTTTTGACCTTTGCTGGACTGAGGGGAGATGTTATCTCCACAAAGTAACTATTGTCTCCTGTGGTTTAGTGGGTTTTCCCTCCTCTTGGCCTTTCTGGGAGTTCCCGTGTTGTGCAGACAGGTCCCGCGGGAGCTGTTACGTGCACGTTCCTAACGGGCATGTCTTCATCACGAACTGCTGCTTTAGGCGTCCGAAGTGGTGTTTTTATCTCTTTAAGGGCTCTTTCCGCGCTTGACTCTCATGCTGACTTTCGTGTTCCTGCCTTCCTGTCGGTTGGTCAGCAGGGCTGAGGTCTTTGTTCTGGGCGGGGCTCGGGTAGCGCGTCGGTCGGGCTCTCCCCTGTGAACTGGTTTGAAAATCTTGAGTTTTCCACGTGATGTTACATTATATTAGTAAATGTATTTACCCCGTGTATTATAACGTGTCCTATTTCCTTCTTTTTTAACATTTTGTTGTCTTTTTGGTCACAAGGAAGCGCGTGTCGTAATTAGTGGTTACATTTGCACTGATGCCCTTTGTAATGCCCGTAGTCCTTTTCCTCTTAGATGAACCCGATTTTTATCGGCTGTAAGGGACATCTGCTGACTGCCGTCTGTCACCCAAGCAGTTGCTTTTATTGATTTCTTTCTTTTTCCCATGCTTTTTTATTTGTTGCCGTTTTCTGGTTCTACTTTGCAAGACGTTAAATGTTTACATGTTCCAGCCCTGGTCCCCCCCGGTGTTCGTTCGGAGGGACAGTCAGAGATCTCCGGTGCTCACGATCCATCCTTGTGGTCGATACCGTTTCTGGTCGACACTTGTTGGGAAGACGGTGTCCATAGTAAGCTCTTCGGGGGACATTGAGGCACAACAGTCATGAGCTCGTGAATGCTTACAGCTGCTTCTCCATGACCTGAGCCCTGAAGGACAGCTTGAAAGAGCAGAAAACCTTTGACTCCTCTGTTCTTTCCTTGAATGTTCTAAGAACAACTATGAGTCTCCTGCTGTGTTTGCATTTTGCTCTCTGGTTGTCAGATGCCAATTCACGTCTCGTGCTCTTCCCTTTGGGAGTCATTTATTCTGTTTACCTGGAGGGACAAAGGGTTTAAAAAACACCCCTAATCGGTTTGTTGGGATGTGTTCTGGTTTTGAATGTTTCAGGTCAATTTTACCAGGCATGTGGGCCTTTTAAGCATATCGATTCCATTCTTCGTGTATTTCCACAGAATTGCCTTCCTTACGGTTTTATTGGATGCTACTTTACAAACATTAGCTACTTCTCGTTTTCCTTTTGGGACTCCGATTAGCTGCATGTTGGACCTTCTCTGTCCGTCTTCTGTGTGCTTTTCCCCTTGAGCCTTTCATGACCTTCCCGTTACCCCCATTGTCTTGGATGTTCCTGGGCCCCTGCCATGTACTCAGTTGACTATGTTGTCTCTTGGGCACCTGATAGTTTAATTTTTACTTCTTTTCTTCAGTGTCTTCCCCAAATCCAGCAAATTCTCATTCACATATTTTGATGTTAATTCTTTTTGTTTCGTGTTCAGCTTTTGGATTCTTGAATCCAATGTTTAAGAAAAAACATGTGTTTCACGGTATTTCTTTCTGGTCGGGGTGGCTCGCAGCTCTCCCTGCTCCATGTGCTCCTGTGTGTGGAGAACGTTCGCCAGCTGGCGCACGTGTAGGAGCGGGTCAGCAGCAGGCCCCTGGCACACAGTAGGCATCAACTCCATGAGGACTTACCACGTGGAAAGAATGGGGGGGCACTTGTCAGTGGGGAGGCTCCCAGGGCCTCCCGCCTCTTTCCAACCATCATGCCAGAGTCAGAGGACTTGAGACCCCATCAGGAAGCAAACCTCACACCCCAGGGCTGGGGGCTGGGGGCTGGGCGGCTGGGGGAGGGGCGGGCCCTGCGGACCCAGCAGGCTTCTCAAAGCTGCAGGAGAGACAGAGTTGAAGCTTTGAGTCAGGCCCACTGGGTCATGTGGACAGGTCATTTTGTGTCCCTGAGCAAGCTCAGCCTCCCAGCAGACGGGACGTGAACCTCACCACTCACCTGGCTGGTCCCCAGGTGAGACCGCTCCTCTCAGAGGAAATCGTTCTGTGCCCTGAAGTGTGGGGCAGGACGGCTTTTCTTCACAGAAGGGCTGCTCTCCGACCCTGGCCTCACGTGGACACGGTCAAGGCCCAGGGGGAATGCAGATGCCTGGGCTCACCCCATGGGGGTCCCCAGCCTCGCTTCAGCCTGGGACAGGGAAACCAGAGGGCAGGCGGGACACAGAGCCACAGCTCTCTGGGACAAGGGACAACCTCTGACATCCCACTGGAAATAGATATGCCAGTTTGGGGATTAGTCCTTGAACCTCTTCCCTCTGGACTTCCACGTCCTTTGTTTCCATTATCTGGATGACCTTTTCTGTCTCTGTCCCACCAGCTGCGTTGGAAAAAGGCTCCTAGTTTGTGTTTTCAGAATGAATGATGTGTCTTCCTCGGTGACCTCTTGTTCACAAAGCCTGCGTCTGCTGTGTTGTTGTCTGTGTTAACCTCCCAGGCAAGTTTCCTCGCTTTCCCAGCTGTTCTTTCCTTTCCTTCCAGCCTGGGTTCCCTGCCGGGGACTCCCCTGCGGCACCCGGATGCGTGTCGGGGGCTCCGTTTTCATGGAGGAGGCTTGTGGGCTGCTGGTTGGTTGGCCTGGCCGTTTGCTGGGGGACATCTAAGGGGGCATGCTTCTCATTGTCGGGTACAGTTTCCCAACTCCCCTACTGGTCGATGGTGCCCAAGGCTGGCCTCTGGTGTTCTGAGTTGATGGGAAGGACGTTGGGGTCTCACGGGTGGGAGGACCTTTCCCCAGGCTCTGTCTGTGGGGTGGCCTCTCCCCTTCATGCCCAGCCATGCCTCCTGTTCCCCAGTTTACCAGTCAGCCTCCTCAGAGACGAGACTTCCTGCCTCCCATGGGGTGGTGGGGCTCCGTTTCCAGGCCGTGGAGCTCGTGGCAGGTGCCCAAGGGCCTAACTGGGTCTCGGAACTTCGACAAGCCCTTGTTCTCCACACCCGACCCTACCCCTTCCTTAGGAGACTCAGTGCCTCCAGCTCCTGGGCCTTCTGGTGGCCCCGAGGGTGGCTGAGCCCGCACAGGTTGCCTCTTCCTTGGTAGCGCTCAGATCTCACCAAAACCTGGTCCTCCGCCAGTGGCCACTGTCTGTCTGCTTTCCACCTTCCAAAAACCGCGCCGAGGCCTCCCCCTGCCGCCAGGCCTTCCGGCTCCAGCCATCCCTGCAGCACGTCTTCTGCTCGTTCGATGGAAGCTGCTTTCTGGGCCACCGTCAAGCTCGTTCTTCATTTTATTTTTTGCTTGGCTCCCCAACCCTACCTTTTCCTTTCTTGCCATCTCCCTAAGATGCTTACATTTGAAAGGCTGTCACTTGTTACAAAAACGCATCCTGCCCAGAGAATTGGCGGCTTTCTCAATGAAAGCAAAAAATGGGTGAATGGGATGAAGGTGTGTGTGACACACAAGCGACTGTGTGTGCACGCGTGAGTGTGTGCGGGGGGTGGGCACAAGGCGTGACAGACGAGAGGGGACACGTCTGAGTGGATGGAGACCTGATAAATGAGTTGACACAATGCCAGGAGCAGGGCTGGAGCTGGGACGCTGATGTGTTCTGTCGCGTGCCTGTCACCGATAGCGAGTGGGGCCCGTGAGATTCTGACACGGTCTCTCAGGGAAGAGGAGGGCGCAGAGGAGGCCCATGTAATTGGAAAGCCAGCTGAGATCTGAGGCGGCCGAGGACGAGATGAGCCATTCTCTGCACAATGGCCCTGGTTGAAGGTTGTATATAAGGTGGCCTTATTAAAGTGACAAGGCAATTTAATTCCTTTGTGCACGATGATTCTACTTCATTGATTTACAATGGGAAGGATATAATTTTGCTAGTGTTGGCAAAAAGCTCAAATGTCAGCCTTTTCAAATTACCATACTTGCCTTGTTCAGGATGAATAATGAATAAGTCACCTTTTGTCTACAGTTAAATATTCCTGAATAAATACAAAGAACATAAAAGACATAAATGATTGCCTGATTTATATTTAAACTGAAGATCAACATTGTGATAAATGGTTGAAAATGCTGTGTGTGCAGCAGTATGACTCTGCTGATAATTACATGATCAATTAGGGAGCAGCCCAGGTGTAGACGGTCGCCGGGGAACACGCCCGCTTACCTGTGAGGCCGCGTGAAGCTGGGACCTGACATGCTTCATGAGGGGAGCCCGGGTCCCAGCCGAAGGGCCCGGTCCCCTCAGCAACCCCACGTCCTGCATCCCCGAGGCCCTCGGAGTCAGGGATAGCAGAGGCCTTGACGGAGGCTGATTCTCCCTGCGCTGAGGACAGCTTGCAGTCCGTCACCTCTGGAAGGGCCTTGGTCAGGAACGTCGGACCAGAGGAGGACAGCAGATTCATCTGAAAAATCAGCCGGTCTGTGGTGGACAGCTGGCGTGGCCACGCCATCGAGTTCTGTGCAGCTCTGGAGGGAGCAGTGTGGGGAGGGCCTCTCACAGTGAGCACACAGGCCTATGCTACTGTCCAGCGGATAAAGCGACTTCTACTTCAACATGAAAATAAAATCCTATTTTTATGAAAAATGTGTGTATATGTGGGTTAGACTAATTTACTCCGGTTTTCCGAAGAAACAGAACCAACAGAATGTGTGTCTACAGTGAAATGGACGTGTGCGCGTATGTACGTATGTGTGAGAGACATTGATTTTAAGGAATCGGCTCACTGTGGTTGTGGGGCTGGTGCGTCTCAAATGCATGGGGCAGGCTGGAGACCCAGGGAAGAGCTTGTGCCTCAGGTCACAACCAAAGGCGATCGGGGGCAGAGTTTTCTCTTCTGGGGAGACCTGTGTCTTTTTCTTTAAGGCCTTCACCTGATTGGATGAGGCCCACCCATGTGATGGAAGGTCATCTCCTTCACTCAAAGTCTACCGATTTAAATATTAATCACATCTAAAAAATAACTTCCTTGAGACTTCCAGACTGATTTTGACCAAACGTCTGGGCACTGTGGCCTAGCCAAATGGACACATTAAGTCATCACTATACATATGTATATACACACACACAGAACTGAAATAAAATACATCAAAGCACTAACAACCATTATCTCTGTGATTTTTCATTTCTGTATATTTACATTTCGTAATTGTTTTTGCAACGAACATGCTGTACTTTTCAGCGGAGAAGTCATTGAGCAAAATACACGTTCTACAAAAATCTTGAATTCCAAACCTGTGTGAATCTGCTTGACTCTTGGTGCTTCCAGGACCACGTTCAGTGGGACATTTTCCCTTTTGCCTGGGGAAGCTGCTCCTCTCCGTGGCGTGCCTACTGCGGACGTCACCGCGGAGCCCCTGGAGGCTCCTGGAGGCTCCTGGAGGCTCGGGGGAGGCCGGTCAGCGTCCCCATTGCAGCGCTGCCACCGAGCACCGTGCGCCTGTCCTGGACCCATCACCCACTTTCTGGGCATCCACATCCTCACACGTCCGTGCGGCGTGAGGAGGGAGCATCTCGCGGGGCCTCACGGATGTGGGGTGAACTGGAGCGGCATTCAGCGGGCGGAGTTCAGCCGCGCCAGGCCTCGCTAGCCTGTGGACCTGAGAACCAGATTTGGTTTGCGCCGCAACCACCTCACCCTGACGTGCCTGTGGGCGGGAAGATGGTCATTAGCCAGACTGGAAAGCTAGCGGCATCGTGTACACACACGTGACGCGCTTCTGCACACTTGTGACAGCCACTCGTGTTCCACACCCCCCCCCCGGAGCAGCTGTAAAGGAAACTGAGGCGTTGCTGTACTTGCTGGTGTGTGGGATGCTCCTGGAGCCGCTCCGCGCTGCCCGAGCCGGAGTCCTGCCGCCTGGGCCCGCTGCCGCCACCTCCCGAGTTCCGCGCGCCAGGGCCAGGAGTCCGCGTTACCTCACTGTGTGTGACTTCCGTTACCGCATTGTGTGCGACTCCCAGTACCTCACCGTGCGTGACTCCGGCTCAGCTCACCGTGCTTTACTCTCGTTACCGCACCGTGCGCCACTCCGCGTTGCCGCACCGTGCGCGACTCCCGTCGCCTGCTGTGTCATGGTTACCAGTGCAGAGGTTTGGAGATGTAGGAAGATGCTGTGTCTACCCCTGCGGTTTAGGACGGCCCAGGAGCCGCTCGCACGTGGTCACTTGGTGGAGAGCCGCGGGGAGACGGTGTTCTGTAAACATCACGGTTCTACGGTTCTACTTCAGCTCGTCTGGAAACACGAGCTGTTCGCCCTTAGTTCATTAGACACAGCGTGTTTTGGACGTTCCTTTGTTCCTCTTTGTAGCAGAGAAAGGAGGGAGGGAGTCCTCAAGGGGCTCCGGGGTCTCCCTGCTCTCTCCATCTCATCGTTGGCTGGATCGCTGAGACAACCCTTGATGGGGTCCCCATTCCTCCCGCCTTTCTCTGCGGCACCCCTCACATGGCGGCCAGGCAGGCCTGTCCTGGGGGCAAGGAAGATCAGCTTGTTTGGCGAGGGCCTGCCAGGGTCAGGTCCCCTGTTGGACATTGTGGCTGCCTTTGGTTTTCCTCCGTGGCCCGGACCAGAGGCTGTGGATCCACGTGACTGCTTGTGACTGTTGGCGAGTGTCCCTCACGTGGCCCGGGTCTGCCCACACACGGGTGGTGCCGGTACCTGTGACAGTGCTGTCCACGGGACTCCGAAATGCTGCTCCCCGTTCCTCTCCCCATCATGGCGCCTCACTTGCGGCGCTGAGGTCACTCCTGGTCTCTGCTTGTGCTCAAGCGAACATCACGGGGCGGGGCCGTCCCTCCTGCTTCCCACCCCCTCCCTGCATCATCCTCACGTGGCAGAGAGAGAAGCCCTGTCTGTGCTCTCTGGTGTGAGGCCGTCCTCGTAGTCACCCCGAGATGTATGTGAGGAGGAGGTGATGCGTGTGTATGAGCCTGAGGGTGAGTGCGTGTGTTTACACGTGTGAGTGTGTGAATGCTGGTGTGTACGTGTGTCTGCATGTACGTGGGAGTGTATGTGTACCTGTGTTTACA